>BMAV01017320.1:106291-127272 GCA_019973955.1 Trichonephila inaurata madagascariensis | reverse complement strand
ACATTTATACATTTTTATTTATATAGATGAATTAGGAATTCATACATTATACATCTTTTAACATTTATTTTATATTTCAAACATTAAGAACTAGCTTGCCGTAGTCTTTTTGAGTAAAACATTGTGTTTTTCTATCGAAAGCAAAAGAGCTAGCAAGAGAAACAAATCACGTGATCCACTGCATGGAAGTGTGTTATTTTTCATTTCTAAAGTGGAAATCCGTGTGATTTTTCTTGAATGAAACTTTAAATGCTATTCGTTTTAAAAAAATCCAGCTAAAAGAACTTTTTCAACATGTACATTTTATCAAGGTTTTAAATTACAAGGCTTATTAAAACAACAACGAGTGTAAAGCTGCTGAAGTAACTTAAATTCAAAAATTGTCAATCAATATCACCCTAATGCTTTAATTTGGTATCTAACAACAATTAGAATCAATGATATTATAAAGGGCATCTGAATGGCGCATTTAAATATGTCATTAAGATGATTTTTGTGTGCATTTTTTAAAAAAAGAAACAGTTATTATTTGATTACATCCATTTTATGTTTTGTTTATTGAATGCATCGTAGTCTTAGTTACGTATGCCTCAATACAGGATAGTTGATGAGTTTTCTGAAATGGTATCTCGAAATGAATTATGTTTTGTGCATCTTTGAATTTTATCATGTATATTTATAGCAAATAGAGTGCATATTACATCGAGATCAAGTCTTTTTAATATGTAATATGTCTCTCTACAATCTAAAGACTGTTCAATAGTAAATGAGCAATAATCAAATCAGATGGCTTCTACAGGAGCTTTATATATTTTAATTGAATGTACCGGAATATATAAACGGTGCATAACTTAAAGGAATGCCATTTCAGAAATATTTGCATTCTCATCTCTTTAAAATAAAATTGTCAAAGTGGTCCTTCTCTTTGATACGATCCTTTCTCGGGAATTCCATTGCTTTATAAGACATTAAATCAAATGCTTTGGAATTTTAATGGAAATTACGTAAGGTTAATTAAGGCTTTATGTGAAAATATTATCTTCAAAGATGAATGATGATCTAATTACAGCACTAGAAAGTTTTACAAATGTTCTTCCGATAGAAACAAGAAAATTCTCTCAGAAATGGCTGGATTTGCTCTAAATTAAGATTAAACGTCAGTGGCAATTTTTTTTTATTTAAAAATATTTTTGGAAATAAATATTTAGTTAATCGAATATAAATGAAATTATCTTGTTGTTGGTCATAATGTTCTTAGATAAATTAACGTAATTAAACATTCATCACCTTAAAATTTAAAAAAAAAATTTAACAGTTTTTTCTTTCGAAATGAATACGTAATATTCTAACCAAAAGATAAAAATTTGTATTAAAATGGTCTAAGTATGAATATCTCACAACCAAAAAGTTATTAGAGATTTCCTCTTATAAAAAATTATATTTTTAATGTGTAATGATTTTTAAAATACTTAAAAAAAGGTTTTACTTTCTTTAAGAAGCTACAAATTATGTGTGGAATACACAGCTATTTAAAATGAAGAAAATTTTCCTTTTTGAAGAATTATCTGCAGAAGACTGATTTTAACAAAAAAATAAGTTTGCATATCAGGTAAGGCAAATTCTTTTTTCCTCCATTGTTGTTTTCTGGAAAAATCATTTTCGCTTCGCTAAATAAGAAAATAGAAAACCAACATAAAAATTATCATTGCTCATAAAGCCCTTTTAAAATTTTGAAAAATCAAGAACTTTCATTACGTATATATATTTGTTTTTTCTTTTAAAATTATTTAACTTATCAATGCCGTTAAGCTATTGCCCTAAATGTGATGTTTAAAGTATGAGAAGCCAGAAATAATTAAAACTTTTAGATTCAAAATAGTTATTGTTCGCACAAAAGAGTAAAACAAATAAATAAATAAAAATTAAAAAAACCCACTTTTTTATATAATTAACGATATTTCGTAATTTTATTCGATTTGACTTTTTCACATATTTTTCTCTCTCTCATTCGGAATATTTTTAAACACTCTGCATGATATATTATTAAGTATAGTTTATAAAATTATCCAAAATTTTTCATTTGAAAGAATTGGAATGTTATTGAACTCTTTAAAAGGATCGCGTCTTGATGATAACGAATCCTATTTCAGCACTCCAAAGTTTTCCTGCGGTTTCGGTCATCAGTTTGATATAGCATTCTACCACTTTGGATTTTGTATTTGGATCATTTATCGCACCATAATCTAAAGAACAAATTATATAATAGCAGCTATTACTCAGTCATTTACTCCATAGCGATCAATGACCGATGATGATGATTTTTAGTTGATTCTTATTTGTCGTGGTATTTTTTTTATTCGTAACATACCAGGGTTTAAATTGATCATCATAATTACAGAGTTTCATTCAAAATCCTTGGATGAGTTCTATGACTCTACTCTGTTTTTCTTTCAAGCCTCTTCGAAAATTTACGAGTTAATTTCTACCAAATTCGGCGATCATAATTTGAAGATCATACTTTCTTTGAAGGGACTTAAAACTTATCTTAGTTGCAGGAGTTTGTTTATTTTATCACAATACACCAATTAACTGAAATCGTGTATTCACATAAATTTGGATTTTCTTTTAGCAAATGTAGTCCATAACAATATGACAGACCTATGTTCTACATAAAAAAACAAAGCACATTCTTTTTTTGAACACATATGTCTACTTTGTAAAAGAACTTAGTATATATGATGATGTACTTAATTTTTTTAGACACCGTTTTAGCAACTTTGGAACAACTCACATATTTGTTTTTGGAAAGTAGTGAACTTTCATGTATCCTTCTTTAAAACTACATAATAAGACACCTTTGTGAGGAAGAAGTTTATTTCGCAACAACTCAATTAAGTCACCGAATATTAGGAATTCAAGTCTTTCTTAATAGCAATTTTACTACACAGCTATTTTTATCAGTTACTCTAATGTCAACTCTTAGCATTAAAACAGCATGTGAAAACAAAAATAAAAAGACCCATCAAGGAATTATATGCCTTTTTTTGGCAACTGTGAAATACAAAATAATTTAGTGAACTAGTAGGGATGTATCCGTTTCCATAGCTGCCTCAATATGTCACATATTAATGGCTAATAAAACACGTTAACTGCTCGTGATACTACGGTTTTAAGTCCATCTAATGTGTCCAAAATCTCTCGGAAATCTAACATCATTATTTACAAAAAAAATGGAAATGAAAGATATACTTCCTATTTATGAAAGTTTGTTTATCAAAGATGAAAAGGTAATGTTTCATAATATATTTGTAATTTTACAAAAAAAAAAGCTTTTTTGTATGTGTGTGTATGTGTTTTTTTTAAAGCAGCAAATGTTTCAGAAATACGTTGTGCAAACGAAAGATATTTATAGGTAGTGTTTTGAATCGCTCTTATCCCTTTTTACTTTGCTAGGCGAAAGACCAATTTTCCGGAGTATAACGATAAAAAAATAATAATAATAATTTGGCCCACGCTAGAAGATATGTCTTTTTTGGATGGTATTTAATTACTTCATTTAGGTTGAGAAATGATCCCACACTTGTAAACTGTAAGTTATTACGGGTTTGATAACTGTTAACTAATTCGAATATTGTATTAAAAGTTATATTTGGGAAAAACAGGATTCTATTAAATTGTCATGAAACGCTTCATATTTGTTTTCTGTAATATAATCAACTTAAGGGTGGTAGAAGAATAGACGAAGCTGCCCTAAATACCTTAAATATTTAACTCTTTACATTGATTTTTTTGACATTTTACTTAAGGTGATGGTGGGCCTTCAAATAGTCAAATTTTGGTCAAAATCGTGTGATTTTGATTTTTTTATACAAATAATATTCCTTATAATTCATAGAATAATTCTGTCAAAGGATTTTGTCATTTTAATTTATAATTACTGAATTATTTTTTATTTTACTCAAACAAATACACTTTTCTTAGTTTGTAAATTTTCCCTTTTCATTGTTATTTAAAATGCTCTTTGTGTTTCAAATTATGTCATATCTTTTTGAAATTTTCACAGCTTATGAAAGATGATATAATTCACAAATTTGTGTATTAGTTTTCTAAAGAATTTAACGGATCATATTTTGTGTTGTTTTGAATACCTCGAATGTGTGAAAATTGGTGAAATATTTCATGTAATATAGAAAATTTATCTTTTGTTCATCAAATTTTATTCTGAATTTAAAATCCATGCCCAGATATATTTTGTTGTAGTTCATCTATGTATAAAACAAAAATTATGTACGTATCTTAAAAACTAATGTGCAAGGAACATTTTTAAAAACAATTTTAAGAATTTAATTTTTTTAAAAAAAATCAGTTTATAAAATAGTTTTTCTAAAAAAATATATTTAAATTATGAAATATAAAAATCATTTACTATATTGATTCCATTTTCAGCTAATTAAGATAACAATTTAAGAAATTAGTTTTAATGGTCCACCGTCCCCTTAACTGGATGGAAGAAAACTTTTTCAGAATATAGAGACAAAAAAAATAGTTAACGAATGGCTAATTCTTACTTCCCAGGAATTTGTTGTCCATACGAACTCTATGCAGATAAGCATTATTACCAATAAAAATGAAATAATTATAAATAATACTATTGAAAATAAAATTTAGAGCTTGAGATTTCATTTCTGTATCTTACACTTATCACAGAGTTCCTGTGAAAGATATGAAGGCATGTAAGTCCAATATGATTCTCTAACGAACTGTCAAATCATGAATGCTAACCCGATTTTCCTTTTTGGATCGCATGTAACGGGTCCCTGTTTTTATCCAGATGCACTTACTTTAAAAATCTATGGTTAAGCTAAATCTGGGCACATCAATGAATATAATAGTTTCCAATGCAAACATATCTTTTTTAAAAAAGTGGCGTAACGAAGAATACTGGGGTCCCCCTGCAAAATCAGGTTTTAAGCGCCAATCCCAAATACATACATGATATCAGTCAGGCTTTGAGCTCCTTAGAGCACCTGAGCCCTCCTCAATGTGTTTTTTATTTGTTTTTTTTTTGTGGGGATGTACGTTACGCCACTGTACCTTATGCAAACATTAACATTTGAACTTGGTTTTTAGTGGCCTCGTGAGATTCTGAAGACAGAATAGCTGTTGGACTTAAAGCAAGGAAAACAACTGAAAATTATGCTAAATTATTTTTACACAACAAAAGAGTAGAATTTATGTATAATCAGCTTGGGGCCAATTCTTCTGAATTCCTACATTTCCGCTGGAACAAATTTAAGTTGTGCAAGGTTCTGATGTACACGAACGAGAGCATATGGTGATTTGTTTGGCGCGTCTCAATGGATATATTTCTCAATACTATTTTATAATAACGCATCCTTTTTCATTCGCTAGGCCATGGATGAAGTACTCTATCAAATCGTCATTCGTAAAACTATTATTGTTCACTAAACTAGTTGATGTCTGTGAAATGAGGAAACCACACGTGCTGACCTTGAACCTTGTGATGTATAGCGCTGTTTATCCGTTTCCACTTAAGCCTTACGGTAATATAAAGCTATGATTTCTTATAGTATTCTGCACCTCCTGCTCAAATTTATACTTGAAGGTTGGGGACACCATGAAAACTTATTGGAGAATCTTCCAAACTATGTGCATGCTGTTAAATATATCTATTCATTTTCTGAAAAAAATTTATGTCCTTGTTAAAAAAGTTGTGTTGTCTGCTTTATTGTATCTATGAGACTTCCTAGATCTAGAAATGTGTGAAGCTGAAAAAGATGTTACACTAAATTAAGTCGAAACAATATTAGAAATTAAAATAATGGAAAACTATTTAATATTAGCAAATGTAATAAATAATTGATAATTATTTAAATGCAACAATAACTTATAAGTAAAATATTATTAATATAATAGTAATTATTATATTTTTACAGTTTAGATAGAAATTAGCTTAGCTTTTTTTTCGATCCATTAAGAAGAAGCCCTATGCTATGCATTTATTTTACAAATAATATAGTACGTTATTCATGTGAAATAGTTTATAGAATTGTTAATTATAATTTATTTATTTCAGTTACAAGAATTTTCAGTAATCATGAAGCCATGATAATCAAAACTTAAAATTATCTTAGTTTGATTTTAAACTCAACATGCATTATGCACATTTATAAGAAAAGCAAATCATTCAGTAATTTCAAGATTTTCGGAACTATTAGACNGTATCCCAATTTTAAAAAAGCTGCTATTCATTTAACATCGTTCTTTCGCTCTACCAATCTGTGTGGACCTACATTTTTAACGACGGATATAATTAAGACAACATATCATTCCCGTTTCACAGACGACCACTTAGAACCCAGTGTAAGATTAGCAGTTAGAGTAATTATATACCAAAGTATTCTAGATTGGGGCGGATAATATGAAGACTAAGTCTTCTACTGAGATTATAGCTACGAGAACTAATTTTAAGTGAAAATTATTATTTTTTTGATGTATTGTGAATTGTTTGAAACTGTGCATCATTTGATATTTTTAAATTTATGTGTATAATTATTATGTTTGTATTTTATGTTTTACTTAAAACGTAGTTTTAAAAGAGTAAGTTTTTCTGCTGTAGTTATATAGGTAAGTATATATATATATATATATACTTATTTATATATATACTTATTTATATATATATATATTTATTTATTTACATTTTTTTGAAATTGACCATATTGTAAATGATTCTTACTTGATTTATCGTTATGTAGATGATTTAATAATTTTTGGTAAAATAATGAATACAAACCAAATATTACATTCTACCCTGACTATCTCAACCTCCTTAAAACTAACTTTAACTCTAATATGGTAGAATTCTTGGATTTAGATTTGCATCTTATTAACAATAATGTAGGCAGTAACATTTTTGACAAAAGAGATTCTTTTAAGTTCCATAGAATTAATTTCCCTGTATGGAATAGTAACTTGCGTTTATCAATGTACAGAAATGTTATTTTGAATTTTTTATTTAGAAATGATAACTTAACTACCCAAAAAATAGATAAATTCAATAATATCAAAAAATTTTTTTAAATGTTGTTTAGATCATGAATACCCTTTTAACTTCTTAAGAATTTATATTCATCACAAATATATTAGTCGTCTTGCTACTTTTGATTCCAAATCCACCACACAACAATAGGATTTCAAGATCAGCATGTTAGTGGTCTTGCTGTGAAGATTATATCATAACACTCATATCACAGTTTACATCTTTTCCACACACATCTTTAACATCTTACACATTTTTGACAACCAACCAAATTAGAGCCTGGCAAATTTACATTTTTGACAATCAACCAATTCAAAGCCTACCAAACTTGATTGTCATCTATCTCGGTATCTATCTATGCTGGCTAGTGTAGTAATTGTTTTAGGATATTTCTGCTTTAAGAAATTGGGGAGAATTTGTTTCAGAATATTAATCAGTGGTTTTATCATACTCTCTGTGAGTTTTTGTATACTTTGAATTTTGGTTTATTTATTTATATACTTTGAATTTTTTTATATACTTTGAATTTTTTATATACTTTGAATTTTTTTATATACTTTGAATTTTTATATATACTTTGAATTTTTGTTTATTTTATTTGGTTTTTCCTACCGAGTTGCAAAGGGGGAAGGTTGGCGCCTTCAAACTAGTTTAACCCCACTTATTCGGTTCTAAGTCCGAAATTGCTTTCTGACTGGCTAGGTTCTTTTTTATAGTTCCTTTTTTGTAATTTTTATAGTTCCTTTTTTGTATTTTTTCGATCTTCATGTTTTGCTTTTATATTTTTATTACGTTATTTCTTGTTATGTTCATTACCTTTTATTTCTGGTTTTTGAAATATTATACAAATTTCTTTCATACATATATATATATATATATATATATATTCTGTATTTGTTATTGTTATAATACAAATATTGTTGAGTTTTTTTTTATTATCACTCCTACGTCCCAAGGTGGACCTCAACACCTTGAAAAAATTAAAAGTAGACCGTACCACGTAAAAGTCTTACCACCACTGCTTTACATGAATGCAATCTGTTGCGTGTGGGTTGAGTGGACACAAGTCCATCTGCTTCTGGAGGCAACCGGCTTTGAATGTCATAGCCGAGTAGAAAGGGTCTCGAATAGTCAACAGGTGAGTACACCTGTCTGTGCACTCTGGCATGCACCTATGGCACCCACTTCCTCTTCGGCATGCATGTAGTCTTTCCTGATTCCATCACGAGGCACAACATTGGATGGTACTCAAGTTGTGCCCAATATGAGTTGCTATTGTGTGCAGTGACAAACCCAGTTAATGGAGTTCGATAATACGGTCACGTTCTCTGATTGTTAACTGATAGTTTTAAGGTCAACGACGTCTTAGAGGTATTTTTTACAATTCTTCGGAAGTCTCAAATGTTACACAAAACTTTCGATGCTGTTTATAAAAAGAGAAAGTTGCTGGCCTATGTAGATCGAATATGAGTGGCACGTGATCAGATACGGGCACAAATTTAATCATTTATATATAGCCATCTCACCACTATCACTCATGAAATATGTATGGTGCTACATGCATTGTTTCTTCATGTTGCAATTTCACTTTTGAGAAGCGTACGAAATGATATCATGTCCAAAATAAAGTAAAATATAGAATTAAAGTAAATTATTGCATGATTTTTTTCAAAAAAATTATTCTTTCTGTGGAAATATTATAAATAAAAAGAAGATTAGGGAGAAAAATACTGAAATACAAGAAATTTACAATTAAATTTTTTTTAATATGGATAGAAAATTTAAAATTTGTATACAAATATAATTAATAATATACTGTCAGTTACATAGTAAAGCACATATAATTTGTGTTTTTTTTTCTTAAAGGGTACTGTTCTGATAAAAAAAAGGGAAGAGAATTAGTGTTTTGCAGTTAACAAAAACTACAATAAAAACTAAAAATAGTTATATTAATTAATAAATATTTATAAATAAAATGCATAATGTATTAAAATCT
Source organism: Trichonephila inaurata madagascariensis (assembly GCA_019973955.1). Taxonomy (NCBI): domain Eukaryota; kingdom Metazoa; phylum Arthropoda; class Arachnida; order Araneae; family Nephilidae; genus Trichonephila; species Trichonephila inaurata. The sequence goes on along the minus strand of BMAV01017320.1, from coordinate 118,213 downwards.
TAAATTCAGACTTATTTCCTTGGCTTATAATAGGTTTTTCTTTACAGAAAACGAGGTTGTTTTAGAAATCTTTTCTTATTTAAGAAATTCGTATAAAATCTTCAAAAAATACTCTTCTTTTGTCAAAAAAAAAACACTTAAATGATGGAAATAAGCTCATAAAAGGAATAAAAAAATTATTTTTGTAATATTCAACCATATAATCCTAAAGAAACCTTGCATTTTAGAAATAAAAAGAAGAAAAAGAAAACATTTGATATTTAAGAAAAAGGCAATATTTGAAACATATTTGCTCTCTTTGAAATTTATTTTTCCTTAAAAATAATACAAACTGATTTTAAATGAGCATTTTATTTAGAAATGAGAGATAAATATAAGATAAAATTAAAGGGATAATTTGTTTTTTTTTTATTTTGTAAATGAGTTTATTTTTGTAATTTTAGAGTATACATCCTATAGCTATAAATTTATGCATATGAACATATTTTTAAATATCAGAAAATAAAAATGTAATCTTTTTATCAAAATAGTATCCTCTAAAACGAAATGCACATATTTTTAAATAAATTTTAATTTTAATTCTGTTGAATTTTTTAGTAATCGTATGAAGTCAACCCATGACATAAAAACAGTAATATGACAATTTCATTATTTTTCGAGTGACATGACATATGATGAACAAAAAAAAAACTCCTTTTATTTCGAAAAAAAAAATGGTTTCTGACATTCATTTCACAAACTATAACACCATATAAAAAAGAAGTGACTTGAGATATGTCAGTTATTCTAAATTCTGCTATTTGATCTTTGGCCATTGTGAGTATCTCCCAAATACGTCAAAAAAGTTCTTTTTAACATTGGGTTGCAATAGTAAACGAAGAATACACAATATCATAAATCAAAAACCATTCAGCATGCATGTTTCTGCTAACTTCATGAAACTAGCTATTATTCAAAGAAGTGTCACAGAAAATGAATTGAAAGTTCAAAATGCACTTTCTCAGATGGGAAATTTTGAACGGCTTTATTTATTATTCGTACGATATTTCAAAATACGGCTGAAGAGAAAAAAGTATATAAAACATTCGGATAGCAAAATTTTATTTTGATTTTTAAATAATATTATTTTACACATTTATAAGTCGAAATAATTTAACGGTTTAATTTATAAATTATATGTTAATTTTTGTAAATATTTTCAGAACTAAAAATATTTACAAAGTCTGTGGAAAATGAAATGCATAAAAAATTTATTTGTAGTACATGAATGAAGTTTTACCATGATGTGGATGAACAAAATGAAAGTGAAAAGAAAAGAAAAAAATGTCGAGATTCTACGTAAAAAGCAGGGACGAATTACAAAGGATCCGTGGCACGTACTTGAGTGAGTGCTCTTGATTCATTTTGACCTGACAGCAAAGCGTTGTCATTTTAAGTAGATGGGCATGTCCAACTTCTAAGGTTCGATTACTAGCTTATACGATTTAATCGCAAATTTTAATTTAAAACGATTTTTATTTTATTTTTTGGGGGTACTGAAAATTTCAGATCTTTCTATGGAGTTTTATGAAGTTTGTTATAAAACATTCCTCTTACTGCAGTGGTCTTCAAACTGTACACGTATCCTTGGGTTTCCACAAGGCATACCTAGGGGTTCCAAGAGTAAAAAAAAATAAAAATAAAAACTTATAAACATGTATGCAAAATGGATTCACGTTCTCTATGGAGTTTGTATAATTACATGCTGTATCGAAAGCTCATCCTATTAATTAAAACTAAAAAATTTATTTATGTATAATAACTTTATTTTGCAACATTTTTAAAACTTTCATTATAATATAATATAAGAATATTAAAATGTTTTATCTTTATATTTCCTACTGGATTGAGAATATTCTATTGTTTTTATACTTGTTAGAGAGAGTTAGCACAATGTCTTTCAAAACTAAATAGTTTACTAATGGAAACTTTTTTTTGCGTTTGTGGAAAAAACCTATAATGTGAAAGAGAGGAAACAATTCAACAGATTCGACGTTAAAATCTAAATTTAAGTAAGAATAACTCCCCTAAAATTTATTTTGCAAATTCATGTAAAATGCACAGTATTTTTCACACAGCTATAAATATTTTAAAGCCATTCAGAACATTGTATGTATGGGAAATATATTTCTTTACGTTAGTGGCTACAAAAACAAAGTATAAAAACAAATTAAACTCGAAATATGTAAGGCTATTGCATTTAATCTCAAAAGACCTAGACCAACAATTTGCGTAAATAAAGCAAGCACATATCCCAGTTACTATGTATAATGCATGGGTAGGTGAAACTTAAATCACCTAATCACTGAGTAAATAATATTAAAAAATTAGTTTAGAATTTTTTTAATAATAAATGCAATAATTTTTAATTGCCTGTACATAACGTATCTATAACATGTTTTAACCTACTGTATATATATTTTTTCAGATATATTCTTTTAAGTATATATATGGAATGGGGTTCCACGTAAAACACTTTCTAGTTCTATGGGTTTCACGAAAACACATTCATGTTCTAGAGGTTCCGTGAGTTGAGAATGTTTGAAGACCACCGCTCAATTGTTTAAATACTGAGTTACACGTGCTAAAATGGTTGCAGTAACCGAATTGGCATGTTCATCAACAAGGATCGTTGTTGTACCTGCTGCACCATAAATTCAAGACCTACCTTGTAGATTAGCAGATTTTATTAAAAAAAAACATTTAACTATATCTTTTCACTCGAAGTATCTATAGAATCAAGATAAAAAAGTACAGTTAAATCATTTTATAATAATTTTCTAATATAGCTGTTTTATATTAAATTACTTATAATTCAAAGAGTGTTTAATACTTGATTTCAAATAATTCATATCAAATATATGCGTTAAAGCGTTTTCAAAATACAGAATAAAATATGAAATACGTCAAAGCCAGAAGTATAATTTAGCAAACCAATTTCGATGTATAAATTTAACCGAGTATTTCAAACATTAAATAAATGATTTGCTTAAAATAACGCAACAATTCTTTGATCGCTCCTGGAAGATATTTTACTGTCACAATTGATATCCCACTGGCGATAAGTTTATTAAACTGCATTTATTATTAATAATTTGTCGCACAAAGAATTCCTATACGTCAAAAATTATCTTGACAATTTAAACAAATAGTGGTCTTGGGATGTCGAGAAAAATAGTTGAAATACATTTTAAAAAGAGTTATCTAGTAAACACCTGTTTGTTCTGCTATTACCTTGTCTTACCTTTATATGTCTGTAGTTTTATGTCAAGAAGAATGATGATGAAAAATGATTGTGATAACCTGTATAGACATCGCTTCTTTTGTGTCTGAAAAATTTTATAAGCTGTTTATCAAAATACGGAAGGAGTATTTTAGTTTTGGCCAGTACTCTTTCTTAATTTATATTATGTAAGTTTTTCAATATATTTAAATAATATGCTGCATTATGTTTTCATTGTTATTTAGAAAAGAATGATTTCTTCCTTCTTATTTTATTTATTTTTGAAAAGCTATTTAAGCAGACGATTTTGAAACGACAGATTTTTAAATACTTTTGTGGTACTTCCTGATATAACAACAGGGAACTTAATCTATTCTAAAATAATATATAATGATATGAATGTTTTAAAGATATAGTTAATATATATATACAGCTTATAAATTTCAAAAATTCTTTGAAAGATATTGATGAATCATTGATAATCTGTGATTTTATGTTCTTTTGTAATAGTTTTTTTTTTTCTTGAATGTTCTTTTTCTGTAGCATTTCTGAAATATTCTTTAGTTGTTTTTCATTTATCAAAATTTTAATACCGTATTAAGAAATGTAAGTTAGCTGTTTTATGAAGGCAACTTTTCTTATAGAGTATACCCTTCCTTTTAAATTGGAGCTTTATTCGAGCTTTTAGACAGTTATTTTACAAATAGATATGATTTTGTAATACTTGAACTAATTATGTTGCTGTTCCTGTTAAACTTACATTATTCAATACTTGGAATTTCTTTATTGTTCATTAAGTAAATAAATATTTTTCTATAATGTGTTAGGTATACACAGTTTAACATAATTCCTATTATGCTCCTATTTATAGGATTATTATTATTATCCTACTTTTTCATGATTTCAAGATTTTACAAGAAAAAAACTGCACTATCCCACTAGATTGCAATAAATAATCACAGTTACTAACAGAGAATTGTAGAAACCAGCTGAAAATTTAAAACCGGTAGCTAATAATCATAATAATCATTTTAAATACAATTTTCCTAAATGTTACTAAACTCAATAAGGAATAATTATGTGATCTTAGATTACTTAAAAATTCCCAACCAGTAATAATTATCTTTCCAATTAATTGCCATTCTTATTCAAAAATATTTAAGAATCTGAAAAACCTCTCATTCAGGAAAATTATCATTAAGCTCAAATATCTATTAATATATTTTAGAAGGTTTTTTTTTTTTTTTGTAAATGTAGACATTGAACTAGAAACCGTAACATTGTTTATAGATCTCATTTTCTTTGTACTGGAAAATCTCTTCTAACTTGAAAGTCAAAAATTCAGATTCATTACAACTTAAATGAAGTTTTCGAAAATATTCTTGGAAACAATTATCGAGTTAAAATAAAATTTTGAGTGTAGATTGTTTAACTTCTTCTTTATTAAAATCTTTAAACATTTTAAATATCGTAATGAAGAAATTCTTTTATTTTTCAGAATAAAGAAATGGTAGTTAATTTTATCTGTTAAGGACTACTTTGCGTAATGTTAATTACCTAATTATCAGAATGCGTAACTCCACAAAATATCGAAATAAGTCTTTTAATGCCATCTAGTGGAGTATTTTGAAGCTTATCCATTGGATTACTTCACATGTCCTACAAAAATATCTCTAATTCATAATAGCGTTGAAATAATTCCCGTGCATAGAAAAAATAAATAGATTTACTTGCTTCTAAAAAGTTATTGAAGAAGGAGTTACACATTTTGATAATCAAGCCGAGGATTTGTGACACATCAAATCAGAAAATTCCTCCAAAATTAATATTATATGCTGATTTCCCTACTTCATGTATGTATTCATATATTACTTATTTAAGTCTCAATTTATCTATTTTATTTAGGTCAAATGAAGCATGAAATCATATCGATTACTCCTGAAAAGTAAATTTTAATCGAATTAAAACAATATCTTTTTTAAAATATATTGATAGACTTTCGCACAGTTTTACATATCATCATGTTTGTGTTTATATGGCATAGTTTTACTTTGTATCATTAAATAGTGAATCAGTTTTATCCAAACTGCTTGCCTTTAACTGATTCTCTATTTTATTGCATCGAAAAACAAACACACTTAACAATACTTACCGATGTTCTAAAGGGAATAATGATGTTGTAAGGGAATTGCATTTTAAGTGTTTAGATATACATGAATGTATTTACAATTGCATCTTCAAGCATTTTCATAATTTTCTTATATTATTCTCTCTCTATGCATTTAATATAATCTGAAATGTTAATAAAAAATTAATACAGCCTCATCAATTTTTTTATCATGATTGTTTGACTAATAAATAAATTCATTTTTCCCCATCAAAGAAAAATAAGCCCTCGTTTTTTACTCTTTGAAAACTCTGACTATTTCGTTTATAAAGGTATAATATTTTTTTATATATAACGATGCTTAAATGAGATTAGCTCATCAAATTAAAAATGGGAAGTGACTTGATTAAAAGTTAATCATTTTCCATGCTCCAGTGACTTTAAATTCCCTCTTTAATTTAGAATTTACTTCAAGGGGAAAGTGGTTGCACACACACACACATACACACACACAAAACCTTTTAAAAAGCCAGTTTATCATTTATTTATCAATTATTATGAAAATATTATTTTCCAAAAATCCTAACATTTGAGAGATTCTTTAGGATAAAGCAATGCAATGTCTTTGACTTTAAGAGTTTTGTGATGACAGCAATAGACACTCATAATAGATCATAAGGGATCACTTATTATAAAAATATAGTACTCTGCAGTAAATTTTGTATTATTATTAACATATATATAACAAGTATTCATATTTCATTAATTTGTCAAAAACTAATTTAAGATTTTTGCTTATAATTGTGCTGGATCTCTTATTTTAAAAATTAAAATGCATTCCATTTTTGAGCTTAGCAAAAGAAATATGAAAAACTCATTAAAATATACAATACTATAATATAAAATCGCATTTCTTCAATTTAATGTCTGCAATAAACTGGACATTTCGAGTGAAATATATCTAAAATAACCTCCAGTAGCTAAAGTGTAGATGGTTATTTCGGACTGATGAATTGAAACGAAAAAAAAAAAAATATCTGCAATATGGACTGCATTTTTTCTTTAATTTTCTAATTTAGAATTCTCTTTTAATTTAAAAATTAAGAAAAAACAACCCATTATTTATTCATTATTGAATACCTTAAATATGTATTTTTTGTATTTCTCATTACTTTTTACTTGCTTTATGTAAAAAGTTCTGCTTTGTAAACTCTAGGAACACCTATCGTTACGTATAGGTAGTTAGGCGACCACTTCTGGTTACCAAAAAACGGGCTTTTCCAAGTTATACCTATCACTTTAAGCAGATTCAGTTCATATAATACGTGCAATAGCCAATAAAACTTCCAATGATATTAATTTTGAAAACAAAAAGAGATAGCAGCTCTGTGAAGAATGAACTGTAATTTTTGACAAATAATATCGGTCTGATCGGTAAAAACCATTTGGATTCTATATTGTCTTTAATTTAGCTAATTTATAGAATATATTTTTAGACCTCTCCATAATTTGTCTTACATAAAATGCTTATAAAATACTCAAATGAGAGAGTACAATTTAGATTAAACAAAATAAACTTCAGGTGATGTAAATTAGCATTCTCACGGTCAACAAGTTCAAATAGAAATAACCAAAAAAAGTAATATGTTGAGTCATCTTTTATCTTCTTCAAAAAGAAAAAATTTTGTACCGTTGAAAAAAGATTATATTATTCGTAGAAACATTAACTCGTGCTGTCTTTGAAAACTTATGCATGGTGAAACACATTTGATCTTAGCAGAACTCATTTGACAATGCGTGACAAACAGCGGCTTTTCTTAAAAAAAATATACATATATTTTAAAAAACTAAAAAAACACGCTTTTTTGTAGATCGCTTATTGTTTGTTGTATTTGTATTAACCATGAGCGTTTCCGCTTTAGGTTTGTAACTTAATCTTTTAGTCACTAAATCTGGAATTAATCATCAAATCTGAAAATGGGATATGAAATTAGTCACCAAATCAGGAAATGAGATTTAAATTAGTCACCAAATCTGGAAATGGGAAATCGTTCATCCTGATGATCCTGTTCAGGACAATGGAACACGGTTATTAAATTATTGTATACACATCGGTCCTTGACAAGTGTGCAAAATTTTGAATTAATTTGATCTTTCAAAATGGGTAAAAATTGAGTACCAAGATTCCGATACATACATGTGAAGCGTATAAAAGCATGTTAATAACTAAAAATACTTCTCTAATTATCGTGTTTACATCTATCATACATCATTTTAACCAGAAATATTTAAACATTTAAAAATATAAAAAAGCGAAAATCGATAGTTTCTTAAAAGTTCATGTTTCCGATCTCCTTAAAGACTTTCTATGAGTCAAAAATTACTATAAGGCTAACTAAGAATTTAGTAATTCTTTTTATTTAAAACAAAGAAGCATTAAAACGAAATCAAATTGCTTAGGAATCAGGAATTTATATTTAATGAAAATAAAGTAATATTCCGTCTGTCGCATAGTAACAGTAGTAAGCGAATATTTCAATGAGAATTTATTTGCAAATGTAACACATAATTGTGAAAACTTGGAGGAAAAAAAAAACAAGAAACCATGAAAACTGCAATTTGTATTACCATTTGTATTTCATCCGCTGACCGAAATCATTTTTTTTTTATTTCAATTGAATATCAACACACATTGTAAAACTAAAGAATGGTTTTCAAGTAAATATCTCAGTGACGTCTTAAGGTATGGACCAATTGGGTTAAGCCATCATTTCATTCCTGACTCAGTCTTAATAAGATCATGATACGAATAATTTTAATGGTCAAATATTATTCCCGTACATATTCTCCGAAAAACAGGAAATTTCAAATTGCGTGTCAACTGTCAAAAGTGGCAAGACGGTACTATTATGTGATGGCAGTTGTTCATACCTAGGCCTGTATATAGACCTAATACCATACACAATCAATCAACTCATTTAGTCAAAAACGGCAATTGGTTGAGCTGGTTTGTGCCTAAGTTTGTAAGATTGTGGGTTGTGCACGCTTATTTTTTTCAAATTATCGATTGTACGAGTGTTTAACAATGCTTTTTTTCTAAATCTTTTAAAGATCATAGGTAGGACCTACTCTTGCATAGGGGCCAAGGCCCACAAAATCTTTTTAGATGTCTATGGGCCCAGGGCTTCAAAGAGTCTTGAGACGTACCTTAAAGATTAAGTTTTGACTGCCCAGTGCTTGATTTATCAAAAGGAAATGAAATATTGCAGGTGCATTTATGTTATCTGCAAAACAATTTAAGTGCAACAGAATGAGTATTTACTGCATTTGTTAACGTGCTTCCAAAATAACTGCTAAAAGTAATTTTTGGCTGATATTGAACTTTTGAAAAAAAAAGCATAGCTGTGGATGCCAATATAACGATTATGGAGGAAAACATGAAACATTTAGACCTACATCTCATAGAGGAAAAGGGAGTATAAAATAAGCAGCGTTAAAAGTCCTAGATCTACATAATTCTGAATTTTCAAAACAAATATCAACACATAAAATGAATTTCAAACACAATCAGGCCATTTCTTAGAGAAAAATCACTTACTCCATCTCTACATACTTATTGTATGTAGGAAAAGTATTTTAACTACAACTTTTAAGGGTAGCAATGAAACTATTGAAAAGCCAAAACTATACCTGAACACGTAAAATAAGTATTAGGAGCAATATTTTACATTTAATGCTTAATTTAATATAGTTTTTCAATACTAAATGCTGTATTCTATATTAATTTCCTTTTGGATATATTATTATCAGAGAAACTAAATTCATCAACTACTACTATTATCAAGGTAAAGAGGGAGAATTTGCCTATTAATATAACTATTCAAACTATGAGTATTAAGCTCATTTAAAATATTTTTAAAATTTCTTATACTTTGTTATTAAATAAATATTTGAAACTGTAGAAGTACAAATAACAATGAAAATAATAAAAGCAATATTACTGGTTCAATGTTAGTAGCATAAGAATAGTAATAATAAGCACGTAATAACAGTAGTAGAATAATAGCAATACATAAATTACATCAACAGAAGACAAATAACACAAAAAAAGCTTTAACAATGCAGTAGCATATAAAATGAATAAATAACAATAGAAATAAAGTAATAGTAAGACACTGTAGTTACATTGCAGAAATAACCATACAAATATTATTATAATAACAATTTTTAGGAGAATGTGCTAATTCAGAATGTTACTGTAATTTTAAAATTTTAATAATAAAAAAAAATTGTCATTTGTATATAAATAACAAGATAAAACTTTAAGTAGAGTTTTTGAAATTTATTTTGATAACATTTAAGTCTTTGGAAATAGAACCAATATTAATATTCTGTATTTGTTTAATATATGGTTAATTGATCGAAAAAAACATTTTTGATTTCATTTTATTCAGTAATTAAAAACAATAAGGAAATTAAATCATTCTAGAAATAAAAAACAACATAGATTGTTCTGAATATGATCCTTTCTATATACAGAAATATGTTTTAATTCAATCTGTATAATTATCTTTATATTGAATAAATATTAAATTACTTTATTTTTAACTATCATAAGAAATATAAAGCCGATATTAAATATTGTTAAGAAAGAATATGAAGACATTATACACTTTTTGACATTAAGTTACTTTTATAAATCAGGTTGATTCAGAGAATCTAACGAGGGTAAATTAAATATACATAATGAATTTGATTTCTTTATTTTTTTCACTTTAATACTGAGTTTTGCTTTCTAGAAAAATAATTGTTCCGATGTCATAATATTATGTCCACGGATAAAGAAATACTCATGCTGATATTCCACGAGTGAAACACCTTTAATGAAATTTCATTTTTGAAAAGTGTTTAATTGAGATCAAATAAAGAAAATGTATTAGAGTTTTCAAATTCGATTTTTGCTTTGTTTGAAATCAAATTAATAAACTAATATTGGGAACTTATATTTATTTATTTTTATAAAAATCATATTTATAAAGTGTTTATATAACTCATCAAATGTTGCAATTCATTTAGAATGTAATGAATACTAAATAAAATTATGGAATAAAACCAGAGTTCTATGTGATAGGAAGAGATCAATTTTAGAAGTGAAAGAAATTGTTTTGTAATAAATACTTCATTAAAATAAAAGTGTTACAATAATCTGAAAATTGTAAAAGGGCATTCACTTGGAAATCATGATTGCACACCGATATGGTTGCTAATATTTGGAAAGGTAAGGTGCTCTTTAACCCTTTATCTACCGACAGTACTTATAAGTACCTCTCTCACTTTAAAATTATATAGAATAACCATTTTTACGAACCCTCTGTCGATAAACAGCAGGAATATTACTTTAAATCCACTCTTCCAAGATATATAGCAGCACGGGTTCTATGAGGAGTATCTCAGCGGGGAAGGCGAATGGTTTTATAGTAGAAATTGCGTTTTCAACTGACGGCGTTTTCAGCAGATTGCGAAGATTGTCATTTTTATTTCGAAAAATAGTTAATGTCAAAAGGTAAGTGTCATATTTTTGTTTGTTGATGAAGATTTTAGAAAACAAATTGACTAACTTAAGTGGACAGTATGTATAATTAATTTTACAGTTGAAAATCTTTAATTAATTAGCTCTAACGAATTGGATTTCCCAAAGATGAGTATTTGGTTTATAAATATCCCTTCATTTTCAGTGTGATTAAAAAATATATTGCGTGAAAAACATTGCAGTAAATCATAATGTGTTAGATAAAGGGTTAATTAAGTTCACCTTTAATAAAAGTTATCTTTAAATTCATATTTATTATTTGAAACTAATGATTAATATACATATATATATATATATAAACATACATATACCAGGTGTATGCAAATGAAATGAGACGATTGTTTAAAAAAAAACACAATAAATTTGGGAAAACTGTTAATATTTCTTTTTTCGAAATAATATCCATCGCTAGCTACACATTTTCCAAGTTTTTCGGGCAATTTATGAATACCACGTCAAAAAATTATCGGTCTTTTGAGGCCAGCCAGTCATCAAACCAATATTTGACGTTTTCGTAAGAAGTGAAGTGCTGGTTAACCAATGCGTGTCCCAATGATGCAAATAGGTGGTAGTCGGAAGGAGCCAAGTCTAGCGAATAAGCCGCATGCACTAAGGGCTCCCAACCGAGCGCTTTAGCGGTGTCCTTGGTCGGTTTAGCACGGTGGCTAGGTGCGTTGTCGTCAAGGAAAATCACTTTGTCCTGCCGTTTCTTGTATTGCTCGCGTTTTTCAAGTATATCATAGTTCAAGTTAAGTAATTGTTGTTTGTAGCGATCAGTATTAATGGTTTCACCGAGTTTGAGAAGCTCATAATAGATTGTGGTCTCTCCTAATCCCAGAAAATTCACAGCATTGTCTTGAGGCCGAAGCGATTTAGCCTTGCGGTCGATTTGGATAGCTGTCTGGCGTCAATATACGATGGATTACGCTTGGGATTCTCAAAATAAATCCATCAAAATAGGAT
>BMAV01017320.1:20609-96819 GCA_019973955.1 Trichonephila inaurata madagascariensis | reverse complement strand
ACGACTTACCTATTGCAATTAGAAATAGCATAAAAAAGTATTTAGAGGTCTCTAATCTTGAACTTTTGTCTAGATGCTTGCTTGATAAACCTCAAAATATTAGTGAATGCGGAAATAGTGTTTGGTGTATAATTCCAAAAACTGTATTTGTGCAATTGGGTACTTCAAAAACTATAGTACATGAAGCTATATATTTATATAATCAAGGCTTCAGTACCAAATTAAAAGTTTTAGATGTATTATACATTCACAACCCCTAGATTTTACGAATGTCGAGCATTGCAAGAAGTAGATTATGCGTGTATTAGGACAGCAGAATAGGCAGTTTTACAATGAACCAAAGAAGCTAGAATTAAAAACAAACAATTAAAATGTAGACAAGAAGATGATCTTGCAGATGACACTAGAAATCCAAGTTACAGTTCTGGTATGCATTAGTTAAAAGTAAGTTTTTACTTTAAATCTCTTTTTCTCAAAATTGTAAATTTCAACACAAAAGGAACATTTTTGAAAAAACTACTTATTTTATAGCCTTGAAACTTTGCACAGGTGTTAACACTATACAAATAAATATTTTAATGAGAGATTTTGTCAAAAAAATTATTCAAAAAATATTTATGGATTAAAATGTACAAGAATTTTCACTGTTTTAAAAATTTTGACGTGTTACTCCACATATGAATTTTTTTAAAAAAAAACTAATCAAAATTTTGAAAAATGCTCCCATTAAATTAATAAAAACAATACAATGAATGCACACACAAAAATTCATGACTGTACACCATGCCAATTTTTTAAAAATGTTCCTTAAATTTGGTCATTTTTAACATTACGGAGATAGGGAAAATGCTGCGTGAAGTGACCCCCTTAAATTATTCTTTTTCAAGCAAGCACGTTGTACGTTTACAAAATGAATTGCTCATTTGTTTACATTGTTAATGAAATACAAATTGTTTGAAACTTGCGTGAGTTTCCTTTCCAGTTGCTCATCCTTAACAAAACCTTACTTTTTAAAAGTACGGATACATGACAACCAAGAGAGAGATAATTACACTCACATCAAAGTAATAAAATATCTGAAAAGAATGAATAAATAAATTTATCGATATTACTTATGTTATTTAGTATTCAATACCTAATAATCAAATATTTAATTTTTAGTATGTAATAAATTTGTTGTTAATTTCCCATTAACTGTTAAAACGTTAATCTTTGTATAAATTAGAGGTTGTACGAGATTTTCTTCGAAAAGTAAAGTGAGATTGTTTATTGTCTTTAAGATAATGCTGTTTTAATACTTCGCAATTCTGCATGCATTTTGTTTTCTTCTCTTTCTCGAACGGTTGAGCAGTACGTTTCTAAAAATGAAGTATCTATTGAGGATCCCTCTAAATCTACAGTTGTGCTCCAAAGCATAAAATGATATCTAAAGAGGAATTAATGTCATTTATATAGAAATAGTGTATAAAATAACATGAAATATACCTTCATGCTTTAGAGCATTACGTTCCCATAGTGTCTCGAGTGCGCTTCTAATGTGTGATGTTTAAAGATTATTGGAACTATATAGATGTAATGGTTCGATCACTATCAGGCAGTGCAGTACGTTTTGGCAGTTACATGAGTTTTGCCAGTGAATTGTGAACTGCAAGAGAATGCTGCTATTTCAAATAGGTACATGCGGGCCAGATTTCAGATATATAAAGAGTAGTGACTAGAAAGAGAGATAGAGAGTAAATCTCACAATGATTCGAGCATTTTACCAGTAATCATCAATAAAAGTGGGAAAGATAAGAGATAAACGTATTACGTAGATAATTGTTGCAAAGTAAATCTCAACAAAAAATAACAAGTAATCATAAATAAAATATCTAAATGTATATTTCATTTAAATTTCCTGGGTTTTTTTTGTAGACTTATTTTGCTAGTCCGAAGTAAACATTACTGTGACTACTGTTTCTAATCCTCTAAGCGACTGTAATAGAATCAGTTACTAACATTTATTAACACTTTTCGTATAATTTAAAGTTCTAGCATCTTATAAGAGATATCCTTTTTTTTCTGCTAGGTCGCATACATATGTCAGTTATTTCACGTGGGTCGCAACACGAGAATAAATGAGGGAGGGGGGGGGTAGCTTTAAAACCAAAATAACATTTAAAATTTAAAATGCGGAAAAGTGATCGAAGTATTATAACTCCTGTTTGGCTTTTTTAACTATCATTTTTTATATTTTTTTATTTTTGTCACTAACACTAAGTTAGAAGCACTTAAGAAACACTCCTTCACAATTTCTGCATCAGTAAACGGTGTCATAGGATTACGAATAATGTAACAAACTCTTCATAGGATGTCTTTGTTACCACTGCGATATTATCACTGATTAAACACTTGGTTACTGTTGCAAAGATTATTCAAGAAAGCCTATTTATCACCTGTTGAGAGATCGTCGAGGAAAAGTGTTATTGAATGATTCTTGTTGATTAGTATTTTTTAAATACAGCACTTTCGTGAAAAGTCAAGCAATTACTGATCCATGTTTGTTTTTCACTATAAAACAGTCAACCTCCTAATCGTCCTGAAACAATATATTTTCTTGGAATATTTTTCGCTTGCAAAACATAAAATATAGTTAAAAATTATTTCCACCCATAAAATTGTCGCCTGAGATAGTATATACGTCGCACTGTTCAGCTGCACAAGGGCTTTTGGAGACGGACTTCGTAATTTTGAACCATGGTCAAGTGATGAGGACAACACCTCAGCTGGCACCCCCTCTCCTAAATACCACACCAAAAGGAGGACGTTTGAGCTCTCTCGACAGATTTAACGTGCATCGCTCCCTTACACGGCGGGGTTTTAGTGGTACTGGGCTCGAACTCTTGACAAGCCTGCCATGACCTTGACCACTGGGCTACCGCAGCCCCATAAAATTGTCACTATTCTACAGTTGTCTGTTATCATTAACCGTAACCGTTCCAATTTTAAAAAAAAGAATATCAATTCTTACCCGTTCTTACCCGTACGACACCGACAGCAAAAAGGAAAATTGATATATTTGATTTCTTGACACAGAATTTCCCACCAAATTTTTATTACAATGTTCTTAAATAGGTACATTTCTCTTAGCAATGGGCATGACCGGGCCACTTAAAAAAGTTCGGTGGGCCACTGGTCTAAGTGATCTGAAGAATACTGTACTTTATGTTATTCAAATACGTTTTGCCATTTTTACATAAGTATATTTCATTAAAACAGGAGCAGCAAAGGTGTTTTTTCCCTCTCCAAGAAGAAGCATGGATAAACTTTTTTTGTCTATAATTTATTGAAATATGTAGAATCACGTCTTTAGTTATTTATTCATATTTTTGCAGTAATTTATCGGAAAACGGAATATTGTATCATTAGTTATTATTTATGTCAACAATATACTAAATGATTTAAACGGGAAAACTTTTAAAACGGGCCTTTGGCACAAAAAGTTTGGAAACCTATGCCTTAGATTCCCAACAAACACTCTCTTGGAATCTACGGAAGTCTTAACACGGTACTTTGAATTCCAGAATTTTATTAGCTGTCGTTGGCCCTTTTTTTCAGTTTTAAAATTTTATTTGTATCTTATGGACTGCAATACTACAATAACGGAATAATAATATTCATTTTACTATGTACAGATATAATACAGGTTTGCCCTAAGGAAAGACGATTCACACATCTAAGGCGGAATGATATAATGCAAAAATAAAACATAAATCTATATAACACAGGTAAAAAACGAGTTTTTTAAACGGTTTTCATTCAATTTTCAATTTGCGTATCATAAGTTTTTATACTTTAAATTTTAAAAACGAATGGGAACTTTGAGTCAAACTGAATCATTTCAATAATTAGTTTTTATAATTTAATTTTATGAGGGGAAAGTAGCTGGTTTCACTAGTCAAATGTTTCACATATTAAGCAACTGGAACGGTGCATAAAATTTAATTACTTAAATAATTAGTTTTAATCAGATAATTTTTATTAATTATAGTTAAGTTATTGTATTGTCATGGAAAACAATCGTATATAGAAAATTTCAGCTCAATTGAATTCTTTAAAATGTGAGAAAAAAGTTTTAACCCAGACATAGTTACAATGTGAGTAAAAGAAAACCCTAAAAAAGAATACCTTTTTAAAGTGACTTTTCACATTCTTAATTAAATTGCTATCTTTAAGTAATCTTGTTCAATTATTAGTATTATGGTTATATTGTGTGTTTTATATTACACACAGTAAAATAATGTTAGTCGTTAGACGAAATTTTGGAACATTTGCTTATAAGAAAGGACCCAATATTACTCAAAAGTAGAGAAGAGGTAAACCGTCTATAATAAAACCAAGAAACAACTTCAATATATCACATCAAAAGCATTTAGTCTAACATTATATCAAAATTCATAACTACAAATAAGGTTATTGAAATTTCTGAGAGTGCCAGACATCCAAAAAGTCTCTACGAAAATTCTATAACTGTACCCAAAATAAGAAGATTATAATTCCATAACAAAAAGATAAGATTTCTAGTGTTAGCAAAATTCCATAACAAAAAACAAAACAGAAAAAATAAACAAAAAATAATCGTTATATTTTTACTTCTACAGCATGTACTCTAATATAGTTAGTTGAATTTATTTCACAAAAGTGGCAACTATTTTAAAATGGAGTTGATAATTAATAGCATTTATATGAAATATATTTTTAATTAATCACTTGAGAATATTCTATGACTCATGAATGCATATTGCTTCAAATATTTATAAAAACAATTTTTCCATGTATGTGCCTATAATCAGGAGGTTATCAAAAAATATATATTTAGAGTCCAATCTCTGAAGTGTTATATGACTTAATTTTATTTTTAAAAATTTATACCCATTAGACTCTATTTTGTGAGCGCTTCTTGAATCCTATTAAACCAAAAAGGATTTTTGAGTGTCAAAGATAAAGAAGACAGTATTATCTGGAAGACTTTTCAAGTAGATCTTGTTATGTTCCTGCTTAAGTACGATGGATAATATGAAGCATTATTATGATGCAAAAATGACGAACCGATGCTCCATGTGCTTATGATTACAAAGACAAGTACAGTTAGGAAATACTAAAGATTGGTAAAATATCTTATAAGTAAGTGAGTACTTTCTTTTTTTTCCGATGAAAAATATAAGTTTCCTCAGACTTGTCTGGGAGACTCTCTGAATAGTGTAAAGAGGGTGCTTATTTCATTTAATTAATATTCAGTTTTATTAGCTACTTCACGTGTTTTCGAAAAAGATGTTCTTGGAAGCTTAATATTTGTAAGATGTAATTGAAAGTAGAATTTTTTTAAAGAATGTATTTGCATGAAATATTTTCATTTATATTCTTTTTCTCTTCATCACAATATGTAAATAACATATGTGTATTTTAAATATGGCATTAGGTTATTTTACTAAAAGTCTCTAAAATTATAGTTTCTTTAAAAAAAAACAAAAAAATGAAAACAATTTGCTCAAGGGCAGACCAATGATATTATTTCTAGAGCGTTCTACACTTTTATAGTTAAAAATATTTTGATTGAAATCTACAAAACCTTCACCACCTAAAAATATTTGGTAAAAAGTAAATGTTCTAGCTGAATTCACTGAAAAAACTTCTAAAAATATCATTTAACAACAAACAATCCCTTTCATTTCTCTCCATTCATTCGATTTCTCTGCTAAATGACTGAAAATATATAAAAGAGCATTCTTCAAGAGCACCTTTTTTTGAAAATTTTTCAAAATAGAAATTTCAACAGTACAAAAATAGACTAGAAGTATGTTCTAGGTGATCTTATTAAATATTACTTTTGCTGTGTCTTTTCATTCCTAGACTGTAATTGTACACAGAATTCTGGTGGCCGCGGTAGCCTAGTTGTCAAGGTAACGGCCTCGTGGCCCGGTTTGCCATGAGTTCAAGCATAGTATCGCTGAAGACCCACCGTGTAAGGGAGCGATGCACGTTAAATTTGTTGAAATCTCAACGACCTCACGTTGGTATGGTGTGAGACTTAGGAGAGGGGCGTGCCAGCTCAGGGAGCTTCCTCGTTACTTGACCACTGTTTAAAGTTACGAGTTCCGTCACCAAAAGCACTCGGGTAGCTGAATAGGGTGACCTTAATATTCACTGACTCGCTCACTTACGCAGAATTCTGTTCTCGACATGTCTCGTCAGTAAAATAATATATTTAACACTAATTAACTTCCATTGTTTGATTAAATCTATGGCCAGGGTTGCGTAGGTAGCGGAGCGCGGTAGCGGACTAGTGGCTGGCGTTCCATGAGTTCGAGCCTGGTACCACTGAAGACCCACAATGCAGAGCGAGTTTATGCACATTAAACGTGTGTTGATGCTGAAATATTCTCCCATTAGTGTGTTGTGGTACTTAGGATAGAGGAGTTCCAGCTCAGGTGTCGTCCTCGTCACTTGACCATTGTTCAAAACTATGAGGTCCGTTTTCAAAAGCACCATGTAGCTGAATAAGGGGATGTATATATCTTCACACTCACTCACTGATTAAATTTAAGACATTGATCACTGTTTAGAGGAAAATGAGAATTAATTGGAGTATCACACACAAATTATAAAATTAACTCTGTGAACTTTTACTTTATGAAGACTTCAATGAATTACTTTTATGCGCTTTTGTGTAAAAATAATTTTGGAAATGTACTCTGATTCTTTAAAATTTCTTAGTTGATATTATTGTGCAATAAAATGCGTTATTTTCGTATTGTTATATGGAGAAGCAAAAAATATTTCCTTTTCCAAACCCAGTACTTTGATGTTTTATCTGCCATGCATTTCGAGAAAATAACCCAGATTCAGTTTTAAGAAATTTTAATTTCAACATTTCCAGAACGATTATTCATATAATTAGAAATTTTACCAGAGAAAATTATATGTTGTTTTTCGAATCCTAAGAGAATCTATATGCAAAGCTCTATGATTATAAAGAAACCTCTGCTATGAATTTGCTTTTAAGTTTTCATTTGGAATACATTTCGAACCAATACTTTTTTTCGCCAACGTAGAAATGGTATTAGATCCACCTCTCCCTTTTTTTTTAATAAAAAAACCCTAATTATCAAAGACATTTAAAACCTAGAAACTGCACTTCAATTAAATCTCCATCAACATGCATTAAAACGTTTCGTTTAATTTAAACACACCAACACTTAAACTTAAAAGAAAACCATGAAGAAAATTGTGAAATCGGAATAATTTTAATTGAATATATTATTGTGTATTTGCGTAAAAATAGAGAATTAATTCCCCAAGTCTGTTAATGGGAATGAAAATAGAATCGATGTTTATAATTTATTCACTACAGCCAGATGTTGCTTTTCACCTGCAAACTACCAATCAATGTTAATAGTTATTCGGTGTTTTTCCCCTTCATACTGAAAATACATAAATACAAAACTGAAATAGCTCAAAAACATACATAGCTCAAAATATTAATATTTATTATATTTACATATTTATAAAGTTCTCTTTACTTGAATAAAAACAAAAACTAATTTTAAATCTTGTGTTTTTTAAACGTAAGAATGAATTATACACAGTTTTTATAAAGTTTTGTTACATTGCAATGCATTCATCTGTTTATAATATCGAGTTTATAAATTTTTAAAATATTCCATAAATAAATAATTTTTAATTATATTAAGTTGAAAGTCATTCTGTATGAAGACATGGGAGATGAAACAAGGAGATACTTTTATTTCTAAACAAGTTCATCAACTCGCATAAAAATTAATAATATCATAAAATATGTTGCTTCTTAAAGAATAGTGAATCTAGAATATATATCATATTAATAGGGGGCTAATTTCATACAGGCGTGTTACGCGCCAAGTTGCTGTTTATGTTCGCCAAGATGGACGATAACGTTACAATATGGTTACCTTGATATTTTTATCGTCTAGCAATGTGGTTGCTATGGGGATAACGTATATTAGATTTTATTTTTATTATTTTTTCCCCTCGGTAACATTATTAATTTCAAACGATTTTAATTCAATTTCTGTACAAATTTAACCATTTTTGTTGCATTTATTCCTAAAGCCAACTGCATCAGTCTTCTGTTGAATTTTGTGCTATTTTCGAATGTGGATATTTCTAATAACATTGGTGAGTACCAGAATATTTCCTTAAAGACTCTGAGACCTGTGTTTTTAATTATTGCTACGAACACCCTTTCCAATTCATTTTAAATTTAAAATAATGCATTTTTAAACGTTCCTCATTCGATGAAATTCATTACGTTAACTTGCAGTTATAAAATATTGCAAATTATAAGCCCTTGTTGATTGATATTCATTTATTAATTTTAATATTATTATATTTTTATTTTACTTATCATAAAATATAAAAAATAGAATTATTATATATAGTAATAATAATTATATTTATTTACAAATATTATATATTATTTCATATTATTTCATTTATTTATAATTATTATTATATTAGTTATTTTAAATTATTATAATATTTTATAGGTATAATAATTTATAATAAAAACTATTAAATTATATTATAGATTATTATCATATATTACATAATATAATTATATATATATATATATATATATATTTGTATGCATAATTTTCAGTATATTATATTGATATTCATTATTGATTTATATTGGTTATTTGCAATATATTCATATATTCTTCATTTGAAACGTATTTCTAAACAGTTCCTTAAAATAACTTCCATGACGATTTGTTACCGGTAGGCAGCCATCTTGAATTTCAAATCACTTGACTACAGGCGCAGGTTGGCGCGATTCCTTAATTGCGCCTTGCCGCATAGTATTCCTATATCAGATGAGTTACATATTAGTTTAAGAGCACTTTTATAACTGAAGTAATGTTCCCATTTTGGGCTTTATTATCTAGTGTTCCTTCAAAAAAATTTACAATGCAGTGCTTACATTTTAAAATTATTAAAAAATTAACAAAGATTATTAGAACTTTCTAACTATTATTGAAAAAACTAAAACTTTATTTATGACGTTAAATTGAATTGAAAATATTGTGTTATAATTTTTTTTTCCTTAAGTGAATGCGAAACAACAGGTATTTTAAACTATTAGAATTATACTTTAATTCAGTTTGAAACTTAATTTATGAACCAAAACACCTGGACATTTTTAGACTAAAAATATGTTTTGTATGAGGAATAGACAATAATATTTTTGTTTCTTTAATCGCGCTTCACAGTACTATTTCATTAAAAATTTAATTATTTTAAAGCTCATTATATGACAAAAATATTTAATAGTTTGAAAAATTACCAATTCCCACTTTTTCAGTTTTATTATGAAAAAAAATTTTTTTTTAATCACTAAACTCAATTATCAAACCAATTTTTCCATGAGTATTCTAAAAAGTAACTTCGGATGTAATTTATAAAAGTAATCGTTGATAGCAGGACTTGAGAAGAATATACGTTGTTAAAATACAATTTCTTTCATTTTTTTAGATTATTCTTAAATCTCGAAATTTAATTAACTTACTAAAGCATTATATCTCCAAGATCTTTCTGCTCATCTTAAATATTTTTAATTTATATGCAAATGAGAAAAGTATTAGCGTATTTTGAAAATTTTTATTGAAAAGTAAATATTTATAATTAATTATTTGCCTTTAAACGACTGTTTCCCTTACTTTCGAATCATTTTCAATCAATAACTAAGGTTAAGTATTTAATTTTCTTGTAATGCATTTTTATGTTAAAAAAAATTATGTTTTTTAAATATTAAGTGGTTTATTTGTTCATTTTTAAGTTCGTGAAAGTATATACAAATTATACGTATTAAAAAATTATAAACATTTGTTTACAACTGTCTTGAGTTTGCGAGGTTTTCATCACATCAGTCTGGACATTTTATTTTGTTCTATTCAGTCTGTTTCTCTTGGAAAGTTGAAGTACATTTCTTGAGGCCTATGAGAATACATATTACGAGATAACAAAAGCACAACATATTTAGTTATTCTACTTATGCTTTATCTTCAAAGAGGCCAGAAGAAATGATATAGTGAATATTATTTAAATGAGTTATTCAGGAGAGAAAAACACTTCTATGCTGTAATACGATGTTAATGCTGGCCACTGATTGGATATTTTCACTTAACTTTTTCAGACCTGACGTATTTAAAATGAGGAACAGAAAACCATTGGTGATTTGGTTTTTCTAATAGTATTGCCAGAATAATAAATGTTAGGAAAAAATTAAAATTTATAAGTAGTTATGTTATATTGAGAGGTACACGTATGTATACTTCAGGTCTTCACTGCAGCAATAAAATAATCCAATTTTTTTTTCCAATTACATTTATTTTTTAAAAAATCGCCTTTAAAAATGAAAAAAAAAGAAAAATCAAGTGAAATTGTTCAAAACAATTATATTCTTAAAAGCACACACACAATAAATAATTGTATTTACTACAAGAAACATTAGTTATAGGTTTGTAAATTTCATATGCTCATTTGATGCCTTTTTTGTCAATAATCGAGGGCATTGTTTGATTCTATCATATTGAACATCAAAACAAATTGAGATCCAACTTTTACTTCACAGGTGTTCATTATAATATCTGGTGTTATACCTCTGTAGAATCATTTACAACCTATTCATCTTTCTTTATAACAAATACATCGATATCATCATGCAAAAGTACATCTTAAAAATTCCCTTTACTTAAATCATTATTAAAATAATAAATTTGATTTATATTTTCTACTCTTTCTTTCCAAGTTAAATATTTGAAATAAGAATATAACAATAATTACAATAAGTGTCTTAAAATATATGTGTATAAACTAAAACTTGGATTGAAGAAAAAAAATTTAATTTATGGAAAGTTCTAAATAAACCAAATCAATATTGAATTAACAAGAAATATGGCGAGAGAGAGAGAGATAAAAACAAATTTCTATGTAAATTTTGTGCATTTCTAATTTTTTAAAACTGTTGACTAGAATACACACATCATCATGTACATATCGCTGTTTATTATTAAGTATATTCAGTCACAACAAAAAAATCACATTATCGTCATCAAAACATTTACACGCAAAAATTCAGTTTGAAAGTCATTTGTATCAAATGTTTGTCTCAAAAGTTACTTCTAATTAAAATACTACAACTGTTAAAGTGTTATAATTACATGATGTATATATATATATATATATATATATATATATATATATATATATATATATCGATTCTCGGAAATATTTTACATCAAATAAAAAAATGTGTTCAAAAGTTTTAATTATACATTTAAAAAGCAGATAAACCTTTCGGCTTTTTGTTAAGTCAATCATTTCTATATTGTGTGTTGCAAATATCCAGGAAAAACGTACAAATATAATCTTCTGGTGGTAAAACTGAAAGGCATGAACGTGCACGAAAGAAAACCTTCGATCTCAATTGATAGTTTTCATCCATCAATAAGATGCTATATTTAGACCGCAGGTGCACATGTGTGTACCATGGGTCTGAAGATATTACCCTAGAAGAATAAGATGTTATCTACTTCTTGCCAATTGCGTTAATGCGGACATATCTTGAACGTTGACGCGTTTAACGCTTTCAACGATATCAAGTAATCTAACTTGTTATAAAAATTTCTACGTAATGTATGAATCCCATGTTGAAATTAATTGTAAAAGTTTAATTGGATTAATTCTTTGTGATTGCTATGAACATTTCAAATATATGCATTATTTGATCCTAAAAAGTTCTTGTTTAATGTCATAAATTATTTATTACGCTCTAGTGTATTTTATTATTGATTACTGTCCCAATTATCATTACTATAATACTAAAACAAGTAATATAAAAAAATAAGTTAATTCCTACTTAGATCAACAAAGAAAAATTTTATTTTAGCTGCTTTTTATTTAATAGTTACAATTAATATAAATATGTATATACATATGACAGAATCACAACATTAAGTAACAATTAATTTTTATTAATTATCATTAAAGTATCGTATTGTCATACAAAACACACAATCGTGTATATAAAATTTCAGTTCAACTGAAGGCTTTAAAACGTGAGATAAAAACATTTTCAAGTTTTGACACAAGTCGCCAAAATTGTTGCTAAGTCTCCAACATGGCTGTATTTGAAATTATTTAAATAATTAGTTTTAATCAATTAGTTTTTATTAATTATAATTAAATTATTGTATTTTCATCCAAAATAATCATGTATATAAAATTTCAGCTTAATTGAGCGCTTTAAAATGTACTTTAGTAACGATTGAAAATTCCACCAAAATAAATAAATATAGAGAGAGTGTGAGCTAATAGTAGGAACTGAAAAACATACGAGGAATTGGGAATTTAGTTTTAAAGGAGATTTTTCAATAATAATACAAATATTATAACAGGTAAGCTAAAGACGATATAAAAGGAAGCTTAGAATATTTATTAAAGGCGATATTAGTTAAGGTAAATGCAAAATAGTTAGTCACTTGATAGTGACAAGTCGCTTCAAGATTAAAGATTAGAAATAGATTCCTTCTGCCAACCCGTTAAATAGGAACATATCTGCCAGATCGGTGTTTGTAAGACGTGTCATACTCATCTGTAGGCGACGCCAACATAAATGACACTGCGATAATAAAGGTTTGTTTCCCTAAATGTTCTTTTAAACAAACGCCCCCTAGAACAGAACGATAACGTTTTCGTCCATGATTTGCTATTTAAATTTGATTCCTTGTGATGTCCCCTACTTCACCTTAAAGTCTATCCTAATTATCCATTTACATCCGTATTTTTTTATGTTTCCTTTTTTCTCTTACTGTTTATTAACTTTGCACTTTGAAGCAATAGGAGGGCTATTAGTGCAATATCTTGTAATCCTGTATCGTTGTCAAATAATGAATACAAAATTAAGTTATCAACCCACTATCCAAAGTTTTATGCCATGCTAACGCAAGGATTCTAAATCTTTACAGACTGAATAGGTATCAGCCTCTCTGCAAGCAGGTTTACAGTTGCATAAGATTCCCCTTTGACAATGAGTTCGTGACCACAACCCTTCGGCTACCTTCAGTCTTCTCTTAGCATCAAGTAGTGTCTCGTTTATCCTTTTCAAGCTGATAGCAACATAAGTGTAAATAAAATAATTTAGTTCTTATTCTGAATTTTTTTTGGGGGGGGGGGGCTGATAATTTACCTTATTTCAGTACGTTAGTATTGTATTCAATACAATTCTGAATTGGAACAAATTTCGACATGAATGACTGCTTATTAACGTCACTTTATGAAGTAAAACTAAAGTTAAAATCGACTTATTTCGTAATTTTGAGCCTCGGTCGAGTGACGAAAACAAACCTTAACAGGCTTCTCCTTCTCCACATTATAAAACCGCTCTTTGAGGCTCGAGACATTTAACATGCATTGGCTCCCTCTTCGTGGTAGGTCTACAGTGGAACTAGGGCTCGAATTCATGACACAGTAGCCAAGAGATTGCGAACATGCTATCACTGCGATAGAATTTTCGACACATATCGGGGGAAAAAATGTTTTCATGGTATTTTTATCATTTTAAAAAATTTTAAAATAAAATTGCTTTTGTAATAACTATATCAATGCAAATTATTTTAAATTAATATTTCTTTTAAAATGATTAATTTTCCAAATCTTGGGCTGCTCAAATAAAAAAAATAACTTATTAAGTTTTTATGTCTTACCAATTAGTTATGTTGATAGATTTCATTTTTTTTTAAGTAGCATGTATTTGTTAAGTTAACATCTCTGTAAATAGCAAAATATTTTTTTTCAGCTCTTACTAATTTTGAACTGATCTTTCTTAAGTAAATATTTTAATGCATTTGCTCTGTGCATTAATTATGTACCGTGAATTATACCTTTTCACACATTATAACATTTTTCGACACATTCCGTCTTTTTCTAATGCAAAATCCATTTAATTCAATCATCCCTCGGCAAATAAATGGAAAAATTCCAAGCTCATCAATACTTAAAGAGAAAAAAAAAAAAGCGAGAAATAACTAATTTATTTTCAGCTCGTTGTTTGAACCACCGCGTGGAAATATGCTGAAGAAGCCAATGGAAGCAGAAGGCACGCAACTATCGACCGCAAGGTGGCATGATTACAAAGAACGAATGATGACAAATTTCAGAGAATAAATGCTGCAAGTCCCATCTACTATAAATGACTTGAACTAAAACGTGCTTTGGAACTTGAAATTAATGATGAAATAGAATCGATCGAGCAACAAGTTGAACTCTCATCAGGCAAATGGATGGAAAAGGTATCATAGAAGACTTTTGGCTCTTAAAATTACGATTGGTTGGGTTTCCAAAAGTTTAATTGTTCCTCATTTTTATCCAATTTTCCTTTTAATGTTTCCAATTTTTAAATTAAGAATAAAAATTTAAATTTAGCTTGTTTCAAAAACTACAGATTAAAATTCTTCAAGTGAGGCTCACCTATTGGTCATCATTTAAATATTTTATAAATCTAGACCTTAGATCAGTGCTTCTTAAACTGTCTATACATTTAACCCAATTTTCAATCATAATTTTCATCGTCCCTCCCCTTCCCTCCACACAATAACAATGTTTTGAATTCAATAAAAATATACTTTGACGTATAACTACAAATCGATTTTAATTAAAAAACCTACAAATTATCAAGGTAAGTATTAAATTTTGTATATAATTTTGTGGCATGCTCAAAGGTTAACTGGTAATTATTAAACTTGTTCCAAACTTAGTAGTGTTAAATTAATTATGAATTACGAATACACAGTGCAGTACTGACACATTTTTAAGTATATTATATCAGTGTAAATGAGTATTTTATTTTTTACTATGCCAGAATGTATTTTGTTTTGACTCCTTTAGTAAATTAATATATATATATATATATTTAGATTTCATAATCTTTTTTTTGAATTTTAATATACTCACACACCCCTGGTAGGGTTATCACGTTCTCTAAAGGAGGTGCGCCCCACAGTTTGAGAAATACTGCCTTATATACCTCAAATTGCTTACGTAATCATCGACATTAAAACCGTAGTTCACCCCTGTTCAACTAGAAAGGTTATTTACAACTTCTTTTCCACAAAAAAACCCCTTTTGTTTCTGTCTAGTGAAACGCTTCCCGTTTAAAAAATATTTGTATAAGACTTAACTAACATTTAAACAATAGGTTGAAATAACTTTCAAGAGGAGCATTTTTGTGGTATAATCTGTATCATTAAAACTGAACAATCAGAAAATATTTGATGATGATAAAATATTATGAATGCACATATATTTGAGATTATGTATATGTATTAGAGTTATTCTGTTATTAAATACCACATGATTACGAAAATTAATATACTTACATACCAATATTTTACAAAATCTCATTATAGAACTTTATTTCTCTCTAAATCAAATACGTTTTATATGATGCTGTAATAAATTTATGTATACATAGGTTACATTTAGAAAAATGTGTCACAAAAAGAACTGAAGAGGATCTCCAGAACGATTCTCCTAAATGGTCTCTCCCATTTTGCCACCCTTATTTCGAAAAATCTACTTACGTCATAGATCGTGATGTTATAATTTTCTCCAGTAATTTCCCGGAATATCCATTTGATCACCACGTCACCAAATTTTGTAGTCAAAATGAAGCCAACTTGGCTGTATCACTAATATTTTGCCAAGTTTCCATCGAAACACCATTATAATGTAAGGGACGGCGCTGCTTGCGAATATTACTATTTTTACCATAAATTAAATAAAACAAAAAGTCATATTAATTTGTTAAGTATCCAAGTATAAAAAATATTTACATTATTTTAAGATAAAAAAATAATTACACAAGAAGATAAAGCAATAATTACACAAGAAGATAAAGCAATAATTACACAAGAAGATAAAACATTAATTGCACAAAGAAAAGCTTTTCATGATGCTGCAATAAATTTATTTAAACGTAAGATATAGTCAGTAAAAAAAATAATGGGTCGTAAAAAGTAGAATTTAACCGAAAAGGAGTGTATGGAACGAATTTTGCGAAAAAATTAACAAATGAAAAAATGTACGAAAAATAGAAATTTTTGAAGAAAAAATTAGCTGAAAAAATATTAGATGCATGCTTGAAAATCTATGGGCGATGGCCGAAATTTGAGCAAATTAAATTGAAAGAAAACATTGAGTTTTTAACTGGCTGTCTTTAGATAAATTGAAAATGCAATCAAGTAACGGCAATTAGGATGTATCAAAACAACTTTGTTGTATATAAAATTTTTACTATTCCTCTCCTTGAGAGATTCATTTTTGTTCTCTTTTTTTATTTTCATTTAACTATATTGTCAGGTTCATCATCCACGTGGTAGAAATAGGCTTAACTTTTCAACATGGCTCTATTTTTTCCCCTATTATGTCGAAAATTTCTGCTGTACGGGGAAGGTTTGATCCATAAAGTATTGCTAACCTTAAATTGCTGGCCTAATTCAGCAACAGCTTTAGAAATCATAATAAGTCTCTAGTTTAGTCCAAAGACTTTTTAGTAGCTACATTTGTTGTGTCTTGTTAATTCCACTTTCTTTCTTCTTTAGCACTGTAGGTTCTAGAACTTCTTCACTTTTATTTTATTATACTATATATATATATGAATAATCTTCAGATAATATTTTGTAGCTTTGTGGGGTGGGAGCATATAGTTCTTCCAAACTTTTAATTCAATTCATATCAGATTAGATGACATTAAAAAGCTTTCAAATTGTCCTTTTTTAATAAATAATATTTAAAATGTAACTATCGTTTATATTAATAATAAATAGAATTACTTTTATAGGAATCAAATAACAATTACAAACTAGTTAAAACTCGATGACAAAATCATGACTTATTATGAAAGTGGGCATGGTGATGCCTAGCCAATCCGGCTGCATCCAATGAGTCCGAGTTAGAGTGAGAAAATTTTTAGATGTAAAAAGCAATAAAGCAAAAAAAAAAAAATGACATTGAGTGCAGTTTCTGTTATTGGTTGACCAGGGAGGTCAGCTATTTTGAATTATAGTGAGAAATGGACCAATCATTGAGTATTTAGAAGCTAAAACAAGTCGAGCTGCAAAAATGAATAGACTTTATAATTGGAATTAAAAAATAAATAATTTCTTCAAATTGATTGTTTTTACTTTTTAAATTGCTGATGTTACACAACAAAGACTTTAAATTCCCTCACTGTCAAAGCTCTATGGAATATTTTTGCGAAAGTAGAAAGTCCACAGTTTCTTAATTCACTAAACATGAAGCTACATCGATTTTAAAAAAAATTCCTTCATCCTATAACATTAATGCAATATTCTCCATTTCCAAGAATATTACAAGTATTATTCCGATTGTTTTAAAAAGAGATTTTAAGCCAATTTATTTAATGGTCTGAGAACTAAATATCTATACCATGTTTAAAATTTTAACACAGGTGAAACAGTTTAAAAACAAAAAGGCAATTCCAAGTCTGACAAAAAATACGGTCTCAATATTATGAGGTATTTTATTCAATTAAATAGCTTGCCAAACATTAAAAATAATTCTTTTTTGTCCGGCTTCTGTTTCTCGCAGCACAGAAACTTGTTATTTCTTATACAATTAATTAAGTCATTAATTTCGTAATTAACGACTATGTTAAAAGAGGGAGGGGGAGTGAAGCGAAACTTAAAACTACCCAGAAAAAAATTTTTAAGGAATTTTCCGCCTATGATAATTAAAGAACATTTCATGATATTTATCATGAAATAAAAAAGTATTAAAAAAAGAACAGATAATTAATGTCAGGGTTTGAAGAAATATTTCTTAAACAATAAATTATACATAAATGAATGAACTGAAATATAATTAGTGTTCGTTATAAGGAAATAATTAAGAAATTATTTATTAAAGTTACTTGTTTCGATAGTTAAAATAATTAATATCATGTCAAAAAGCACATTTATAATTTTAATAGATTTAAAAGTAGATATAGTATGAAATATTTCATAAGTAAAGTCTAGGAAAATCAATGAATAATGAAACTTTCTTATATTATACAACATATCTAATTGCTCAACATGATAGAACCTTCACAAATTTCAACTCATCTACATAACGGATAAACCGTTGCACTTTTTGAAATAAATAATCCTTTCTCTCTTTTTCTTTGTATTCATTTTAAAGCTGATATTCATTTCTAAGTGGCAACTTAAAAATTGAAAGCCATAAAAATAAAAACTGAGATATGCGCACTTGCAAAGCATTTATTCAAGCCATACGAAATTAAATGTAGAAGCTAAATTCCAAACTATCTCGCATTCTTTTTACCTCCAAAAAAGTAATTATGCTGAAACTCTTCAAGTTAATTGACTGCAATTAGAAACGTTCTTTAAAAAAAAAAGTAAAAATTAAAAAAAAAAAAAAAAACGAAACATATATTTACGACTTTTTTTACCACCATCATAAAAATTATTTGTTTCAAAACAAGTTCAATTCTGTATTAAAGAATGCGTCAACTTCTTTGATTACACATTTTATTTTTGCATAACACTTTATGGGTACCACTTAAAGTAAGAATTTGAATACATATCATTTCTTTTTTTATATCGAATTTCATACAAGAATGCACAAATTGTTTTTGCTTGAGTTATCATATCTGGAAGATTTGCAACTGACAAATAGTATTTAGTTTCTGTAATGTTAGTCTTCTATGATATAATGCATTCTTCTAGATGGTTTTCGAACGTTTTCATGTTTAGAAGAACGTGATTAACTGAAAACACAATTCCAATTATTTTCAATTCTTTTTGTTTGTCAAATTATTTATATATCATTGATTAATTTAGTTCATAATATCTTCAATTAGTAAAACTGAGTCAAACTTTGTTGTACTGACATAAAAAACAACTCTACAGTTTCCTTTAAAAAAAATACAGAAACATAAAGGGTTGAAAGTAAAACAGCTAAAAACAAAATCACGAGAATTAACTAACTTTAAAAATAAACCAATTAATATATTAATTATCAGTTGCGCACATCAGATATGCCCATCATAAAAAAAGGAAAATAAACCAAATAATTTATTCTGTATAAAATCTGTATAAAATAGTTCGAAATAGCTCATATTCCAGTTTTGTTTATTGTCGTTTATTAAATACTAAAGTGCCCCTCAAACTTTCAATATTTGAGACCTAATTTTCAGTCATAATTTTCATCGCGCTTCCTAATACAACAACTATGTATTGAATGCAATAATAATGTACTTCTACGCTAAAGTTACAATGCGATATTATTATTACAAATCACACAAATTAAAAAGATAAGCATTATATTTTGCTTGAAATTATGTGTATGACAAGCCCATTAAAGTAACTAGCAATTGCTAAGGTAGTAATTATATACAAATCTTATTGTTTATCAAATACCTTTTGCTGTACTAATACATTTAACAGTAACTTATATCTTTGAGAATATGCATTTTATATTTATGTCAGAAAGTATTTTGCTTTGATAATTATTTAAACATTTTATTTTCGACTTTTCGATATGCACGAATGTAGGGTTATCCCTTGAGGATCGCGTCCCACAGTTACAACAATAACTTATTCATTGATTGCTTACGAAACTACATTAGGGCTCTGATATATGTATATGGGAAGAAAGTGAATAGCCCGCTCTCAGCCAAACACCACATGATCCCTGTAACTGTTAGACATATAGACTTTAAATTATGCATCCATCCTTTTTTTTTTATTTGTTGTTATTGAGTAAAGATTCGCTAAGAACGGGTTTTGGAAAAAAAATATTTCCCAAGGGAATTTAAAAGCTGCAAAGGTAAACAGTACCGTTTATAAAATATAAGACATACAGAATTTAAATGTGATAAGCATGTTTCTTTTGTTGAATAGAGATCCGCTGAAAATGGGGGTTTTATGTAAATTTACTCCCAAAATGAGGACAATTACGAGGGTGAAAAACATTAATATACATTCATCTTAGAAATTTCAGTCCTGTCCTTTTTAAATAAAGAGGCGAGGGTTAAAAGAATTTTAATCGAAAATTTATTATTAAGATATATCTATTTTGAAAACAATAAATAGAACACTGAACATTACGAAATATACAGCGAAGCGGGTACGTAACGGCTAGTAGTAAAGAGAAAAGAGATAAATTATAAATACGTATGGTTCTGTGATCCGATATTTTTACATTGGATCAAAAGCAAAAAATCTACCAGAGATGAATTAGGTTCCTGGAGAAAGACAAAAAAAACGTAATTAAAACGGAAATTGTTTCCATTTTTATGCCATTGAAGTTACAGTTCTTTTTCAAACATAGATTTCAAAAAGGTTTCAAAGTTCATTTAGGAGGATTGTATCATGCGAAATATTTAAATCAATATTAAAAAAGAAGGTATTTTATTGAATTATTTTTTGTGGCTTCTCCCCGAATTTAAAGCAAATATGGAAGTAATTGAATTAAAAAAAATAAGATTAAAACTGTTTCAATAGATGCTCATGTTGGAATAACAAATGGATTTATGATTGAAAAAATATATTTACTTGAACCACGGAATTCATAATAATATTTGCCCAAAAATAACTATAAATCATATCTATACTTCTAAAGTTAATATAATTTATTATCTATTTTGGAGCCAATCTTTTTTTTCTTTGATAATTTAGATTTTCATACAGGAATTATTATTTCTCTTTTACTCATGTTTGCTATCGAACTCTATTAAATCATCTGGCAGTCACTGAGAATAAAATAGTTTCACTAGTCATACACAAATTAAATATATCGGGTGACAGCGCATGTTCGCTTATGCCCAGTATGATGGAAATAACGTTCATGACAGAGAAAGAAAGAAAAAAAAACTACCTAACATTTAAGTATTCAAAACTTATATTCTTGTATTTATTTTTTTAAAAAATAGCATCTTTTGGGCTGCCAATCAGAACCATTATCTACACGGGGGTTTTGGGATCGGGCCTCATAATTTTAAACCATCGTCAAGTGACAAGGATGACAGCTTTGCTGTGACAATCCCTCTGCTATTTTCCACATCACACCAACTGAAGGACGTTTGAACCTCGACAGATTTATTGTGCATTACACCCTACATGGTGGGTCTTCAGCGGTACTAAGCTTGACCTCATGACCACCGGCCATGAGTCCTTTACCTTGGTCATTAGGCTACCACGGTCAGCCCTACGTTTTGAATTGATATAAATTAGTTTTTCATTGATAAAACAAATTGTTAACTTATCAAAAAATAAGAGTTTTTGCTAGGTATAAACTTGATTTGTTCTGATAAAAGTCTTGATAATACAATACATGTTAATACAGGGCGTCCCCGAATGCCTTGTACAAACTTGAGAAGACATAATTACATATGAAAGCATGGGCGGAAACGTAACCCTAGTGATATAAGGAGAAGCAAAGACAGTAAGGCCACAAAACAGCATGCAATATAAGACGTTCTATTACAAAAACAACAACAAAAAAAAAGGTTACAAATTAAAAGCATCACAGGAGGTGTTTGAAATGGCTGCCATTGGCATGTACGCACGCACGACACCAACGTGACATGGATTGGCGGATATGTTCGAAAACACCGGGGGTTTCACGGATCGTAGCCGCAGCGATATATATTCATGCCACCAGATCTTTTTCAGATTTGAAGGGCTTGTCATCAATCGTGGCTGTGAAAGATCCATGTTCCGCCAGGTTCAGATGCACCCGAGTGAACGTTGGATGATAGAAAGATATCCATCTCGGTGGATATCTTTCCCGATGCAATCGGTGCTGCGGTAGCCCAGTGAATAAGGTATCGGATAATGGCAGGCATGCCATGAGTTCGAGCCCAGTAACACTAAAGACCCGCCGTGCAGGGACGCGATGCAAGTTAAATATGCCGAGAGCTCAAACGTCATCCCGTTGTTTTGCGGTGTGGTTGTTAGTAAAGGGTGTTCCAGCTCAGGTGCTGTACTCGATACTTGCCAATGGTTCTAAATTACGAGGTTCATCGCCAAAATCTCTCGTGTAGCTAAACAGTGTGATGGTAATATTCACCCACTCACTCACTCCCCATGCAATGGAGCAGCAACACATCCATTTCCATTGGCAGAAAAGTGTTTCAAGTGGATTACCGCTAACTCGGCGTTGGTATAACGATTCATGTTGATCGCGCTCAGTCCATGCATGAAATGAGGGTACCACATGTGTCAACCTTGCGAGTTCACGTGCATCGCCACCTATCGCTTTCCGCTTATGCTTTCCAATGTAATTATGGCTCCTCACAATGTTCACTATTTACACTCCAAGTTTGTACATGGCATTAGGGAACACCATGTATAAAACTTTAGTCTTAAGAGTAAATAAATATGCAACCATATCTACAATTGTGTAAAAAAGAAGGAAAATAAAAAAATAAATGTAATAGTACTGCCCGAGTGTTAAAATTCGAACAATGAGTAGTATTAGATAAAAGTTTAAACTCACGCACACACACACACAGTATTTTTATTACACTGCTTTTCAAATTATTATTAGAATAAATGTCCAGACTATACAACATACATGTTAAATTATATTTTCGAACATAAATACAAATTTCCTTATAACCTCAGATCTTAGAAACAATGACGTGAATTATATAAAAAATATAATTAAGAACTATATAATAAATTTGTCACTTTTTAAATTTATTAATGCAAAGTAAGCTCTCAGATATAAACTCTTTATAATTAATTCAAAAAAAAAAAATTCATTTCACTTTTCAATTATTTTATGTCAGAATCCATAAATAAAAATTAATCTGTATGAGCCACAACAAATATTTAAATGTAATTGTATTTACGACTCTATGTACGAAAAGCACATAAACGTATTTAAAATTACCTAAAGGAAAATTAACTTGTTATAATTTATAAAGAATCAAATATACTAAGTGGTCTTTAGTGTTTCAAAATATTTTTCTTACATACCCAAGCTCGTATACTGAACTTCTTCAGTTAGGTAAGCTCACATAAGCAATTTAGAATGTAAACATCATAAATGCTTTTTAACCAGGAATTATGTAATCTTTTAGCATAAGGTTGTTCATAAATATTGGATTCGAAATCTAGTTAGTGTATAATCACGGCTATTTCAACCCAACCACTTAAGTTTCGAGAAATTCAATTTATTTCGTAACCCGCTTAGGAAATCTTCTTTAATTTAATCAACTAACTACCACTAGAGGAAATGTAACAAGTTATACGTCTCAAGGTAGTTTTGAAGTAATTATCTAAAGAAAAGTTTGCAGAGAAATTTACGAGAGAGGCTCACAAGTAAGCAGTAGAAGAAATGAGATAAAACTTATATTTGCCTTTTTACATGAATGATTTTCCAAGTTAATGTTGAAATATTTTTGTGCATGTTTAAATTTTTAATTTTGAAAATCTATTGTTATTAAATGTTTGTTTTTACATATACATTAAGTCTTGATGTTGGTATTTTTTCTCCGTCAGTGTTTATATAATATCTTTTACGGGTGATTGTCAAAATAATGGAAACACTATAGATTTGTAAAGAGAATTAATTAGTATGGTGTGGACCGCCTTTGAGTGTAATACAGCTTGGATTCGCATAGGAATCGATTCATAAAAATGCTAAATAGTGTTTAGAGGAATATTGTACCATGCTTCTTGAAGATAATGTGAAAGTTCTGGGAGAAATGCCGGTGAAAGATATTAATTCTGTATTGGACGCTCTAAAACATATCATAATGGTTTAATTATATTTAGATAGGGTGACTGTGTGGGCCAAGGTAAATGCTTAATTTCATCCTCGTATTCATCAAGCCTTGATTAAACAGCGCATTATCCATCTGAAAAATTTCATCTCTTGCAGGAAACAAAAATGGCACCATAAGATGGACATAGTCAGCGAGAAGTATTCTATACTTCTCCTCAGTGTTCCTTCCTTTTAGACGAAAACCGTGATACGACAGCATACATCAAGACAGACCCACTTCCATGATTGACAGTTGGATGGATACAGCCAACAACATATGTTTGTGCAACTGTTGTCCAAACGTGCACACATCCTGTTGTAGTAAAAAGTGTGAAAGATGATTCGTCAGAAACATCAATATCTTCCACTTATCAATATACCAGATTTTGTGACTGTGACACCCCTGTAGAGGACGTTTGGTATAAACATCTGTAACAAGTGGCCCGTGAATTGATGCTCTACAGAAAATGTTCTGTTTATTTATATGAAGGTACTTTCTAAAAATGTAATTATTTACACACATCCATATGCTGATTAAGCTATGTGGTCACTTTTACTACAGTTGTTCCCTTTTTATACATCACAACTACTTCAATATGAATCGATCTCTTTCACTGAGCTTCTCTTCTAGTTCCCTGCTTTGCTGAGCTTGTCTAGCCGCGTTGTGGGTATGCTCTAATGTCTTTAGACACTGTACTTTAAGAAACGACTGAAAGTTGTGGTGTTTCTCTCACACTCTCTCCAGCTAGACGGGCTCCTGTAATTTAGCCTCTTTGAAATTCCGAGATATCCAACATTTACGCTTTCGAAAAAAATCCGAGACCCATCGAACTTCAATAAAAATAGTGAAAGCTTGACATCTATGGGAAATGGAACGCGAAACACAATAAAGATACCACATACTATTATAATACATATATTTCTAATAATAAAAAGTACTAGTAGCTATTATTATGTTTTAATGCTTACGAAGTGCATTCAGAAATGTGTCACTTCTATTTACAGGAACCCCATTATTTTAATAACCACCTGCATATGACTTATATTCTCATTTCTAACAAATCTTCGCGAAGAGTGTTATGTATTATTATATGTATTTTGCATTTTTATACACATTTTGAACTAAGATCACAACCGTGAGAGAGAGAGAGAAACAAATTGAAATCTAGTATTTGAGTAAAACATAAAGCACCTAAAAGTAACTTTTCAGTCGTAAAATTAAATGTTTGATTTTAACGTATGAATATTGTTAAATATGAATAATTTCACATAAATACGTATAACCAATTTATAATTTTGATGGAAAATGAACCTCATATTAAAAGCACATACTATCCATTGTCTCTTAAAATTCTTCTCTGCGTTGCGACCCAAAACTCTTTTATTTATTATTCTGAAAATGGCTGGATTATATATCTTTCACAAGCATTCCTTTCGTACCAAAAATTCCTCTATTCTTCTACCAGTATATTTTGTTCCCCGCTCGTTATAATTTGTTTAGAAAGAATTCGAGAACTCTCAAAATTATACTCCTCATCCGATTCGTCCTTCCATTAGTAGTTCTATTATTACAACTCTGGAAAGAAAAATGTTAGTGAACAAGTAATTATCTTCACAAAAGCTTCTTTTTTTCGCACCTTTTCGAGTAACGAACTGAAATTACTGAATAACTCTTCACTCGTTACAATAATTCTTTGAAATATTGCAGTAATTAAATGCACTAAATAGATTAAACAATGGTCCAATAGGTTGCAAGGTTTAGGTTTAGTGTTAAAATTGGATAAAATGCATAACCTTATGTGGAAAGCCAATGTTTATAGCTTGTTTAAAATATTTACAACTTTTTTGAGTAAATAAACTAAAAATTAAAAAAAAAATGGGAATTGATTGAATTTGATTTATGGTGTGTGGACATTTCAACGCGGGTCATACCTAGCTTGACATAATTCAGCGCATGGTATTACAACGCGATGAAGTATACAAATGAGAGAAATGAAACACTCTTTTTCGTTACTTAGTTCATAAGCAGCATTCAGAATAATAGAGCAGGAAATAGAAGGGCATTAAATTTGCCCAAAATTTAAAATAAATTGCAATTCCTTTAATGTTGAGCATTTGTACATTATATAAGCCATTGGAATAATAAAACTTGATATGCCTGGAGTTGAAGGCAACGATTGATTATATATATGTTTCCAATTATCGGCTTTCTTAGTCTTCAAAGATACGTTTAGTTCACTCTTCCGTCTCAGTAATTCCTCTTTTTTAGTAGTGCATGTGTGTGACCAAATAATTGCTGTTCTATCGATATTTCTTTTTCTTTTCTTTCTTTCTTTCTTTTTTTTTGTTTTGTTGTTGTGATACTTTCTGTTTTTCTTTTTTAAAGTTTGCATATACTTCTAACTATTTAAATGGTTAACTTTATGAAGATTTTCTTAAAAAAAAAAAAAAAAAAAAACTGTGCAACCATATATGTTGTTATTTGTTTTTAACAAGCTGTCTCTTGTATAGTGATGCTGATTCCATGACTCATGTAGCTGGTTGGAAAAGTTGGTTGTACGCCCAAGGTTGCGTGTTCAACCCTGGCCCAAGTCGGTGGATTTTCATCATGCAAAGAATGGACAGCGCCCACGTCACATGATTATACGGCATCGTCAGAGCTCAGGTCCAAAATTTTCTGGGTGTCAAAATTATACCTATGGCGATTGGTATTCCTAATATATGATGCCACACTAAAAAGAAGTACCAGCTTCCGGGGAACATACTAGGTCTGCAATGGTAAAACACCAATCCTCAGGTAAATTAGAAATAATATTCCATGTATCTATTTAGGTGGAATATGTCCAAAAAGAACGAGCTCACTCAATATATATATAGGCAAGAAGAATTACAATTACATAGTTTCTTTTTCCTGTTAAGTTCAAGCAGAACTTTATTATTATGAATTACATATATTTTTCCTATTACGTTTTCTACAGTACATACATAACAAGACCAAACATTTTTGAAACAGTAGGAATAAAAGAAGATATAAATCATTTACAGAGAAAAATACACATACAACATATACAAGATATATAAATTGTTCGGTGTTTCTAAACTGATTATTCTGTAAGATTTCATCTCCTTAATATATTTGAAATTTGAATTAAACCCACTCATTTTTCTTGATGAAACTTGTAATACGAATTGTGTACTAAAATTTCAAAGTTTTTAATAAGAAGTGCTGAAATATAGGTCAATGCGGCATTTCATACATTCAATGCAAACGTGCTGTCTGAGGAATATTTGCAATGTCTGACAAATATTTGCATTAGCATTGTCTACAATCGAGAGTACTTGATTATACAACACTCTTATGAGTTGCAGAATTACACTCGTTGAATCACCAATGCTCAGTATTTGCGCTTCTAATAGATTTCCAAATTTATAAATAATACACCGTCATAAAAAATGCTTTTCAAAACTTATAATGCAGAAATATCTAAGAACTGTTAGCGAATTTTAAACTAATCAATCCTCCATCTTAGATTAAGAGCTGAGTTAATTTTTTTTAAAAAAATTACATCCTATATAGGATAAAATAATCATTTCATCTCATATTAAGTTCTATTTTTGTATCCGAGACGAAATTTCCTTTTCTCTTTTTATCGTTAGGATAAAATTTTTTAA
Organism: Trichonephila inaurata madagascariensis; assembly: GCA_019973955.1. Taxonomy (NCBI): domain Eukaryota; kingdom Metazoa; phylum Arthropoda; class Arachnida; order Araneae; family Nephilidae; genus Trichonephila; species Trichonephila inaurata. Next base: position 69,270 of record BMAV01017320.1, on the reverse strand, counting down.
AATTTTTTAAAGAATTTGCATGCTTTTTCGAAGCACGATTTTGTGCTCTAAATACTTATTCTAGTAGAATTCTAAAGTTTCCGGACTGAGCCCGTAACGTGATAAGTTTTTTGCAGTAGAGCGACTACAGTAACATTACTGTGATACTGCATTCTTCCCATTTTCTAAAAAAGAAAAGTGTTCCAAAAAAGTGTTCCAAATCACGTATTCGGTGGGTCGCCACGGCGTCGTATTTTAAAGGTGGATGTATTCAGTCGTCGGTGATTGAAAGAAATGGCGTTTGTTGAGCTCATAATGGATATTAATTTTTGTCTTTGTTTGTGAAAAATACACTACGAAGACTTACAAAATTTTGAAGAAGGTGTAAGGCTGTGATACATTATCGCGAACGCAAGCTTTTAAGTGGCATCAACGTTTCAGAAAAGGCAGGGAAAGTCTCGAAGACGACAAACGCTCTGGGAATTTGCAGACTTCTCACACCGCTGAATATATTGAAAAGGTTTATGCGGCGGTTTGTAAAAACATACTTCAAAAAATAACAGAATCAGTTGGGATATCCTCGGCCACATGTCAGTGGATACTGACTTGTGGCTTTATCTTAACATGCATAGGGTGTGTCAACATGTCTTTTCCCTCATGTTAAACAAGAACAATATGCAGATGAAGTTAAAAATACATCGCAGGCTGAATTACAGGACATGGCTAAAAATTGATCCCAGAAATGATTCGATAACCTTCACAAGCAATGACAAAAGTCTGTGGTTACTCAAGGGTCTTATTTCGAACGAAGATCTGTTTCAGCAATTTAATTGGCAATATATTTTAAAGTTATAGACTCAGTCCAGTAACTTTTGAATCTTACTACGTACACAAATACTAAAATTTATTAAAATTTTTGAAGAAGGATTCTTATACTAACACCTTGTCTATTTTAAACTTAAATAAAATACAAAATTTAAAATGTATTACAAAAATTAAAATTTTAAATTAGCAAAAAGTTATTTTTTTTACATAAATAAGATATTTATTAGTATAATAATTAAAAATTAAATATAAAACACTGCTATTTAAAGTAAAAATAATTTACCATTAAGGTAATCCGATTTAAAGATAATGTCCGACCGTTTGTGATTCACATAACTCTATACGTCTGCTAATAATCTTTATTTGTCAGTAAAATCATTAGAATTTTCGCGAAAGGAACACATATGTGACACAGTAAACCACAAATTTAGAAGTCGCCAAATATCGGCGATTTGGTGAGATAATTGAGAATTCTTTCTTTATTTTAACCATTGTGAGCTTCACCAATTGCTAATCTTACATTCAACGAGTAATGCTAAAGACTTGTTAATGAAACAGGAGATTTGCTTTGTACTTTTAATCGTTCCGTTATTTATTTATGAGTTTGCACATGTTTAATTTTAAAAAAATGCACTTTATTATGATCACATGGTAATTATATTATTAATAATTTTTCAAGACAGACAGAAGAGAAAAATTAAGCGCTCATTGACGTCCCACTCCTCAGCTACACGTGGGCTTTTGACGACTGATCTCGTAATTTTGAACCATGATCAAGTGATGAGGACGACATACCTGAACTGGCACCCCTCGCTCTGCTACTTTCACACCAACAGGAGGACGATCGAGTCTAGACAAGCGATCTGTTCGAGTTTAGACCGTGGCCACTAGGAAAGTGAAAAAGAGTGTGCAGAGAAGAGTTGAAGAGGAATACAATATTTCATAATTTGATAATTGATTCTAATTAACGTAGCCTTCTGAAGTAAGGCCAGGATGATTGACAATAGACCTCGAAATTTTGAGCCGCGTTTAAGCAACAAAGACAACACCTGCGCTAAAATCCTCCTTTCAAGACCTCCACGCCATAGGAACATGATGCATTTCATAAAAACACATTTTACATGTTAATTTTCAGTTTATTAATATTTTTTAAATATTGATATGTCCCCTTAACGTTTAGATTGTATTGCAACTAACTAGCAAAATAAAAATGCATATACCTTAATAGCAGCTTGATAGACAAACTACAGACATTTACGACTAAAAAATAGCATGTTTGGAAATTCGGCATTGAGACATTATTACGTATGTTTGTTGTTCGGTAGTCTTTAAAATAAACAAAATCAAGGATTTCGCAAATGATATAAATATCTTTGATGAATACCTGATATATAAATATTATTGAATAGAGTTTCTGAAGAAAATTTATTAATGTGTTTCTTAGATAAAAGAGTTACAACATCAATAAAGATATTTGCCAGACATTAAGCAAAAACAGAAATTGGCTTTGATAAACATAGAGTTAAAAAAAATTGCTTTCCACAAGAGGAAGGAAAAAAAACAAATAAAAAAACAATTTATTTATAGATTTCAAATTAAGATAAATGTGTCGTTTAAACGAGGAAAAATTCAAGAACTTTTTTTTTCATGAATACTTTTTTAAAATAATATTCTATTTGAATCATACGGTTTAGAGGCGATATTACATAGAACCTTCTAAGAACAATAAAGATTTTTAAAAAAAAGTGGTTGCGAGGTATGCAAACACAGATTCTATTTTAATTCACTAAACATTTTGTCTTAGGTAGTTTTTTTTTCTATATATTCAAAAGTAGATTCATGCACATTCGTTTTATAATCATATCAAAAATTAAGGTTACAAACATGTTGTTCTTCATAATTCTAGAATACTTCCAGTAAAACTGATTGAATTTGTAGTTTATATATTTTGAAGACGGGTAGCATATAATATCAAATTTCAACTTAGTAAAAAAAAAGGATGTTTAGCGTTAATCTTTGGAGAACTACTGGACTGGTACCGTTCAAGCATATGGGAATTTTTCCTTTACTTTTGTGAATATTGCAATAAAACAAATAGAAGGTCACAACAAGATTCTTACTAACACTTAAATAATTAATAAAGGTAAAAATTACTGAAAAACCATTAATATAAAACATGAACCTCATCTTATCCCTGAACATACTGCTGTATGTAGTGAGAAGGATTTCTCATAATTGTTTAGATGATTTCATGAGATGGAGAACCGCTGGCAGGCTTGAAGCTAGTCTGTCTGAAGCGGAAGTGGCTCGAAGGTTACAAGTGGCCCGAAAGTAGTCTCCCGGTACATGAATCAATTACAAACAAGTGATACTGTCACCAGGAAGGTTGGCGAAGGCAACCATAAAGCAACGACATCTGCACAGGATCGCTATTTTGAATTAAGTACACGCTGACACAGACAGACAACGATCCTTTAGTTTTCTTGTGATCTTGCTTATGTGTCTGGAAGAAGAGTTTTCTGGCAAAAAATCTACAACCGTCTTGTAGAGACTAGTTTTTATGCCCGAGGTCCAGTTTGGTGACTTCTTTTGACTGCTTTCAGCAGGAAAGACCAAATATTGGGGAGCTGAAATAATCAGTCATGGAGAACGCAAAAATGAAGGCGTGCTATTCTCAGTGATGAGTCGAGATGTACCAGACAAAGGGATTATCGTCGTCCTGGAGAGAAAATGGAGCTCGCCTTTTCTTTCTTATGATGCAAAAATCCACAGCTTTGTGTGCAAGCTTTACAGCAAAGAAGTACTTGTGTGGGATGGCATAATGTCGGGCAGGATTACAGCTACACGTTTTCGATGCGGGTACTGTCAGCTCACAGAATTATGGGGATGAGATCCTGGAAGCCTATGTGAGGTTTTCCTGGGTGCTTCAGGTCAGACTAACCGCCTGAACGGTACATCTGCTCACGAACCTCAGCACCCAAAGTCACGTATATTGAAATAGACTCAATAGCCCTTGTGAGCTGTTGCACCACTGACTTTATATATAGTTTAGTTTTCATTAGAATAGTTTAAAAAATACGAAATTAATTATTGCGTAGTTTGTATATTATAATACTGTAAAAAGTACAGTAAGAAGTTTATTTAAATACTCTTTTAGTTCAAAAATAGTTTTGCTTTGTCTTTCTCAAAACATTTTTCTGAAGCTTTCTACAGACGTAACTTTTTCAAAGAAACCTTTTAATGCAGAATATTTGTCTTTTATTCGAAAAAAAGTCTCAGTTCTTCGCTTCTTATTATTTATTTAGGACTCCATCAGAGTCGAACAAACCATACACTGCATCCTCTCCCTTCTTTTATTTTTTTAGTTGCTCTGTTCTTTGATTTCTTAACTGCAAATCACGCACTCGATGGAAGTTGTTTTTTTCTTAAACTAGTGTACAGTAAAACATTTCCTTTTTCATTTTTGCAAGGTATTGTTAGATTAATGCCAATTCACTCCGAGCTTATATTCAAGTATTTTTTGAGAATAATGAAAGCATTGGACCCACTTTGGAATTTCAGGGCAGTAGAATTTTGTTTTAAAATTTGATAACTTCCATTTAATATTTTTGGGAGAAATTTTGATTTTAATTAACGTCGTACTCTGAAGCAATATGATGACCGTGGTAGCTTACTGCTCAATGTAACGTACTCGTGTCCAGCATGTCATGAGTTCGAGTGCAGTACCACTGAAGACCCACCGTTAAGGGGGGGGGATACACATTAAATATGTTGAGGCTCAAACTTCTTTCCGTTGTTGCGGTGTAGAAGCTAGGAGGGGTCATCTTCGTAGCTTGACCACATGGTTCAAAATTACCTGGTCCGTTGCCAAAAGCCCTCGAGTAGCTGAATAGCGTGACGTTAATATTTACTCCCTCACTGAAGCAATGTAATGGCATTTGTTGATGGACGTCGTAATTTTGAGTCACAGTCAAAGGAAGAGGACGGATCCTGAACTGACAATACCTCGTCCTAACTTTCGCACCACTACTGGATTTTGAAAATCGACAGATTTAACGTGTATCTATCCCTTTCAAAAGCACTTTTGGAAAGAAAAAATTAAATATTAAAATGTAATAATTTCAAAAGAACATATTTCTGTTTGAAAAAAGATATATTTATTGCCAGAGAATCATACACGTGTGACATTTTAGTTCAAACATTAGTTTTTCTTCCTTTCGTATTTCTCTAAGACATTTAATTGGACTTTATTAATGATAGACTATTTTTAATGAAAACTAATTCATTTAGTGAAGCATATTAACATTACATAAAAAAATATTTATTGTATTCAAAATAAATTTATTACATCAGATGCAAATGTGTATTTATTCTGCTATAACTTTAGTCTTCCTTGAAATTAATCAATTAAGTAAGAAAAATTATAAGGGGAAGAAAATATTTAGTGGCAATTAATTTATGAATATAAATTTACTGTAATAACTATGTTTGTGTGCAAAATTTTTATTATTGCCTGCGTTTTTTAATAACAGCAGAACTTAGATGCGATGAATAAATTAATTAATCATATAAATGTGAAACATATCCTGTGCGTTAACTTTGGCTTTTTTACGAGAACTTTATTTATTTTTCTTGTTACTGAATACTTTTATAATTCATATATTACTGAATTACGAAAGAAACTTCAAACTAACACGAAGCTAAATTTCAAATTCTCCTGAGAATCGTAAACACCCACATTCTAGTCACACCTACTCTACAGATATAATCCATCTAAGCTTTTTCATAAAACTGAATATATGGCTAATAGATATATCTGTAGAAACATCCAAATATACGCTGTTTAGAAGGCATCCAGACGTAAAGATACTCACCTTTATTGGGAAAAGAATATGAGAAGATTATTCAGAAACATCTGATGTTGCCCATATTACTAAGCGAATTTATACTACAGATAGAAATTGCATGCCATTTTCTGCAGCAAGTATGTGTAAATATGTGTTTGCTTACAACATATAAATTTTTGTATAATATAGTTTCTTATCTGGATGATAGAGTGGTCTGGATATTCGTGCTAAAGCTGAATTGTCCTTACTAAAAAACATTTGAAAAATATTCTAAATTTACATATCCATATATCATATTTGTGAAGAGATCAGTTGTTACAAATTTAAAAAACATTTCGAATGCCTGGTTTCAAAAACCTGTTAGCGACGGAAAAGGGAAGAATTATTTCTTTTTGAACAGCATAAATTAAAGACTCATGAACACAGTAATATGCAATACACAGTAAAATATTGTGTCTCAAAAATGTACAGGAACAAAATAAAAAAGAAAACATTTCAAACACATTTTTAAATCAAAATCAACAGCTTTATTTTGTTAAAAAAATTTTCTTATGTGTCATATTTAATGAAGAAACAAAACTCTAAAAAAATTCGCAATTAACTTAAGACATTATTCAATAATTAAAAAGCTATGCATGCACTTCTTATATACTATCTAAAAGTGGTAGTAAAAAAGTGTTAAAAGACTGCGGAAACAATTCTAATAGATTAATTGTATTAAAAAATTTATGAACTCATTTGCTCAAACTGAATATCAAAATTAGAGGTTTAAGATCTACTATGTTAATAAAGATCAAGCGAATTCTCAAATTAAAAAAAAAAAACTTATAAAACTTATTTTTATGGAATCATAGAAAACTCTGTAAGAAATATATTAAATCGTATATAAGAGTAGATCTATAGCACATAACATCATTTTGAAGGCAAAAAATTCTTAGTTGAAAACAAACTACATACATGATGTCCAAGGAGAAAGGAACGCTAGATTGTTACGGGCATTTCTTGCAATCCTAAAACAACGTATGCAATAAAACTGGCATTAAAATTGTGTCATAGCTTTCAAATGTCTGTCAATTCAGAAACTGTGAGAAACATTGCACAGAATTCAAGTTTTAATGGACGGTAGCTAGAAAAAAATTATTAAATTGAAAGGCTCAACTATATTGTTCACTAAAACGTGGACACAAAAGCCTCCAAAATTTTTGAAATCAATTGCATCGGTAGATTAGTTCAAGTATAATATTTGCGAAAATGATGAAATGTTAAAGATGAGGTGAAACCCATTACTGTACGGGATATTAGAAATTTTACTCCCACCGGAAAAGGGGGAGGGGTAGCCAGATAGTGGGAGGAGGGTGTCTGAAAACTTTCTGGATTGCAAATCTTCATTTAAGTACCAGATATATATGTTTGTTTAAATATTCTGCAAAACAAAATTTAAAATGTTGCACTTAAATATTTGCCATATTATCACACTCTTTCATAAAATAATAATCATAAACATTGTTCATATTTGCATACTTAAGATTTTGGGTAAAATTGTTCCACCTTTAAATCCTATCTACCTCTCATTTGGGATGATTTGAAAAATAAAATCGAAGAAAACACCCGCAAATTCCAGAATTCAATCCTACCGAGCTCATTTGAGATCATTTCAATAATGAAATCCATGAATTAAAAATTATCAATAAAATGAGAATAGATGAAGTATCTTATATACCAGAATAGAAAAAAAAATATATAGAATTTTTTGTGAAAATTGGGTGAAATTCATGTCTAAAGTATAATATGAAGTCATAAAACGTAAAGAAGGTCCAACATATTATTAAGGAATTTGTTAATTTTTTTTAATCCTCTCGCTGCACATCCCGCAATTTCCACGGGTAAAGTAGATGTAGCAAAATTTGCTCAACCCGCGATTTCTACGGGTATATGTTTTTTCGACTATTTAGATGTGCAACCCATGCTGCTCTTGCTTATGTTTTCATTTACGTTCTTATGTTCATATTTTGATGATCTAATTCTATATTTTAAAATAAAAACTTTTTTTACAGAAGTTTGTTGTATATTTCAATTCTAAAATGTAGGTTTAATATGTTGATGTGAAATACGTAATAAAGCCATACGCAACTTTTGAACCTACTTTGATAAAATAACTACGCAACAAGAAGGGTTAAATATTATACTTGTTGACGCAATACTTTTTTGAAATATACTTTTAGTAAATACACCAGAGGTGTATAGTTTTAAAACTATTTAACAATGTTTTATGATAGCTTTACGTTTTTTTTCCCTTTAAATTATTCATTAGGTACAACTAGAAAGAAAAGTTATTTATTAAAATAAACAACTGATTTTTCTTTTCTATTTGTTTTTAAAGAAATCGGAAACATAGTTTTGTTTTTATATTCATCTGTGAGTCATTGTTTGTTTTTTATTTATTAATAATTTGTGAAGTATAAGATATAGGAAAACAATATGAATATTAAAACATTAGTTTTGGTTAAGCTTGATCTTTGAATTTCTCTGGGTTTAAATGATTTTCTATTTTTATAGTTATATTTTTTTCTGGGAAAGTACTGTTGCTGAGATGTACAAAAGTTATTTCAATTTTCAATTCCTACTATTAACTCACATTCTCAATATATTTATTTATTTATTTATTTGTTTGTGTATTTATTTATTTATCTTGGTGGAATTTTCAATCGTTAATAAAATACATTTTAAAGCGCTCAATTGAGCTGAAATTTAATATGCATGATTATTTTGGATGACGATACAATAATTTAATTATAATTAATAAAAGTTAATTGATTAAAAGTAATTATTTAAAGAATTACAAATACAGCCACGTTGGCATCATTTTTTGCAACTTGTTTCAAAACTTGAAAAAATTTTTTCTCCCGCTTTAAAGCATTCAGTTGAACTGAAATTTTATAGACGCGAATGTTTTGGATTATAATACAATAATTTAATGATAATTAATAAAAAATAACTACCGCTTAGTGTTGTGATTTTGTCATATGTATATACATATTTATATTAACTGTAACAAATTTAATAAAAAGTAGCTAAAATAAAAATTTTCTTTGTTGATCTAAGTAGGAATTGACTTAATTTTTTTTTTTATATTACTTGTTGAAATACAAATGCAATGATAGTTATGTATAAGTAAAAATAAATATATACAATAATACAATTCCACTTAAAATAATACATTATTCTAATAAATTAGAATTAAAAGTTAAATTTCTTCAATTAAAACAATTCAAAGCAAACTCTTTTTACTATACTATTTTCTCTTACTACCATATTTAACTTTTCAGCGTAGTTATAGATAGAAAAGAGATATTAAGAAATTTTATTGAACGTTTACATTCATTCAAAAAAAGCCTCATTCTCGGAAAAAAATTTTGATATCCAAAGCTATATCTTAAAAAAACAGATAAATGAAACAACAAACCATACTTGATTTTGAGAAATATTTAGCGGAAGTTTTAAGTTAATTCTTTATTAACAGGGAACTAATAGCACATGCCAACTAATTCCCTGCACCATATATCCCGAGTCTTTAGAAGATTTACATAAAACACACAAAATAAATTATTTGTAGATAGCGTTTCAAATATGCTTAATCTTCTTAGTTTCATAAAAAAATATTAAAATTGAATTATGAGGAATCAAAAATAGTTGTAATGAATAACTACACATTATAAGAAATTTTCCAGATTACGTGCCTGGAATCTATCTCACGTAGTTTAAATTTTTATATTTAAACTTATTAGAGCGATTTCTGCAAGCAATAGTAATATTTCTCGTGGCTTTAAAAGTGAATAAAATGCATGTTTAACATATGGGAACATTATATACATTAGAACAATAGAAATTCACTAAAAGTATTTATGTTTTATTCTTATTACTTTAGAGTCGTGAAGGTGCTTTATAATACTATTTAGAAACAAAATTAATAATATTAAGAAACTCTATTTATTCTACAAGGTAAACAAATTATAATCAAACTTCGGAAGCACATTAAAAAATACTGTCTTGGCACAAGAATTCTGAAACTTCTTACCAAGACACTGCATTCAAAAATACACAGAAGGAAATAAAGTACTATACATCTTTAATATATTTTAACTAAAATATTTATTTTATCTCAGTAAGAGCAAGTATATATGAAAAAAGAACGATATATGTATGAGCATTTAAAAATAAATGTTTACAGATAGAATGGATATAGGATAAAATAAATATCACAATAAAATATTTTAACAATCTGCTTATAAATTTTATGTGGATATGAAAATGTTTGTCTATTTATTACTTTCAAACCGTTTTCATAAAACATTTCTTCAGCATTTTTTTTAATAACTTCACATTTTATATTACTATCAATCTCAAATGTTTGCTTCTTATTTATTTTATTTTCTTATAAAAAATTCCCGTGGCTTCAGACAGATTATATACTTAAGTTTCTTTCGTTCTTCCTACACACATAATGCATCTTTTCTCCCCTCTTCTTTGTAGACCGCAAATCACGCACTCGAAAGAAGAATTTTCGTCTCAAGAATAATGAGAGCTCTGGAAAAATTTCTTTTCTGCGTCCTCTTGTGCAATGAAAGGACATTTCTTAAGATTAACAGGAATTATAGATGCACTTTTATCTACTTCAAATACTTATCAAGACAAAAAAGCATTAAAAGTCTTTGAAGTTTTCCTTTTAACTTATTTTTATGTTTTAAATTTAATATTTCAAAAATATATTTATCTAAAAAAATAAGCATTGTTTTCAAAGAAAATATCTCTGTCTGCTTAATAATGAATTAAAAAATTCATACAAAATTTCATTCATATTTTTCTCCAAACAAGAAAAATGTCGCCAAGTGTAGGTATATTCTGTAAACAACGTCTTCCGATTGGTGCAAATTGGGTAAGAAGTGCGCATGCTTATATGGTTCACAGGAATTTACACATGTACCTAAATTCTTAATAATATAAATTTTTACATAAGAAAAGAAAAAAAAATTAATATTGCATCTTTCTTAGAGCAAAATCGCTAATATGCTTTTTCTTGATATTTCTTTTTTTTTTTAATACTTCATTTTACATAAAATGTATGTTTAATAAATCCTTTCTTACATGTGAATAAAATGTTTTGACTTAAATTGAATTTTTTTCCTTTTTTTTTTTCCTTTTCGTTAAATGTTACATTATATTCGCTTGAATGAAATTTGTAAAATGTATATTTCCTAGTTATAGTTTCCTAGTTTTGTTGAATAACTACTTATATTTTATGTTTATTTTCATGTTAAGAAATATCTGTAAATGATGCAAAATTAATATATAATAAAAATGTAATTCTAAATTATTGACCTCTATTCTCTAACTCTGCAAGCATGAATCGAATTCTTTCAAAAATGTTCTACTGTGTGGCACGCTGAATCATCATTGTAGATTGGTTCGGCACACCACAGCTAAAGTGTTGTTGATCCCTGATATATTTTAATAAAGCGAAGAAATAGTGTACATTTTAATCTTTCCTTAATTTCCTCCTTCTAAGCTAACTAGAAGCTTCTTCTAGTGAAATACCTAAGGAGTATTTACAAAGTATTTTGGATAAAAACTTTTGTACCAGCAGAACCTCTGATAAATTAGTATAGCATTTCAAAAAGAGTATTCAATTTTAGTCGGGCATCATACATAATTTACACTATTAGAAAATTATTTCAATATATTTAAACCGGGTGAACATTTCACTTTCATATTTGCATTATTTAAGTAATGCACGTGAAATTAGCAATTACCACCATCTTAGCATAAATGCATGGCAAAAGATTGAAGACACAAAAAAACTTCCTTAGAATATTTGGCAGCACGCAAAATGAAATCAAAACAAAACGTTTCATAAATAATATCGAAACACGCTATTTGGAAAACATCCAGATATATGGTAAGTAAACAGTATTTGGCAGCGAATGACAAAACCATTAAAAGCCTTTCAGCATGCAAATATCGTCGAATACATTTCCTTTGGATGGAAATGGAACATCCGTTTCAGTTACATTTCTATAAAATGGATGTAGATATAAGCTACATAGATAAACCAGTGAGGAAGCTATTTCTCAAGCATATTGAATTTTATAGGAGGAACGTTTGATATCAGATTGGGGATATCCCATTTCCTATAAAAACGTTTTAAATTTCTACATCAAACGCAAAATATATATAAAAAATATTTTTTAACACAAACAATGAAAGAATATTTTCTCAATTAAAAGCAAATACTGTATATTGAATACACATAAGTTTCTTCATATCATATTGATATTTTCCCTAAAAGTTAAGAAAAAGTCATTAATAAAATTACAATTAGTTGAAATTATTCCATGTGGCAGTAGAACTCCTTTTTATGAAGTGTGATATAATTTTTAAATAATTTTGTAATATACAGATATATAAAAATAGTATAATTTTTTTAATAATAAACCTCCTAAATAATAAAATATATATAATTTATATTTATTTATCCCAGTTAATTATAATTCACTACTTCCAAGTAAAAATAATTGAAACTATAAAAATTTGGACGTTATTATTATTATGTTTTAATTACATAGCCTAATTTTAGTATGTCTTTTATATATACTAATATTAAAAAATGTAAGAATGTATATATATGTATCACATTTGGATTTCTTACAAATGCTTTATCTTGGAAAATATTATATATTTTCAAAGACAAATGCCAAAGGCCTTTTTAACTCACATTATTCTGAACCCCTTGTTGCTTGATCTAACAAACGCAATGGTACCGAACTTAGTATGGATACTTGTGGTGGCATAAGAAGTAAGATTCCACTTAAAAAAAAATTTAAAAACAACAAGATACAGGTATTTATCACGATGCATTAGCTTACGAATTCAAAAATCAGAATACAACATGGGTATAAAAGTAAAATCCAAATTTATGCTTTCATACGCAACCGCGGCAGTAATTTGGGATATTTAAACATGCATACAGCTCCAAAGAATAATATTCTTAGCTAATGTGAGCTTACACAAGTGAATATGCACTCGCACTACAAGAACGCGAATTACTGGTAAAAATTTATTTCTTAACATTCACAGCCCCTCGCTTGCTTAAAAACGGACAGAAGTCACTTAAACACTTAAAGGGGAATTGTCACTTGATACTTTGAAATGAATGATTAAATTCATAGAAACAGAGGGACTGACAATTACCCGACACAGAGGATAGAAACCAATTTCAGAAGAAGTGAAAAGAGATGTTACAGATTAAACATCGACGGATGTTAGGGAATCAGTGTGTAACTATTGCTAATGCAATCTTATCGGCAAAGGCCAGGTCTAGGCCCATAAAATTCTTCATGGCAAAGGGCTAACTTGTGCACCTGTCGTTAGCCATAGATTTGAGCACCCCGCAAGTGACGGTACGATTTTGCTCAATTCCATCTTAAATTTGACGGAGAACACGCTAGACGGGGTCAAGGGCCTCCTATCTCTCTTCCCCTTCCACCAGCCTCACGAGAAGATTTACAGCTCGACGGCTATTTAGAGCACGCCCAAGCCACGAAGACTCTATACATTTTCAAACATTCATGTCTTCTTCGGGATTGGAACCCAGGCCCGACGGCGCAACAGTCAGCGTCACTAATTACTATTCCGGATGGGTAGAAATTATTGTCTAAACACATATAAAGAGTATGAAATATTCCTTGTGACATGTTGAGTACGGCCGTAGAGAAATGCTGCATGGTGAGAATGTATGGTGTTGAAAGGAAGAGAATGGTGGAAAGAATGGAAGAAAGGAAGGGAAAGATGGGGAGGGGGAGAGAATGTAAGGTGTTGAGATCGGCACACACATTCGATGTGCTGGAATTCCTAGCAGGGTAAGTGAAGGAAACTTAACATTTCATCATTTCCGTTATTATTATTTTCCCTTTTGAACCACTTTTTTCGTCGTACAGCCCCTTAAACTTTCCTATCGGTTATTTTTTGAAAACTATTTTTTTCCCCACGGAATCCTACTTCCCATGTCATCATAAGCTCCATACCAATTTTAGTGTTATTTCTTTTGCTAGATTGAGTTATAGGTGGCTCTGAATAGTGTCAGTTTAAACACAAAAAAATATGTATTTTGGAAATGACAAAATACTTTAAATTGTTTTTGTTGAATCAAAAGTAATAGATAATCAAAGAAATAAGCTAGGGTTTTTCGGCAATTTTTCAGTTCATTTCATGGAATCTCTAGGAGGATTCTGGATCGTGGTAGCCCAGTGGTCAAGGTGACGGACTCCTTGCCAGTCATGGTTGTCATGCGTTTGTCCTCTAATTGGTGTGGTGTGGAAGTTAGGAGAGGGTGTGCCAGATTAAGTGTATCGTCCTCGTCACTTGACCATGGTTCAAAATTACGAGGTCCGTCACCCAAAGCCCTCGAGTAGATGAATAGAGTGACGTCCATATTTACTCACTTACTCACTGAGAGTAATCAAATCGAAAAAATTTCTGTTTCATATATTTAACTTAATTCTCTATGACACTGAAAAATTTATGAGATGGTATCTATGGTGCGTTTATATGTCAAATGTCAGGTACAGTCTAATTCCCCAAAATACAGTTTAGAAAAAAACAGACGTTGTATAAATTTCAAAAATTACTGTTACTTTTCTTTTTCTAACCATCCATTAATCTACAGAAAAACACATTTAGAAAGATGGATTATTTGAATTTTAAAATAAAAAAATAGATATTTAAAATTAAAAGAGAGGACACATAAAGCATTTAAAATCAAAATATTCCACAAGACCCTATTAAATATGCAAAAATTTATATTTTTACACTACCAATTATAGTATATGAAGCAATTTCATGAACAAGAAATATATCTGTTTATAATTTAGTTTATATTAAAAAATAGTTTAATAAATATTTTTCTTTAAAGGCATTGAATAATTTTGTTTTAAATTTTTCATAATAATCTCTTAAACGAAGAATAATGTACCTCATGTTAAAAATTTTACTCGCTGTTCATTCATATTTAAAAAAAACAAGACAAATAAATAAATGCAAAATTTTCACGAAAAAAAAAATTATACTCAGAATTATTTTACATAAATATTTACATAGAATTTTTATCATCACCTAGACGTGTGAAGTGTAATTGATACAGAACACATACAAATGTGTTCTCACCCATGTAAAGAAAATACAGTGACTTTTTTTAATTCAAAATTTTTAGAACACCACTATAATATACTCTAAGATAGAATCCTTTTATAATATGCATGGAATAAACGATATATTCAAATAAATTTTTAAACGTCTTTAATGAATTTAATTTAAAAAAAAAAAAAACGTTTTTATCAAAAATTAACAAAACAATTTATTTAAAAAAAATCAGTTTTTTTTAAAAATTTTTTTCCTTGAAATATTTTTATTGTTCTTAAATACAGTTTCGTCGATATCCCTTGTACAAATTTTGCAGTGCCTTTTATGAATATAATTATTAAATCTTAGAGGAACAAATTTATTCAAATTAAATTAGTAGATGCAGAATAACATAAAAGCTGTCTTTATAAGACACAGAAAAAATAGCCCTACTTCTTAAAAAGAATATTTAATAAGAAATTCGAAGTAATTTGATTTCGATTTATAGCGCAGCCCTGAAACACACATTTCCATAATACTTAATTCATAAAATTAAAAATAATAAAAAATTTATTTTGAAAGAAAACTCCAATACATGTGTAAATAGAAAACCTATATTTTGTTCAAAAATGTATTCAAGATTTCATTTTATTTTCACTCTATTTTGTTTTTAATTTAATTTATAAAATACATGTATAAAATATGCATTTTTTAAATTTGTGTATGTCTGTTTTATTTAAAGTTTGTAAATGCTTATCATCATGATTATTAAAATTAAATTGTTTTTTCAAAAAACTTAATGCAATTTGTATTGGATTGTTACATATTTTTGCTAGATGTAAGAAGATAAAAAAAAAGTTAATTTGATTCATAGATAAGGAACTAGATTAAACAAGAAGGCAGGCAATAACATATAACTGTAGAAAAAAATTATACAAATAAAGAATATTTTTTTACCAGGAGAGCAGAGCAAAATAAGTCATTATTAACCGAGTGGGCTACATGCCTGCGACTCCCGCCCAAAAAAGCAACTTTATTTTATTCAACAACATAATATGTATCATAATCATTAATAAGATCGATTGGGAATATTTTATTTTATGCAAATTCTTATCTGCATAAAAATAAAGCTCACATTTAGAATGAAGTGCAGAAGAAATAATTAGCTTACAATTTTTCTAATCAAGTAAGCAAATGCAGCTTTGAAAAATAATAAAAAAACATTTCCTGCTCTGTTAGTAGGACGTAAGTGATAAATTGGCAAATGTTGCTATCAACTCCAAGCAAACTATTGCCAATTGTATCAATTTTTCTTCCTACTTGGCGTTAGTTCTTCTTAACAATTCAGTTTAATTAACAATAATCAAATATGAATACTTTTATTTATGTATATTTTGTGTGTCGACAGCAAAAATATCTGCTGGGTAAGTTTTACATCACTTAACATGAAAATACCAAAATTAATATAGTAATTAATTTACAATCGCACAAAAAAAGTTACTTACGCTCATATTGGCTTCACTGAAAATCCTCTAAATGAGGACTAAATGTGAATAAAGTAATCATTAATCATGTTGAAGTAATAAGAAAGGAAATAATTTTTATTAAAGTTATTTTATTTTTTGTTATAGGGACATGGTACGCGATTTCAGGAAAGAATTTTAATTTAAGGATTTTCAAAAATATTTTGGTTGCCTCCTATATGTGTATACTATGTAAAACAGATTTTATGCTCAAAATTTCATAAAATGTTAGACATTTAATTTTTAAGGAAAAAACTTAAATTTTGTGAAGTGATTTTAAAATGCTACTCCTCCTACAAAATTGTACGTACATGCATGAAATTTGATTTACAAGTACGTCCAACTATGTATAACAAAAGTTGGTATGGGTTTTGCGATAACTCGATTTGTATTTGTACAATGCTTCTTTTTATGAATCCTTATAGAAATTACCTTAAAAAAATTGCAAATTCTAACTTCAATTATTTTTTAAAAAATAAGTATTGCATTGATTCAAAAATGCATACCAACCTTTGTTACATGTAGTATTAACAATAGGTTAAAAAATTCAAAACATTAGGCACAATAGAAAAAAAGCCTTAGCATTTTAAAAGAAGACAAACTAGTTATTTTATCTTTCTGAGATAAGTAAGTTTAAAGTTTTGATTTGCCGTAGGGATGTGAATAAAAATGAATGTAAATGCTATCATAATTCTGCGTTTTTTAAGTTTAAAGTTTTCAAATTTTGTAAGGTTATAGAAAAGTATATAAAGAATGATTTAGGTTAGAAAAATTAGATTTGATTTTTTTACCGATTTTTGTCAATTGAATCGTACTGTGTCACTTTAATATAAATGTGTGTGAGTTTTTTAATGTAATAGGTCATTTAAAATACTCTTCAAACACAGAAATATATAACCCTCTATTAGCTTTTCTGAAAATATTCTAAACATATTCCTTTTATATGAAAAATTTATGTTTTCTCCCAGCTATTTCACCCTCAGTTCTCTACACATTATTATTTATTTAGAATCTCGAAAATTCCAGCAAATTATGCGCCGCATCCGTGATTTCATTTTCTTTCTAGTGAGTGTTCCTTCATTTCATAGACCGCAAATCACACACTGAAAGGAAGGATGTCGGACCTAGAATAATTATCTCCTTTGTTCCACTTTGAGCGGCGAACGACAGATGTCGATTAGCTCCAATTTACTGGAGGAAGAATTTCGGAAATTATGGAACCTCTTACATCCGATCAAGGATCTTAAGAAAGGAGTTGAAATCCACAACGAAAAGTTTTGAAGGGTTCGGGAGAAGAAATTTCATTATCTTGTGGAAGGAAAGTAATGGAGAAACGTCACTATACAAAACAAATTATTACAGAATTTCAATGTCTGAGGTAGTCAGAAATAAAAAAAAAAGTCTTACTTAAAACTGGCTTGGCTTTAACAGATATTTTACCTGTTGAAAAATAAATTGTGCAGAAAAAATAAGCTTCAGTTTCATTATTAGTTTGCTTACAAATTGATTTCTTGCTTTAAGTGTTCACAAAATAAAGTACTGTTTAAAAAAACTGAAACACACCCTTTTATAGTTAATCGAACTAAGTTGTAACTTAATCTTTTAGTCACCAAATCGGGAAATGGGATCTGAAATTAGTCGCCAGATGCAGTATGGGATCTGAAAATGGGAAATCGTTAATCCTGATAATCCTGATCAGGACAATGGAACAAAATTTTTAACTTATTTATTATCAACCATTCTGGATAAGTGAGGAAAATTTCGAATTAATCTGACCTTTGAAAGTGGGTAAAAATTGAGTTCAAAGATTCCGTTACATAAAAGTGAAGCTTATAAAAGGGTTTTAATTAAAAAGCATTTAGAGGAAGCAAATTTAATTTTAAAGGAAATTTTATGGATATAAATATATATACATATATAAGGTATATACAGTGATATAATTAAGTTCCAGTTTAAAGGAGAAATATTAGCGGAATGTCCATGTTGCAAAATAAAGTACATTAATGTTCTTTATATGTCTTACAGACTAGTTGTAAAAGAAGGTAAATGGAAAAAAAATTTACGTTTTCAATGCATCATTAAAGAGTAAAAGGTTATAAAATTTTAAATGACTTTCTTAACACTGGAGAAAATCTTAATACTTATATTTTAGACATCACATTAAAATTCCGCTTACACAAAATAGCATTTTCTTAAAAATTTAGAATAAATCCTGATCAGATGATCGTTGATCTAAACTAATTTCACAGACCGTTGATTATATTGGAGGGTTTCTTGTAAGATAGAGATATATGTTAAAACTTTAAAAATTTGACTGCAATTTATGCCTCCCCTTATCTGAAAGTCATTTTTATCTCCGTCATTATGCAGTAATCTAAATTGTATGAAAAACATGTTTTTTCAGTTAATTAGCAATTGCATTATTTTTTCTTTTGACTATATTTGACTAAGGTGACCTATTTTTTTTACAATGAAAAGGAGGACGTTCGCGAAAAATTTAAGAAAAAGTTACAACATAAATATTTGAAACATTTTTTTAATTCAAATAAAAATACGCTAATTACGCTTGCATTCCTTTTATTTATTTACTTAAACGAGTATTTTCCCATTGAATATTTTTTTCTCAATATATCATTTTCTAATACATCGGAAATTTCGGAGCAAAAACTATGCGTTATATTGAAATATACAGTTGGTGCTACAGCTACAGTATCAAAATCCAATCTTGATTTCTCACTTGTCCAAAAATCATTATCAACTAAAAAACCGTTTCAATTTATGCATTAGTTCCAGGTCAGCACAACGTAAATTCAACAAGAATAACATTATTATCATATGGAAAGTGCTCTTTTTTGAAATTGTTAAGTATTTCCACCCATCTTTTGTCAATTTCAGCATGCTGATTTACCAATTGTTCCAATTTATTAGAATTTAAATATACATTTAGTCGTTTAATTTATTCAAACAGACAATTGTCATCGATTTTAATATCAGACATTTCTTTTGAGAAAAAATCAGCACAATTTTCTTTATCTGACCAATTTACTTGCGATGAAGTCAAAAAACACCATTGAAAACTATTATTTCCTGTAGTATTTGTTTCAGACTATTTTTCGACATATTGGAAACATGCTGGGTTCATCTGTGAATAGAGATTAACAGATCCGTCTCTTAAAATATTGAAAAGGGGGACAAGCAGGAGAACATTTTTCGAAGAAGGACAGAACTTATAAAAGGAGGACAGTTGGTCACCTTATTGTAACTAATAAATATAGGAATGAAGATATTTCTCTTCAACACACTAGTAAAATAAAACTTTCAAAAACACTCTACTTTATAAAAAATAACATATCTAGAAGCTTAATAAAAATGTTATTGCCGTATTTACTCGAATCTAAGCCACCATCGATTCTACACCACACCCAAAATTCTCAAAATATTTTTGAGAAAAAATGCTTTCATCGTTTCTAAGACGCACCCCCAATTTTCTACAAGTTTTTGAGAGAAAATTAAAAATTGCGCAAAAGATACATCGATATCCGGTTTTTAAGAAATTAATAATTAACTTTATCAGTATTAAAAACTTTCAAATATTCACAAATGAACCAATAATTACTCTAATCGCAGTATCATATGTTTCAAAAATAGTTCGTAACTCCCATTGTCACAGTTGACTTCGAAATTGGTTCCTGCGTAACCATTTTCTCACACGGTATCGCCTTCCTTACCATCCAAAGCATTTTTTATGCAACCTTTTTTTTAAAAGAATGTAGTTCAAAATATGTAAAAGAATTATTAAACACTGTTGAACATTCAGAAGAAAAAAAAATATCATTCCTTTTACGCCATCGACGTAAATTTGTTTCGTTCGTGTCACATTTTCATCGTGTTTTCTAAGTATAGAATTGCCTCCTTTTTCATTCTTGCGTCATAATGGATTCGTCTTGATGCTATTAACGATATATTTGATGTTTAGGCAAAAAAAAAAAAAAAAAGAATCCTGAATATGAGCAGACAACGATGTTTAGGATAAACTAAATCCTGGAGATAAAGAGCGGAATGGAATAAGTCAACTATATAAGAGGTCAAAATAAACGGTTACATCTTTCTTTTTGAATAGGGTGGAAATTCAATTTCCTCCACCCAACAAATGTTTTGCCTTTGATTCTAAGCCGCGCCCGATTTTTAGCAGCATTAACAGTGGCAAAACAGTGCGGCTCAGATTCGAGTAAATACAGTATATGACGTTAAATTTATAGATGAATTTCATCTCAATTTATAAATGTTAATAGGATAAAGTATTGTAAAAAAACCACTTAAAATGACGTATTTGGATACTAATAATAATGATGTATCTCAGCTACTAAAAATATTTTAAAGAAGGGCTTAAATTGATAAAGAACTTGACAAATATATGACTCTTCGAAAGAAATATTTCTTTATTTGTAACTTTCTAAAACTTTTACACTATTTCAATATTTATATATATTTTGATATAATTAATGGGACAAAAGTTTCATTTAGAGTAGAATTAAAATAAATTGCAACTCAGAAAATACATGTAAATTATTTTGAAAATAACTCCAAACGTATTCCTTTTTATTTAAAAGGTCACTCCAACAATACATAAACAAATTTTTAGTTCGTAAGAAAAGCAATCTCAAAACCTTTGGAAATCTTAGAACACACAAATATAGTGAAATAGATTTTCTAGAAACGGAAAATGGTATACCTGATTTTTTTGCTCCGATGCAGCAAAATGGATATGGATGAGTTACAGTCAATATCCCTGTCTGAAAGCTGCTTTCTTAAGAAGATTGGATCATTTAAAGTTCAGTATTCTAACTTTAAGGCTCTTTATTTTAAACTTTAGGAGAATTCGAATATCAGTATTTTTGAAAACATTCTTAATAATGTAGTTACGATTTGAAATTTTTGTGTAAACATGGTATAAAGAAGAATTTCGTACCACTTTCGAAAATCAAATGTCAAATATAACGAGCATAACACTGGTTTTGTTCAAAATCGATACTTAAAATAAAGCTGAAACTTATCGAAAAAGAAAATAAAAAAATTCATTCTTACCAATGTTTCTTTTTAATTTAATCTTTTTTTTTCTTCCCTTCCTTATCTTGATCATTCATCACTACTTTTATCAATGCATGCAAAAGATTGTAATGTGCAGAATATTAAGTTCATAGCTATAAGAACAAAAATATCGAATTTCTATATTTTTGATCATTACAGATTTTAAAATCCCCCTGCCTCCAAGAAGTTCTCAAGATGAATTGCCATATTTATTCAGCTATATTTTCCATCCTCCATCAAGGTATTTTATACATTTATATGAAAAATAATAAAAGAAAATCTTCAAATTCCTAGAACTTAATACTATTTGTGTTCCATAAACAAATGATTTGAACTCCAATAATATGTTTTTTAAACTTTCCCAATTTAATGTAACTGAAAAATAATCTAAAATTTGACATTTTTCTTACAAAGCATGCTTAAAGTTATAATTTTAGATTTTAATACTTTCCTTGTTAGCACAGAAAATTTCATTTCTGTTTTTTATAAATTTAGAGAAATCTGGAAAAAAAAATTCTTTTAAAAATATATTTATCTTACTCAGTTTTATTTTATAAATGGAGTTATATATTAATGTAATATAATTAATATAAATTTATGTATTAATAACTGTGAATTAAATTTTTCAAAATAATTGCAGTGCATAAGTATATTAAATCAAATATACAATAGAAAACGTTACTTTGAACAGAAGTCTTCCGTGTGAAGTTTTATGTATCCTTACTTAAACTAATATCATTAGTTTATTAATACAATTTATTTCGTTAAAAATATACATGGAGTTGGGTTCTAAAAACCATTATACAATATTTTAAAGTTTATTAAATATGCTCTTATATGTATATAAATACATATAAAGATATGTACAAGATTATCCTGTTTTCTTTCTTTTTCTAAACTAGCATGAAAAACAAAACACTATATGTGACTATTCTTGTGAATTGGCTTTATATATTTTCAATTATATAGAATGGGCAATTGTATTAGGATATTTTCCTCTTATGTAGTAAAAACACCAGAGCAATGACTTTTGAGGACATTAAAATAGTATCAATTTTTTCTGGAATATGTAAGGAATTTTTGAAGTAAATTGCATTAAAAATTCAAAACAATGCTACCTTAATCATTACAAAGTGTTATGTTGATTATATAGTGAGCTTTTGTGGCTAAAAGTAAACGTGCCCACTTTGTAAGCTCAAGGTTACGGGTTTGTTCCGGGATATTGTCGATAGCTTTTCTATATGTGAAAATCGTAGGCACTCATGTCATATGATTATATGGCTTGTAAAAGATTCCTAGAGTATCAATTGGTCTCTGGTACTCTCGCCCAAATTAATTCATGGTAATATTTAGCATCCGACAAGAGCTTGAATTGTATATATTTAAGCGTCAAAAAATTTGGTAGCGGGAGCAACCGCTAGATGATTCCACCATTTAACACTCGAAACTTGCCACCATTGAACGTCCGGTGCTTGGCATGTCTGAAAAGGCTTAGCTGTCAAAATGCAGCCCATTTGGAATGAAATAAATGTTGATGATAATTATTTTATTGCACCAAAAACAAAAAATGGGGGGAGGGGGGGTTGAAATCAGAATGTCCAGAGAAAAATTTTACGATAGTCAAAGCTTGGCTTTTACAAGCCTGTAATTCAATATTTTAATCCACAGTCCAGAGCAGTGATCTTCAAATTTGTCGACTCACGGAACTTTTAGAACTCTAGGGAAGCGTTCTTCAAACTGTGGGTGTGCCCCTAGGGGGTCCAGTAATTGTACAAGGGGGCACTAGCATATCAAAAAGTCAAAAATAAAAGATTTTTTAAAAAATCATTAATTTGCTGCAAGGAAGCAAAGCAAAATATATTCTGACATAATAAAAAATAAAATACATATTTACACTGATATAATGTACTTAAGGCACAGCATTACTTAACCGTAAAGCACAATGCATTCGATTATTAGTTCATCAATAACGTTTAATAATTACTAGTAACCCCATGGGCATGTCATGTACAAAATTTAATATTTTTCTTGATATTTATTATAAGGTTTATAATTAAAGTCGTATTACAACTTAAGCGTTGAAGTACATCATTATTGCATTCAATGCATTCTAATTGTAGGGAAGGAGGTGCGATGGAAATTATGATCAAAAATTAGGTCGCAAATATTGAAAAGTTGAAAAGCACTGGTCTAAGGAGTTTTCGCGAAGCCACATGTCCCACCCACACCATAAACCATAATATATCCTAATAAAATACTTAAAGTAGATCAACATGCTAAACATACTGTATGCAAAGACAATGAAAGGAAAGTATTGTATTTATTATTAATTAATAACTATATAAAGTCACATTTTATTGTTGTTATTTGGAAATATATTTCATTTTCAGGGTCCAATCTATTTCTGTACTTCGCTTTTGCTCCTCCACTTGTTGAAAATGACTTTTCAAACAAAAATCCACAAAATATGCTTTTATAGTGATCAACTGTTAATCAATTAACATATTATTCACACATTCTTATACTGTTTCATTTTAATTTTATAAAATCACAATCAATGAATGTAAATATTTAATAAAAATAATCACAAAATAGCTAGCTTCATTTATATTAATTAATCAAAATATTAAAAAAAAATTTAAAAATTAATCACTGAATTGCGTTGCCTATTTATATGCAAAGAACTTACAAAAACTGATTTTAATGAAGTTATTTTTAATTTGCTTGTTAATTAACTTAACACACCTTCATCTCAAACTGTGGGGAGTGCCCCCTTGGGGGGGGCTTGGGTATATTGAAAAGTTGAAAACAAAAGATTATTTAAAAAAATTACTTATTTACTGAAAGTAAGCAAACATAATTCGTTCTGACATAGTAAAAAAAAACATTTACACTAATATAATACACTTATAAATGTATCAGTCCTGCACAATGTATTTTATAATTAATTTAACAAGTTAGAGGAATAAGTTTAATAATCACCGGTGGACCCACGGGCTTTTCATTTATAAAATTATATGCGAACGTTAACATTTATTTTAATAATTTGAACGGTACTTAGAATTATTATCGAAACTGCCGATTAAAATTTACGCGATCCGCTCCCCAATGCCCCCTTCTTGCACGTATGCAAACGTATGTGATGTATTGGGGGGGGGGAGGATACAGAGAATAAATAAGAAAATTCTCTGAAATAAGTAAATTCTTCGCAAACACTGTCAAGTTAATTTTATTGCATTCCAAAGCCTTCGGAATAATTTTATGGATAGCAGTGAACAGAAGAGATAGTATTTCGGAAAGACGTATATACACGTCCGGCGAAATTTACGCACTGGCTGAGTGAGACATCTATATACGCCGGAGGAACTTAAGAGTTTAAAGTCGTGTAGTAGCTTCAGCTTCAAAGTATCTTACTATGGAACTCAATACATTGTTATTGTATGGAGGGAGGCGCGATGAAAATTATGATTGAATATTGGGTCACAAGTATTGAAAGTTTGAGAAGCACTGACTTAACATGTTTATTTCACCCTGAAAATGAGATTAAATGAGAAATGTAATTATTGTGTATAACCTTTCATTACGAGTTTTCTAAAATTATCTTAATGCAAAGGGAATTAATGATCATTTAACTTACGTAATTCTAAAGGTAATATCTCTTAATTAAAATAGTAATCTGATTGATGTGTGTGGTTTATTTGCTGTCCAGAGAAAAATCTTTATTCAATGTACGGTTCAAGTTTTTTCATATGTTTTCCGCAAGTATTTAAGACGTATTATAAGCAAACTTACAAACCAATAATTTGCCAAACATTTATTAAAAATTTTGATTTTTGATTTTTAAATGATATAAAAAGAAATTCGCAGTACTTAGTAAAACGTATTGAGATTCATTTCTTGCAAGTATCTGTGGAAGAAATAGTAAACTCTTGCGGATTTTTCCTTTAATTTCCTCAAATTTAGACTATTTCCTGGAATGCAATCAAATCTTTTAAAAATAATAAAAAATAAATTAGAAAAATGGAAGATTGTTTCTAAGTATTAATTTTTATCCATTTTCGTGTATACATTCTTTTGTTAATTTCTCAGTTTTGTTTCTCTTTATTTTAATGTATTCAAAAGTATTCATTAGTTGAGTTTGATTCGAATGCATACAATCTGATTGGTTAAACTGAAGCCATCTCGTGGGAGGAGTTATAGTGTGATAGAATCCAATGCATGTGACATATTTGTTTAAAAATATCTAATCACAAATAAAGCTCAACCTAACTAATCCTTTCATATTTTCATAATATCTTGAATATATTCCATTACATTTGAGTAGATAAAATGTTTTTATTTGAGAAGATAATTAAAAAGTTCGAAAAATAGCATTGATAATTTCAAGAAGGTTAGCACAGGGGAATGTTACGGTTGAAAATATTAAATGGTTTATGAAACCCTCACGGACGTAACTTTATTTCTAATATTTTGTTTAACAGAAACAACAGAATGTATATTTAAAACAATGAATGGAGACACATAAAAAAATATTTTTTATTTTTATTTTATTCCGCTTTTATCAAAGTTGTTTCCTGCCCAACCCAATATCCAATGCAATCTACAAAAACTCTTTTCATTAAGAAAAAAATATGTATTTCCTGCTTTTCTCTACTTCCGGATTTCGTAATACCATAACCAAATCTCAAACAAAATATGTATATGTTTTGATATTAAAAGCACAAAACAATGTTTGCGTTGTTAAAAAAAGCGTCGAATTTCGATACTAAGGAACTCCATGACTTAAGACAAAAATAACTTTTTTATTATTATTATGAATGATGCATTCGAGGTTTTCTCCTCTCTTTTGCAATACAGATTTCTAACTATCTTACTTCTCAACAAATGAAATATTTGTTTCCTTAAATGTAGGAAACTAAACCTTTTCACTAGCAATTGAAAGCAGGTCTTATTTTCCATGTCCCTTCTTTATATATATTTAAAGACTACAAATTGTTCGGAAATAAGTTTAGAATAAAATATACTGTTTAAATGATTTGTCGAACATACAAAGAATGTCTTAACGATGATGGATAGCAACGGTCAAATACAAGCACCACAGGTTATGAAAACAAAATCATACACTGCTTAACAACAACAAACATGAGTTTAAAATACTATATTAAACTTACGGAACTCAGTTTTGAAAGGTACATAAAAAATAAATTCAGGACATACAACTTAATGTTTTTCATGTCACGGAACATAACTTAACTAATTTTTAGGTTGGGAATATGTCTCATTATCATGATAAATTCGTATGATTATGCCATGTTGAACTTTTTAAAAAACTTTAAAAATATTGTATAGATGCATTCTTGTGCATTTTAACAGTTGAGAATTACATAATATTCAAGCGTCAAGGTATGTAAGGTAAAAAATGGAACCTTTTAAATGCAAAATAATATAATGATTCAAATAAAAGTGATTAGTGTATTAAACAATGTTGTTCAGTAAAGGATAATGAAATTAGAGAGTGTAGTATTATTCGTAATATATATGTTGGATAATTTTTATCTTCAAATGAATGGGTTAAATTCAGATGCTATTCTTTAGAGTGAGTGTTTATTAACTTTACAATATAAAGAAACAAGAATAAAATATAGAATAGAACTAGAATAACTTATGACGCACCTATTTGTTTTTGAACATCAGTAAAGTCATGAGGACGGCACCAGAGCTGGCCCTCCCTTCTTTAAACTACCACAAAACTCCAATGGTGTGACTTTGAGCCTTGACAGAATAAAAAGGCAGCAGTCCTTTTACATGGTGGGACTACAGCGGGGCACTAAGGTTCGAACGCCTTGCTAAAAGTTCTTGACGATGCAGGTAATATTTGTTCTTAAGAGAAGAGGTTCCCATTCTCTGGGCCTCCGAAACACATTAAATTATTTGCATTTAAATTACTATTTACTGTTTTATTTCTCTCGGGTTTGAGCGACTTTTTGCACTTTGTATTCATTTTTCGGTGCAACTGTATTTTATTCTTACTGCATATTTAAATACAATTAAATTAAAATTATTAAACCAAAACAAGCTAAGACATAAATAATCAACATTCTGCACTTCAATGGGAAATGGTAAAATTTTTAAAGACTGACCGGTCTGCGGTGACAAAAAGGTTAAGTAGTACTGCTTTAGAGTACCAGTCTGCGGTTGTCCTAAGCCTTTTTATGGCAGTGTGAAGAAGAAATGACTTCCTATGCAAATACTATCTAAACAAATGCCTTATTTTATTATTACAATTTGCGGGTATATTGAGCTTGATAACAATGCAACATTTAAGTCAGTTAAAAAAACTGAGTTAAAATTTATCCAATAGGCAAATTCATTACGGTCACAGATACATACAATCAAGTATTTTCCACATCGAGTTCAAGACAAACTGATATAAGGCTTGTACTTGTTGTTGTATATGCAAACTTTTATGCATTTTCAAATTTGGTAACTGGGCAAAGATGTTCAAATGTTTAAATTTTTCAAAATTAAAAAAGTATACGAATATGAATACTACACGTGTACTTATATATAGAGTGTGTTTTGCTTACATACTCATATGTATGTTATTATTGATGACAAATATGTTTAAGAGAAAATTTCGGCAAAAAACAAACTTTGCCAACAGCAAAGCATACCAACTGATTGTTTGGAAGAATGTGACTGCATTTATCGTGATACTAGAGCGTCGCACGAGTTTATGAACTAACGGGTGGGAAACGTGATTGTCATTATCATTTGACTATGACGTTACATGATTTTACCCCATTCCGTAAAAACAGTTATTACATTCAGATGTCGAAGCTATTGAGAACAGTTTGCTTTCGGTAAGATAGTGTAAAATCGTTCTGTAAATGAAATACCCCGTCCCCCATTCCCCAAATATATTACAAAGGACTTGAATAATGTATACAATTTATGCCAAATTTGGTGATTTATCTTACGTTGATAACGGTTTTATATTGGCAATATTTTCTTTTAACTTCATATGAAATTAGTTTTAGACTATCTTAAACTTGGCGACCTTTTTTAAAAGTCGCTAATAAATGCTAACGACTGCTCTATACTTCATTTTAACTGTTATAAATGAAAAGATGAACCCCAATGTAATCTTTTACGTCCATGTAAATATTGATTTTTCGAAGTAAATTGAAAAAAAGAAACATAAAGCTCAGGATTTGATTCCATAATTTGAGGTTTATGATGTAATAATCTTTTCATAAGTCTTGATTTTATGAAATATATTATGTGCAAAATAGGGGATGTGGGGGGGTTGCATGTTAATTAAAAGAAAACATTATAGTTTACATGAAAAGGAGAAAGATTACGAAGATTGGAATCAGATAATTAAAAATCTCTCATTTAAATTATATCTTATGCAACATTACGTTTAATATTTTTTTTATTAAAATAAATTAATTATCTTCAATTCGTTATATTAGTTAATAAGAGATATACAATCCTATAACTTCTGGAAATCTCTATACAATTTTTTCTAACCTGCAGTGTACAATTAATGTTTTGTCTGTTACTATATTTGTATAAAATACTGTTTAATAACTTATAAATTGGTATATTGAAAATAATGCAGTTATTTAACTGGCTTAAATATTTAGTCACTGCTTATCATAGATACATATAATGTATTTTTAAAGTTAAAAATATATTTATCTTTATTTTTTTTATACTTGGATTTATTGATCTGTTATTATGCCTTAAATTGTAAATACTTGAATGTATATACAAACTGTTTTATTACTATGAAAACTTGATAAATATTATAACCAAACTTTTTAACACAAAAATTTCTATTGTGAGGATTATTCAATGAAGTACTTTAAATGTTGCTTTAATAAAATACAAAAATGGAAGAGATGCCGTTTTTTTTAGTTATCTGTATGTTTCAGTAAAAAGAAAGTATGATAAAAAATAAATATGTAGCAATTGTATGTAGCATAATTTCTTTCTTTTGCATAGCCAGACTTTCGAAAAAGGGTCACATAGAAATGAAAATACTTAACATCGCAAGAAAATTACGGCATTAAATAAGAATTCTGACCATCTTGAAAGATTTGGAATAAGTCCAAAATCGAAAGAAGAATTTCTTTTATTGTCTAACATATTTAAACAACTTTAGTAAACACAGTTTCGTGTCTTTGTTCTGAACCATTATATGATTATTTTAGACTAGAACTAAACTCTTATTTTTGTTTGCTGATCCTAGGCTTTTAAATGATAAGCTACAGGTTGTAAAATTAGTGTTTTTTAAACTAGGAGTAATAAAAACAAATCAATTCCTTCTACAGCACGTTTGTGTTTTTTTACAAAGAAAATAGTCTGATTTTGTGAAGGGAATGTTGATGAAGGAGAAAAGTTCAAAATTATTTGAAGAAAAGTGAGCTACATGTTTAGATATAAACTAAGACATATTCAGGTAATTTCATTCGTTATACAAAGTACTCGTACAACATAATTTCATTGAAAATTAACATGGTGACGCTCTGTACATAACATGTGTGTGGAATAGATCTGGACAAAAATTACCTAAAATACAACCTAAAATGAAATTAATTCTTGTGTTTTTCTCAATGATTCTCTCTCTCTCTCTCTCTATATATATATATATATATATATATAAACAAAGAAATTTATTTATTTGATCATTTGTTTCATAATTCATTTTTATTATATGATGACTTTGAAAAAAATCTTGCATATTTGTTTTTTTTTTTGCATGTGTCCCGACAAAACAGCTGAACATTTTTATATAAAAGGTTGATACCATTCAAATTCTCTGAGCAAATACCTCATTTCTGTGAGTTGTTTTTTAAGATATGATGAGGGTTCTCTTAAAACACCCAAACAAATATAAAGTTGTATTACACTTGAAATTTCAATTGTGTTTCAAATATTATTGGACTTACCGAATTTTAATGATTTTTCAAA
The DNA here is from genome assembly GCA_019973955.1 of Trichonephila inaurata madagascariensis. NCBI lineage: Eukaryota > Metazoa > Arthropoda > Arachnida > Araneae > Nephilidae > Trichonephila > Trichonephila inaurata. The sequence goes on along the minus strand of BMAV01017320.1, from coordinate 38,855 downwards.
TTAAATTTAAATCTACTAGTTCTCTAAAAAGGATTTATCTTTCATTTTTTAAATAAAAATAGTTAAATTGAAAGCAAAGATGGTGCAAATGAAATTATAAGTTCTGTGAAGTGAGAGAAAAATTTTTAATTTCCCTTAAAAATTCCCTTGCACCAAAAACTATTAGAGAATATAAATCTGAAGGATTTCTGAAATTAAATATAAATCTATTTGATCTCTGAAAATGACTATTATTATATTTTACATAAAAATAGATAAATAGAACGCAAAGAAGATGCAAAATTATCCCTAATTTTCAATAAAAAATAAGCACAATCAAAGCTAAAATAAAATACCAATAAAACTTTTTCAAGTTTGACATTACAAAACACAATTAGATCGATGCTGCAACTATCCCATAACTAACAAAACAGACCAAACTATAGACGTTAGTGTAAAATTTAAATTTAATGCAAAGCACTTTCATAACTGAAACATTTATTTTTTAATCACATTTCTGCGTTAATGGAACCGAAATTTTATGATATTGATGAGTCAGAATATTAATTTCCCTTAGCATATATTTTTAGTCACATAATTTAGCTCTTAAGAATCGTTAAGTGCATATTAAATTAAACCTCCTTGTTTTAAAAATCTAAACTGCTCATAACGGAGCCATCACCGTAAGGGTTAAATGAGCATTTGAGTTTCAATGAGTTTGCTGGGGAAAGGACCGTTGTAGTTCAATATATATGCTCGAGAAATACATGGGATGACTTTTAAGTCGGATCGTAAATACGAATTATGTCTCTTCCTAAGCCCATCGTATAAAATAATGAGGGTTACCGCACTTTAACTTTATCTGATTATCAAAGCTTGAAGAAGAAGGTAGAGAAAGGTGATACCAACTACAGCTTTACTATTATTATCTCAACGAGGCTGTTAGTCTTCGTCAAGGGATTACCGTAATTATATTCTGAGTTGAAGTCATTAAAATCGTAGTCCATCGTCAACGCCCCTCGCAAAAGCAATGTCCAACATTTTATGTTTTACATTTATGTCACACATGTACTTACACTATGAAATACTTATTCATTTGAGATAATTCTCTCAAACTTATTAAATTTAGAGTTACATTTTTTACCATCATGATGTAATCATTCTCCCTGCTTATTTTGATGCGTACGAATTATTCTTTAGACAATTTCACCAAACGAAAAGGCATCATCGAATAAAAAACATGTTGCCAAAGAAGCATCTTCCTTACTGCGAGGTTTGAAAGTGTGTGGGAAATGTTTCCACACTTTTGGCAGTATATGACGGTATTGGGTGGGATTTTTTGATTCGATGAAATGATACATACGTACCTGATATTTTTAGTATATTATTTTTCCATCAAACAAATAGAAGCGGAATTTTGAAAAAAAAAAAAAAAAAGATTAGCTGTTCAAATTTTATAAAAGAAAAATAACAAAACATAGAGAAAACTATCTCCAGGGTAATGAAAATTTCACTGTGTAATAAGAAATAGTGTTTGTATTTGTATTATCAATTGAAATAAATGTCAGAGTTTATCTCCTGTGAAAGTAAAATAAATTTTTGGAAGCAATTACTGATTTACAAGAAAACTGGATGTACATAATGATTAAAATAGTTTTTTTTTCTCTTTTTTTCTCCTTTGAAAGCCAGAACCAAACACTTTCTTTAATAATCAACATTTGATTTTATTCATTACGAATGAAAGCATAAAGTAAATTCTTTGAATAATAATAAAAAAGGGTAACTTCATTTTGAAAAGGTTAATTTTTTTCACATTTAGCAAAGCAATGACGTCATTATTTGCGTGTTTAACTTAGTCATACGGTCACGATTTTCTGCATTTTACCAATAACGATTATTCAACGAGTCAAATTATGTTTTTTACGCAAATTGCCTTTTTTATGTTGTGAATAATGATGAAGTTAAAAAATAGTTAAAAACCTAAAAAGAAAATGTTTAGCTGATTACTACGGTTATTACACAGGTTTTCTGAAAGAGTAATAAAAAATGTGTGAGCATGTTATTTTTCAAATCATTATATTAATTATAATTTATCTGACTTTTTTTTTATCTAAGAAATATATTTCAAACTAGGTTAGAAAACACAGGAAAATTTGAAAATAATATTTACATCCGTTGGAGTTTACAATTATTATGGATTAAACCTAATTCCATATGTTTTATATTTTAAAAAGATCTATATAAATCATCTGGCTAAGAAATTAAAAATACGAGCATAGGATAATACATACTTCTAAAATTGTATAATGTATCAAAGGTTCTTTTGGAAATTCCTAAATGTATCGACACAGAAACAAAATATTTATAGTAAGTCACGTAAGTTGCTTAAGCATTTAAATATCGATACCTTACGGCCTGATACTTTAATATTTAATTATTTGATGATATTCTACAAATAAAGCGGTCAGAACAAGAGTAGATGAAATTTAAATGAGAATTTTTAACAGCGACAGAACATTTTATATATATTTTGATGAACAAATCATAGAAAATGTTATCCACTAGCACGCTGTGCAAACATAAATTTAGCACTGCAACTGCATAGTATGTAATTATTAAATCTTGAAGATATGAAATTTGGAACATATTGAAGATTTAGCTTGGTACACACACACACCAATATATATATATATGTAAGGATAATTAAATTAGATTAAATATTAAATTCCCTATCTAGTAATTTACTTTTATATTACCTCCTCACCTCTTCAAGTATAAATTTAATGACCCATTTATTTCTTCTTAACTTATGGCCCAGCCAATAAACATGTCTAATTCCAGATCGTTATATTTAATAGCCCTATATGTCAGCATTAACTTTCAAGAGCACTCATGGACGCCGCGATCGATGTTTTAAATGTTTAATCCACTTAAGATTATTCGGTGGCGTTCTTTCTCTCTCTGCCTCTTGCGTCAGATGATGTGTAACTTTGATCAAATAAAGACCTTGTTAAAAACTATGTCTGTTTCTGACTCTAAAATCATGTCATATATATATTGAATACTTATTGACATTTTAAGCATGGAAATGGAGCAAGAAGTGTAAAAATGGTAATGAAAAATTTGGAAACAATGCTTGTAACCATCGATACAGAACAAACATAACAAGAATGAAAATTTGAAAATTTCCTGAGCTTATTCTGATGATCGACAAGTACTACTGAACGAAATTAGACTGCAAAACGGTCAAAAGTTTCAGAACGTTGGTAGTTCAAAGGTACGTGCCTCGAATTTCAAATGTACCCGGAAAATTGAAAAGAAAATAAATTTGTGAAATACTCGAATATGAGTTTATGTAAAACGTTGGATGAATTTTTATAATCGTAAAACAAAGCATTACAGAATTAAATGATGCGCAAAATGTGAAAATGTTCTATTACAAACAAAAGCTAACAAGCACAAATTTACTGTTGAGTTTAAGGGGGGGGGGTGTTCACCTATTGAGTGCATCAAATGTTTCCATGTTCCACCTGCCTTTAATACTTTATACTATTATAAAATTTTAGAGAGAGTTAAGGCAGTATAACAGTCTAAGGACGTTCTATTACTAATCGCAATATCATCCTTTGCCAGACCAAAAATGGAAATTAAAACTCTCCATAGAACAACATTTTAGAATTTCTTCCCTTTAGTCAGCTTGGCATATTTAGACTATTGTTTTTATGAACTCAATAAATACAGAATTTTGTCTAAAAGAGTTTCATGGAAAGAAACATTTGAAACATATGTGCATTATTGACTTTGTACACGTACATTTTTTATCACACATTAGTATATGAGTACATTGAGAAAAAGATGTAAAATCTAAAAAGAAGCTACATGTAAAAGTAACATGAATGTAATGCTAAAAAGTGATATTCCAGAAAAGATCCCTTAGCAGTCTAGTTTATACACTACTCTCTATACAAAATGCAACATCCTGACAGAAACACCCTAACTGCATGCAACGTTAATTTTTCGTACATTGCAATGGAATATGCGTATAATTAGCATTTCAGTACAGATGCATCTCATGAGCATAAGTAATGCTCCCACGAAGCTCTATACAAAGTGAGAACAGAATGCGTTCTGAAGTATTGGGACAATTTTTATGCGATTTTTTTTTCACGTGAGCAGTTTAGTAAGAAAACGCAAAACGTCCTTCAAGCATATTTCTTTTAATGGGGATAATTGTTGCTGAAGAGTACATTGATTATCCATCCGAGAAATCAGTTATCGTGCCTGATATAACCGAACAACAGTGATACAGAGTTTCACGGAAGTTATAACGCATTGGCCAACTGGGCCCATGCTCTCGAACTCGAGAAGGGACTTGTCTCGTTCATGACTTGGACTCAATTAGATCATGATCAGAATAACCTTTATAACTTTTTAAATTTAACCGTCAAATGTTATTTCCAGAGATATTACACAAATGAATAGGGAATTTGCAATATATGCTAACCGGCATCACACAATGCAAAGACTGCAATATTATGCAATAATTGTCGTCCGTGTCTCATTCCATGCCTATTATCATAAGCCATCATTACTCATTTAGTTGTAAGTCTACATTCGGTTTATGCCTATGTTTGTAAGGTTAAGAGTCATGCACTTTTATTTGTTACGGATTAACGTTTGTGTGAGTATTTAGTAAAGTATGCTACATAGTAAAAATTTAAATAGTCGCAGCTGGGCCCTGCTTTTACATAAAGTCCTAGGGCCTTAAGAAGTCTTACGAATTTCTTATCGATGCATACAGGTTGGACTAACTGACCGACCGACATAATTATTTCATACCGCATCACACCACTACACGTAATTAGTAGTGTATATCCATTTTTTATTAAGAACTAAATCCAGTGCTTCTCAAACTTTTATACTTGCGACCCAATTTTCAATCATAATCTTCATCACGCCCCCCTCCTCTTCCAAACAATAACAATGTATTAAATTCAATAATGATATACTTTAACGTAAGGCTACAATACGACTTTAATTATAAACCGTACAAATTATCAAAATAAGTATTAAATTTTGTATATAATTTTATGACATGCCCATAGGGTCACTAGTAATTATTAAACTTGTTCATAAGTTAGTACTGTTAAATTAATTATGAAACGCATTGTGCAATAGTGATGCATTTATAAATATATTATATTAGTGTAAATGTGTTTTTTCCCCCTATTATGTCAGAATGTATTTTGTTTGCTTCCTTTAAGTAAATTAATAATTTTTAAATAACATTTTGTTTTCGACTTTCCAATATACTCGCGCCCCCCGTGTAGGATTATCATGCCCCCCTAGGGGGGGCCCCCACAGTTTGAGAAACACTGACTAAATCATAACAATTATAACCTGTTGCACAAAAACCAAGTGTGCGCATATACCTTTCAACCTTGTTTCCTGAACAGATTAATGTTTAAAAAGTCATTACATCTGTTTTAAGACCACAGACATTTGAATCTCGAATAGAACATCGAAACTCGGACTTTGACAACAGAACAGGAAGACGATATGTCTTTACAGACAAATGGCATTTCTGCCCGTAACATCATGGAGTTAAAAGTTGAGCTTTCAGAGGTACCACGCATTGAAGAATAATTTTTACCTCATGCATCACTGTTCCGCGGCCCATACAGTCTCTGCACCTGATATTGTGGCTTAGGGTAGTATTAGATATCACTCCAACATTACGGGTACAATGACCAGCCATAGCCACCACACGCGGCACGCTATTTTCTCCATCACCAGTTTGTATTTATGCTTTGGATTTGGAAGATTCACTGGTCCTACTCACAACATACAGTACCATATCGGATAAAATCGGACAATGTGCGAAGACAGTACGCGCTGTCATAATCCAATGGTATATCCAAGGCCTGTTTCATTCAATGCTGATATATGTAGAAATGGTTATTGCCTGCGGAGGCTGCAAAAATTAATACTGATTTATTTTCCATCCAGCTTTACAGAAAACTGTGTTGTCAATCATTTTACCTTTGTTCAACATGTTATCTCATTAAATTTAGCAATTTAGCAGTTTTTTTTTTAATTTGAGATTACCTGCAATGTTTTTGATGTACCCACAACGTTATTGAAAAATTCGCTCCTTATCCTGAACTTTACATATTCTTCACCAATTCTTTGTATAAATAATACATCAAGCAAGCAAACTGATCTAAATTTGTTAGTCTCTCTAAATCAGGGGTACTCAACCTTTTTTTCTACTGGGCCGCATGTGCATATATCAGGTATTTCACGCGGGCAGCAACTTGTGGATAAATAAGGGAGGGGGGAAAGAAATGCTTTAATGCCAAGATAACATTAAATATTTAAAATATGGAAAATTGATCAAAATATTATAACTCCTGTTTTGCTTTTTTTAATTATTATTTTTTATATTTTTTTGTATTTTTTCACTAAAACTAAATTAGAAGCATTTAAGAAACATTCCTTCGCAATTTCTGCATCAGTAAACGGTTTTATATGATTACCAATAATGTAACAAACTTCATAGGATGTCTTTGTTACCGCTGTGTGTGTGTTATATTGCCAATAACAAAACATTTTGTGGCTGTTGCAAAGACTATTCAAGAAAGCTTATTTATCACCTCTTGAAAGAGAATTTAGAGAAAATGTATCGTTGAATGATTCCTGTTTATTGGTATTTATAAATACTGCACTTTCGTGACAAATCAAACAATTACTAATCCATGTTTGTTTTTCACTACAAAATAGTCAACCTCCCTATCGTCTTGTAATGATATGTTTTCTTCGAATGTTTTTCACTTGCAAGATATGAAAGATAGTTAAAAATTAGTTCCACCCATATAATTGTCGCTACTGCACTGTTGTCTGTTATCACTAACCGTAACTGTTCCAAATAGAAAAAGATTATCAATTCACACCTGTACTACACCGACAGCAAAAAGCAAAATGGATATATTAGATTTCTTGACAAAGAAATCCCCCCCCCCCCAATTTTTAATACAATGTTCATAATTAAGTGAATGTCTCAAAGAAATGGGCCATTAACCGGGACACTTAAAAAGGCACCTGCAAAATTTGCATGATACAAAAATTATATAAAAATAAGTTTTATTGGTGAAAGTGTTTGTGTTTGATAAAAAGGAAAATACACGTACTCGAATATAATAGTTGTACAATCAGGTTTAAAAATATTGCAGCTACAAATTTAAATTAAAATGTTAAAAAATGCTTTAAAATGTCATAAAATACAGGCCGTGATTCATTGTAAAATTCTGTATATTGCTTCCTTAAATATGCATTTTGAAGATTAAATGATAAAGAGAGATGCATATGCTGGAGTAATAAATATTGAGGGACTGAGCATGCGCAAGAAAAACGTTTAATGAATGAGCTATTTTAATATCGATTTTAGGTAATACAAGAAATGAAAAATAAAAAGGCATTCATTTATTTTGAAACCACAAAATAATATATTTCTGTTTGTGAAGCTAATAAAATAAAAACAAGCCTTTTTTTTTTCTTAATATATAAAAAAAAATCTAATAAGTCTAGAAAACGAAATACATAAATATATTCATAATAAAAAAAAGTAATTTATTTCATATATTCTATCAATTATATTAAAAATATCTTGCTATTCTTTATTTACACAATCCTTAGAAAATGTTAGTTAACTAACAATATAAAGCTTTCTAACTTCAGACTGAGCATAATAATTATCTTTCTCTTAGAAAAAAATACCATGATCATTTTTTAAGTACAAATAAGCCAATTTTTTTCGATTACTTTATGATTTTGTGTATGAAAGTAAAAATCATTATCGACAAATATATACATAAATGAAAACCATAATCTTCTGTAATTTTAGTTACTGCAAATCACACACACAACACGGGAAATAAAACATTTTAAATGATTTTAGAACAGAATACATAATTTGTATCGTAATAAAAATGCACAATTCACTAATAAGCTTCAAAATGCTGTATCCAGCATTTTTTTCAAGGTATCAAAATAAAATTACTGAAATTTATTTTTACTGGAAATTAGAAACTTATTTCACTTGAAATTATTATTCTTAGCCATAGTGGATATACGTCTCGGGAAAAATATGAAAAAGTTAAGATATCCTCTAACATGTTAAAACTTAAAAAAGAAAAATCTTAAATTATAAATTTGAATGACTCTGGTTTAGACAATTTTGTTGGTTGTCTAACTTAATTTTTAAAGCAAAATTAACTTACGATAATCTAAATATAAAATTTTAATATGAATATCATTGCACATTCAAAGGAATCCATCACAGATATCTAATACTAAAAACTTTTTAGGAAAAGAGAAGCACTGAAAAGCATCTTACTTAATGCAATATTTTGCTTTTTCTCTTTGATATATTGCAACACATGCAATATTTAATCCTTTAAAAGAAACTGTAAAACATTTTTGCTTAAAGAAATCAAATTCATAGCATTTTCAAAATCCCTTATGCAGGACACATTTTTTTGAAAACCATCGCTATTTTCTAACAACGCACATAATCCTCTATTATGCACTGAAATCCTTTATCACAGCAAATGTACTCCAAGCACATATCCTACACGATACACAAAACCAAATAATCCACAGCCGCAAAACCGAAAAACCACCTGAAAACACCCGCTCGTCACAAGTGGAAACCACATGTGTTTCTCGCGCGCATATGTAGAGCATTCTAATAAATGATGCATGCTCACCTCTAAAACTGGCCTTGACCCTTCTCTCTGATCTAGTTCTGAATCCCTGGGCCGAATGAATGTGTAGAACCAAAGCCATGTTGCGTGCTTTTTCAGGTGCAAGTCTGCTCCGCGGAAAAGCACATCTTCAGGTTCCGTGAATGCATTGTATCCGGCGGCTCACGGTGAACTGGCAGTCTCGCTGCCCGCGTTTGAGGAGGGCTTTCGGAAGGTGCGCAACAGAAGCGCCGCGCGAGATCCAGTGAGTGAATGGGATTGACGTGTTAACGTGCGGGATTTGGACGCAAAAAAAATAATATCGGGTTTTTATGGTTGATAAAAGTGGCGGTTCTTCCGGATGTGATAAAAGTAAGGCTTGTTTAATTGGAAGTTTGCAAAGCTCTATTCCTGAAGCAGAATAACATTTTATAACGATTTTCAGATAGAAAATTATCCCACTACGGAAATAAAATCGTAGGCGCACAACAATAGTCATTTTGAAGTATTTTAAATAAATATAATATATATATATATATATTTTTTACTTGGAAAAAAGAGTATAAGTTTTGCATTACTATGCCGCAAATAAAGTATCAGACATATTTTAGAATAAAGAATACAGTTAATTACGTTTAATGCCCAAAACGCTTAAGGTATCCGACTACGTTCCGAACTGTGATTTTGCAAAAACACATAAATGGATAATTTTCATGACATTTAAGGTCACTTAGATTAGAAAACATGCATAAAGTTGATTTAAGGACATTTTGACAAAAAATATTATTTAAATACAATATTTTAAAAAAATATAACTTAGAATAATCTTTTTTCAAAATGTTCTTCTTTTGTGAAAAATGCTTCTAGTATAATAATATTTTACCTGTCTATAGCTCAGGCCTCTACACAGAGCCTCAACTAGAATTTTTGAAAAATTCACGTTTTTTTAAGTTACCACCAATTGAAAAACTTATGGGCGTTTTTTTTCTTAAACCTGCTCCCCTCTGTTGTCGTAAAATACGGATAAACCCACTTCTAAGTTATATATTTCTAAAATTCTAGTTGAACCTCTGTAGAGAGGTCTGAGATATATACTGGCAAAATATTATTATAATAGATGCCTTTTCCACAAAAGGAGAACATTTTGAAAAAATATTATTCTAAGTTAAATTTTTGCCAAAATATTGTATTTAAATATTTTTTTTTTGTCAAAATGTCCTTAAAATAATTTTATGCATGTTTCTAATCTAAGTGACACTAAATATCATGAAAATTATCCATTTATAAGCTTTTGCAAAATCACGGTTCTGAACGTAGTCGGATACCTTAAAAGGAAATTTTCGTTGACACGAAATAATACTACGGTTCGGAAAAGCTACAATGGATTTTTGTGCATTTCTTTCTTCTTAACAAAAAAAAGATTTCCTTTTTGGGAGAAGGATATTGAAACTGAGCCGACACTTGAAGAAATGTTTGAGAACGTTTCTGTATTATTGGATTGTCTTCCATTGCAGCAGATGATGTTGATATGCGTACAGTTACAATTATGGCAGACAAAGAAATGTTTTCTTTCAAAGCTCAAAACATATCATTGATGCAGATTCAGACGACGAAAACGAAATTAATAATTTAGCTCCTTTTTTCACGTTATCTGAAAGGAGGATAGTCATGAAAAGTTATTTATAGGTGGACATTTCAATGGAATGACAAAGTGGAAAACATCAAAAAATTTGTAGAAAACCTGTTGCTAAAAAAGACAATGCAAAGAAAATATCAGATTATTTTCCAAAACTCAATAAATGTTTTGTTTTTTGAATAGAAAATTTGTATTAAATTTTATTAAGTTCTTGTGAATGTTTTTGTTTCATTGATTTTTATTAAATGCATGCATATATACATATCTATGTAAATAAAATATTCTCTAATAAACTTAATTTCGTTGAATATATGTTTTTTTGCAATATCCTTTAACACGAAATTCTTTTAAGACGAAAAAATATTTCAATCTCCTCAGTTTTTTGCTAAGCGATTTTCACTGTAAATCATAATCTAAGAAAAAAATGAATTTGTTCAAGCAGGAATGTTTAGTACAATTAAATATTCTACTCTCATTAAAATATCTTATAAAAATTTTACCATAAATATGAAGTATTTTTCAATCTATCACGCAAGTGTAAGACATATTATTTAACGTTAGATGAAGATAATCATATGTCTGGTTTCGTTGTATTACAAAAGCTTAGAGTACATTTTCGAATTATTTATAAGGATATTGGAACTAATCTGATATTAGTTCGCCAATCGTTTTTGGCCCAATTTTGAAATCACGCCACATAGATTTTTACGGACATTCTAATATTATTGTACAGTAATGATAGCGTCACTTGGTGGAATTTTACAACCATTTAGAATAAAATCAGTAGGGTACCGATATCAATACGAGAACATTTTCAGAAGTATTCTAATTGACATATAAATTCTTGATGATAAAATATATATATCATTTTTTTGATTCGTCTTTAGAATTTAAGAGCATTCCATAAATATGAATTTTTCCATCAACTTCGGTTTATCTAATTTAAAGGGCTCATACCCAGAGCACATTTATTTTAAAAAGTTTGCAAAAGCCGTAGCTATTTACTGGAAAATTAAGCTTTATTCAGTTGTATTTTTCATTAGACACGGCTCTTTAAAAAAATAGTTTGCTTGTTTTAATTACGTCACAAATTTCACAAAAAGGAATATTTGAACTAATTTTAAGATTTAGTAGATATTTAACTGTACATATATTGAATGTCTACACCTTTCTGCTGACCTAATGTACCCCACAGTTGGAAAAAAACTCTATCAAATTTGGAGTAATTGCCTCAGATAAAAATATCCAAAACATTAACCCTTCTATAATTATCGTGGCCTTAAATATCAGTTTGTGAACCCCTTTAAAAATAGCTTTCTACGTTTCTTCAATAGTATCCGGTTGGATTTTTTTTTTCAGAACTTGGACTGCAACCTACCATTTGATTTTAAATTACCTGGTTCAACAATGTACTTTATTAAATAAATCATCAATATTTATGGGATCTTTTATATTTTTGTTAGCAAGCAGTGAACTCTCTTCTAAATCAAATCAGGCAGTTTCTGATTGTAAATTTATCTTCTGAAACTTACTAACTTGATCGAAAATTGTTCCTCACAACTCTAAGTATTGTATACTAGAATTATAAAAAAATTATCTATATTTTATAAGAATTTTGGTTTCTTAACCCCTTAACTATTAATTAAAATTACCCGATTTGCTTGCCAATGTCGTCATTTTTCAGATACGCGTATACGGTGTATTGGGAAGGAAAAGAAATGGCACAATTAAGCAAATTTTTCTCTTAAATAAGGAAATACTTCTCAAACATGGGCAAGTAGATTTTAGTGTATTGCATAGCCTTCGGAATAGTTTTACCGATTTCAATGCAAAGAAAAGAGTCGTATTTCAGAAAGATGTATATGTACGTCCAGGCACTTAACGCACCGTTTGAGCGAGATGAATATGTACGCCAGCATCAGGGAAAGAGTTGAATCGTTATTTATTTTAGAACTGCATTGCAATTCTTTGACAAAAGATATTATAAGTTTGCGTGAGTTTTTCTTTCCTGCAATTCACAAATTAATTTTATCTATGTCTGTCTGAAGTGCTTCGGTTGCTGAGATAGAATAAGCTTCCAATTTCAGTATTACTTTATTAAATATGTACAATCGTGGAAGAATGCATAATATTTAAAAAATCCTTACCAGTAATAAAAGTTTCAAAGTACTGGGCATTTTTACAATTGCGGACATTACCTCGGGCAGCCCTAATAAATCAGCACTCTTCGGGCTATCCCGTTCACATGGCAAGCCTACTTTAACGGATTGAATCCATTCAGCATTGAAATATAGGAGATGAAATACTAACAATTTATACTAGGAAAATGGAGTGATTCAGTTTCAAAGTAAAAACGTGATAAATTATGTTCTTCTCCATAAAACAGGAAATTTATAATGCAATATTGATGCTAGAGCTTTTTCAATCCAGAAGTATTCCGAGTTATTCTATTTTTTTTAACATTATGCTGTAACAGTCTCGATACATTAAAAAAATTCAAAGTTTTAAAAACGTATAAGCAAATACATCTGTTTCATCTATAAGAAATATTTTCACATGTATGTTTCAGTAAATTACTTTTTTATGAGTATAAAGTACAGTTTTTGAGGAAGAGTGAGAGTCATAATAAAACAAAAGCAGACTGAATACAAAATGATATAAGCAAGTAGATCAAAGGTAGATAGAGAGGCAAACAGACTTGATTTAGATCTTGATAAAGTATGAATGTTTACTTTGAAGTGATGTAGTCCATCTTCTTAAGATATATTCCTCGAACTAGGATTAAAATAATTAAAACAGAGCATTAAAGGTAATGGATTAAAATCAATGTTAATGGAATGTGTATGAAAAGAGACAACTATATACACTTATTTCCTAAGTAATCTTGAGCTTTCATGTACCTCTTGCTATGTAGCAGCAATTAGTTACTTAAAGAATCAAAATATTAAAAAAAAAAGTTTTGGGGGTACTAGTTGTGTTTCTTTGATGTCATATTGTAGTTAAATTATTTAGTTTTTTTGCAAAATTTTTATTTATTTACGTATTAAATGTCAAACATTTAAAACTTTTAAAAAGTAGTTAAAATGTTTATGTTTATGGAAAATTCTTCTTTGCATTGAACTAATATCCTCCAAATAAAATTTTTAAACTCATTTTTATATAAATAAAAATGCGATAAATATAAACTCGGGAGCAGGCATTCACTCAGTACTAACATTAGTATTCGCGTGGGATGACTGTGTAACTACAATCATTCCTTTTATAATTATTCTTAATGAACGACATAAAAATCGCAATGACTGTTAATAACTTAACTAAGAGGAAGTATTTTTACCTACTTTTAAGGACTTTTCAATTTTTTCCCAATAATTTTTTTAAAAAATCCAATCAAACTGAACTAAAATGTTTCAAATGTGCGTGACATAAATAAAGGAAACATATCACAAACGCTTTTCACTAACATTTAGTGAAAAGTGTTTGTTGGCTAAACTCTCATATTTTATTCAAGTCATTTTATTGCTTTTTGATAATCGACAAATAGCATGTCGAACTTTATCTTGCTGTGCCTTTTTGACAGGGCGCAGTGTGACTTGTGGTAAACTTGTAACTTTATATCTTTCTTGATGGAGTTTTTAGGAAGCATTTGAAAACATTCCTTTCAACTCAAAGATTTCATTTTAATCGCTTTTTACCAATTTACTTTCGTTAACATAATTAATATTCATTATTTCATCAGCTTCTTCACTTGCTTGATCAATTTCCATTTCCTCCAATAGAGATTGCACAGGTGTCCATATATTTCTTTGTATTATGTTCATTTACATTTATAAAATATAATGATTTATGCAACACAAAAATCAAGATCACTAACTCGTTCACAGGGAACAACATAGCATGTTCATAGAAAATATTTTGGAACAAAAGTGATCGTTAGGTGAACTCAGGCATCCCAAACACCTTAAGATTGTTAAAAAAACGTTTGCCAGTCCCAAAAAGAGGGAAATATGTGACACATACAATTCAGTACCCATGAAGACTGGTGTCTTGGATAATACTGTCAAAGGGTCATTGGTAGCAAACAAATAGTTTTCTTAAAATTAATGATTTCGCTAGAAACTGGGGTGACTCTGTGCCCCGCGTGACATTTTCCGGGTCAAGAAAGGTAAGAAAAAGTTGCGAACTACTATTTTCAAAACATATTGCACGCATTAAACGTATTTTTACTTCTTTTGTAGTCTATCTCTAAAATGTATAGGTCACCTAAAAATGCGTTTCATTAGATTATGATGGGTTGTGGCTGTTGTATAAATAAGAAAACATATTCTAATAAATAAGAATTTCGTTGAAGAAAACGAAGTAGTTATCAAATTATTGCAATTTTTCTAAATGACCAAACTACTGTAAAATTCACGTCCAGCAAACAATCTGTTAAGAGTAGTTCTAGTGTAGTAGTTAGTGTGCATTAGTTCAAAATCTAGGCGAATATTAAAAACAAGAACACTGTCAGTATAATTCCAGACTGACCAATCATTCTATAAGACATCTAGAAAGGGACAGGTATAGGAAAAAATCCTCCTTTTCCTCTCATAATGACTCCAAAGAATCAGAAGCATCTCTAGACCGAGCTCAGCAAAAATAAGTGATTTCTCCCGAGGGCTATTGTCTAGCTTTGAGTACCGAGAGCTAAGAAGAAGTTACTCTCTTCGAGGGGTCAGTAGTTAAGTTCCTAGATCTTTAACCAATAAAGATTTCCGTAGAGACCTATTGGTCACTTAGAATTCTTCTCAGATACTTTTGGAACAGTTTTTTGAATAAATGGTTCTATTGATCAAGAAACATCTTAATGAACTTATAAAAGGTGTCAAAATTTATTTCGAGTATTATGTTCTCCACCCCTAAATGAAAACGCGGAGTTGACATTTTTTGGAAAGTGAACCACTTCTGAGCTTGTTTTACGTCCTTTTGATTTACTTCGGATATTTTACAACAAAAAGAGAATGCAGAGTTATTTCCAACCTCAGAAC
Organism: Trichonephila inaurata madagascariensis; assembly: GCA_019973955.1. Classification (NCBI taxonomy): domain Eukaryota; kingdom Metazoa; phylum Arthropoda; class Arachnida; order Araneae; family Nephilidae; genus Trichonephila; species Trichonephila inaurata. The sequence goes on along the minus strand of BMAV01017320.1, from coordinate 23,472 downwards.
TTTTTTTATGAAAAATAAGTTACATCAGCACTTCTCAAATTGTGTGGCGTATTTTCTAGGGAGGCGTGATAACCCTAAGTGGTGGGCGCGGGCATTGCAAAAAGCCGAAAATAAAAGATTATTTAAAAATACTATTAATTTACTGAAAGGAAGCAAAGCAAAATACATTCTGGCCTAGTAAAAAATAAAATATACATTTACATTGATGTACTATACTTATAAATGTAACAGTACTGAATAATGTATTTGATAATTAATTTTACAAACTAAGTTTAGAATAAGTTTATTAGTGACGCCATAGGCTTCATACATATAAAAGTACATACATAATTTAATACTTGTATTGATAATCTGTACGGTTTAAAATTATAGTCTTGTTGTATCTTTAGTATCAAAGTACATTATTATTGAATATAATAATGAATTTATAATTTAATAATTAATAATGATATATTTAATAATTAATTGTTATTAGATATAGGGGGAGGGGCAATGAAAATCATGATTGAAAATTGGTCACAAATATTGAAAGTTTGAGAAGCATTGAGTTATATAGATTGCACTACATGCACATGTGGAATTACCCTACCGTTTGTATACTCATATATAGGTTCTGTTTCGAATTTCACTGGTTCCTAACTATTTATTTTTTAAAAAAAGTTAAATTAAAAAAATAACTAAAAAAGATACTTGATTGGTTCAACCATCATATAATAATAATCATATTACGTATATATTTGATTTGATTTTCCGTCGCATTGTGAAGTAATATGAGTGATATTGGAGGAGGAGGAATACCCAAAGGAACCGAGCTCATCCGAAAAGTATTTAGAGCTACAAACCGATCCCTCGGGAAACAACCACTCCCCTGTCCAGACTTTACTGACAAAAAAAATCAAAGTTTACATTTTATAAACATTTGAAGACAGTAAAATAACAAAATACAAATTTAAAGGTAACTGCATTATAAGCATACATGTGCGTGAACGTAAAACTAATATACAAAGCAAATATAATATTAACATAAAGAGCATAAGAGATGGAAGAAAGAATATACATATTCCGACTCTCTTACAAATTCAAATAATAATAATAATAATAATAAGATTATTCAAAACAAATGAACCAAACAGACCAAAATAAAAATATAAAAAGAGAGAGAGAGAGAGAGTAAGAAAGACAGGAAACAAAAAAAATAATAAATAATATAAAATGTTTTTTTTAATTCATATTTCTAGTTGGCGCCAACACTTTCTGTTGTTATTTTTTTCCTCAGTTTAAAAAAAAATATGTACCAGAAAGATGATTAAATTTTTTAGACGGACCTCGTAAATTTTGACCAATGGTCAAGTTGCGTGGAATGACATCTAAACTGGCCCCCTTCCCGAATTTTTACTCTACGCCAACAGTAGGAATTTATACCTTCACAGATTTAATATGCATCAGCTTCTCTTCACGACAATTCTTTAGTGGCACTGGGCTTCGATCCCGCGATTCCACAACACCATCCACAAACTCGTTACCATCTAGGCTACCTCAGCCACATTGCGAGGCAACAGAGTGGCAACACCAATTTCATTTTTCAAGTGGAACCAGAATTGTTTGATTGGATAATAATAAGAAGTAAGAAAAAAAACAACACATTTGAATATTTGTTTTCTTTCCCCTCTGAAATAATATAAAGCATACATTCAATATTTCCAACCTTTACCTATAAATATTTTAATATTTCTCAAAATTTGAACAGATTCTTAATTTCTCATTATTCTTTTTAGGAAACAATAATTTATGATTAAGCCCGAATGTGTTTTTATTTATATAATGTAATTATTTAAAAAAAAGAAGAGGAGAGAAGGTTAAATGTTTCGATGTATTTTCAATGGATTAATATTTTTTTTTCTTGTAATATTTGAAGTCGAGGAAATAAATTTTACAAATTTAGAAATAAATTCAGAAAATAAATCCAGTATCGTTTACTTCGAAGAATTGTCCCCTGTTTTTTAAAGTAAGTAAAATCTTGAGATTTTTTTTTTAATATTATATATACAGAATTATATTGTCTGATGTCTCATCTTATTTTTTTTATAATTTTATATACAGACCAACCTTTATAGCCCAATATGTTTAAAATATCAATATATATATATATATATGTAATAATAATAATATGTATATAAATTAGAGCCTAGCAAATTTACATTTTTGACAATCAACCAATTCAAAGCCTACCAAACTTTATTGTCATCTTTCTTGGTATCTAGCTATGCTGACTAGTGTAAAAGGTAGTTCAAAAGATGCGTTTATGTATATTCATGTTTTTTACTTGGTGGATAATTGCTTTTCATTAATTTCAATATTCTTGATTATCTTGGAAAAAGATCTGTAAGTAGGGAAATTTCATTATTATTTTTTTTTTTTTACATAATTGTTTTGGGATTTTTCTGCTTTAAGAATTTGGAAAGAATTTGTTTCAGAATAGTAGTCAGTGGTTTTATCATACTTTCTGCGAGTTTTTATATACTTCGAATTTTTGTTTATTTTTTTTATATACTTTGAATTTTTGTTTATTTTATTTAGTTTTTCCAACCGAGTTGCAAAGGGGGAAGGTTGGCGCCTTTAAACTAGTTTAACCCCACTTATTCGGTCCTAAGTCCTAAATTGCGTTCTGACTCGCTAGGTTCTTTTTTATAGTTCCTTTTTTGTATTTTTGTATAAATTGGATCTTCATGTTTTGCTTTTATATTTTTATTACGTTATTTCTTATTATGTTAATTATCTATTTTTTCTAGTTTTTGATATATTATACAAATTTCTTTCATATATATATATATATATATATATATATATATATATATATATATAT
>BMAV01017320.1:8189-20509 GCA_019973955.1 Trichonephila inaurata madagascariensis | reverse complement strand
AAATACCCCCCCCCCCCCCAAAAAAAAAAAAAATTGAAAAAAATTGAGGAATACAGAAACAATTCAAATTTTGCTTATGTACTTTCAGGTGTTCTATGTGAGAAACTTTGGTTACACGGTATACATCATTACGATTGTTCGATTCCCGCTACGTTCCGTTCAACATAGTAATATCATCGTTTTTTGACGGCACGTGTTATCGGAAAACTTGGTGTTTTACATAAGATCAAGTTTTGATATCCTCTTTGTCACTTGATGTAGCAGAACAATGTGGCAGTATAGCACGTGTTGTCAATAGCATTGATAGTACCGCAATGTGTTGAGTGTAGTAGGAACTGGACTATCGATTGATGTGCACCGTGTAACCAAAAATTCGAACATGGAACACATATAAACTATATAATTGATTGATTGGATATTAACGTCGCACTGTTCAGCTACACGAGGACTTTTGGCAACGGAAAACGTAATTTTGAACCATGGTCAAGTGTCGTGGAAGACACCTGAGCTGGCACCCCCTCTCCTAACTACCACACCTCACCAACGGGAGGACATTTCAGCTCTCGACAGATTTAACGTGCATCGCTGCCCTACACGGCTATAAACTATATAAATAAAACGCGAATAGTTTTTGTATTCATCCAAATCTGTTTTTCTTTTTTTGCTGTATCCATCTTAGTTTCTTCTAATATAACGCTTCAAAACCACGGAAGAAATTAAGAATTTCCCTGTATATTTGCAACATATTTCTTCATTTTATTTTATTTTATTGTTATTTTTTAATCTGTTGAAGGACATATGTATACTTTTCATGAAAATGTTAGAGGCTTTCTATACGCACATATATTTTTTTACTAAACTAATACGTGTAATTTGGTTTAAGTGCTTCTTTAACGCATAAATACACTACCGGTATCTTGTTAATTTTCTGTTGTTATTATTTTTTTTTAATATAATGGTTACTTAGCGCCGCCTACAGTAAAATTGACAATTATTAAAATTCGTTCTTGAAAAGTCGTGTTATTTTTAAGGTCCACTAAAAGAAATCAATATCCTAGTTATTTTTCACATTTTCCCCAGTTCAATCATGATAATGATATACGTATGGCATTTAAACTAATATCTGAAAGCAGTTGCGTGATACATTGTGGCTGTTTTTGAATGGGAAATGGATGAATGAAAAAAACTATTTTTAATAAACGCACGAAAATGCATTTTCATTTTTGAAAGTAATTCTGAATTATTCGAATCCTTTTATGGTTTTATTGACCTGCTTTTAAAACCAAATTTTGAAAATTCGTGAAAAAACTCAAGTATTTTCCAATTTCAAATGCAATTGGATGAATAATTCAGATTTGGAGGCAATTGATTATACAGTTTACTTTCTAAAGAGTTGTTTATTATATTTTTGCATGTATTTTAGTCGTATTTTTTTTATTGTGTCTTAATCTCATTCATCCAAAGTAGAAAAAATAATATAGATAAAAAAGAAAATTTGTGTGTACTTTTTTTCTTCTTTAATAAAAATATGTTTTACAGCAAGAATTGTTTTTAATGAATTTTTTTTTTCTGAAACCCCTACCTTTCTGCTTTTAATTAAAATATTTTAAATGGTTGGACTTTTATTTTAAAGAAATACATTCAATTACCGTTAAAATTTCAGGTATTCTTACAAAGTAATTTAATGCTATGAGAGGAATTTCTATTGAGGTATCATCATCTTTGCCTGGACATGGTTTAAATGTACGTCACCAATTGCTCTAGTTGAACAGATCTGCCAAACACAAAAGATCTGTGAAACAGTAACTATGTTTTGTTTTTTTGAATCAGAATCATATGAGGATATACACTTTTTAAATCGTCAAAAAATGAGTCATCAGAAATAAAACATACACAGAATTTAAAAAATAAAACTACATACTTGATATTTATTTAAATTTGAAGCAAAAATAAGATTAAAATACATGTGTTATCCAAAGCTAATTTTGAGTATCAATTTACATGCAGAGAATTAGTGTGAAATCTAATAAGCACATACGATTGCGTGTGTGGGCATGGAAAATGTAATTTAGAGAGAGAGCACCACATCAAACTTAAATTAAGCTTAAATTTCAATTAAACTTTATCCGCTATGTATGTATTCGAACGGAGACTACGGTTCTATAAAAATGTTTCACGTATGAAACTGACAGAAGCATAAATCCGTCTCCACATTTAAAAAAAAAGCTCATGCAGAGTGAATTTGAAGGAAACCGAATATAATTGATTTAGAATTCGAAATTTGTAAGCTACATTGTATGTGGGCAATGTAACTTACAACTGTTACGCGCATATGCGTTCCTTTATATTCAAACCAGGAAATTTTGGATGTACGAAAATATCAGAATAAATATTATATTTTCTTTTCAACACAGATACATGGAAGTAAAAATTGTGTAAGAGCAAAGCACAACTTTTAATGTGTAGAAGCTCGAATTAATGTGTGAGTTATTTTTATTAAAATATATAATATTAATATAAATATACGAATATTCAAGAAAAACCTCTAATCTGAGTAAATTAGCCAGAAATGATATCCTTCTAAAAACTGTATCATTCGGAATTAAATTATTGAGAAATAATTTATTTGGATAGTTACATAATGATCTGAAGCTTTAAATAAATGGCTTTCATTTCAAACTAGAGTAATGTTCAAAGTATTAACTCGTTTTCAACCCAATACCCCCTTCCATAAAATACATGCATAGTTTTAATTTGTTTTAACTCTCGTTTCAGGCAAAAAAACAAAAAAAAATCTTCGAAAAGGAAGGATTTGTTGAATAAAGAAAACTCCCTTAAGCGTTTTTAATTTTAACTGAATTTTTTTCTTAAATACATAATCAACCTGTAAATGGGTCCTAATATTGTAATAATTAGGATCATTTGGGTAGTTATTTAAATGTTTTCGATGACTAAATGGTGTTGCTTTTGTTCCAAGGGCTTACAGAATGATTGAGAACAATTTTGGAAAAAGTATATAAACTCTACATATATATTCACTGAGTTGCCAAATTATTATAACCACTTTAATCTTATATGGCGATAAGCTACATTTTCATGTAGGCGGCACTACAAAGCGAGATACCTATTGATAGGGGATACAGGAATAGTGAAACATCAAGCGCAAGTTTTGCTTATTAATAAATAGTGAAGAAAACACGATTTAGAAGTGTTTGATCGCAGGATGATTGTAGGTGCTCGAAGCTTCGGAACTAGTATCAGTTAAACGACTGCACTTGTAAAGTGTTCTAAAACAATAGTTATTGATATTTACGAGAAGTGGGTTCTTACGCAGAACATCGAGTGACAACATCAGTCTTGTGGACATCACAGGCTCCTGGAGTGACTGAATGAATATAAACGTTACACTGTTCACCTACTCGAGGGCCTTTGGAGACAGACCTCGTAATTCTGAGCCATGGTCAAGTGATGAAGATGACAGATGTGCTGGGACTCCCTCTCCTAACTACTGGATCACACCAATGGGAGGACGTTTGAGCTATCGACAGATTTTGCATGCATCGCTTCTCAACACAGCGGATCTTTAGTGGCACTAGGCTCAAACTTATGGCGTGCTTGGCCACTAGGCTATCACGGCCACCAGAGGCTACGGGAGTAAGTGAATATTAACGTCACACTGTTCAGCTACACGAGGCCTTTTGGCGACGGACCACATAATTTTGAACCATAGTCAAGGGACGTGGATGACACCTGAGCTGGCATCCCCCTCTCCTAACTACCACACCACACCAAAGGGAGAACGTTTCAGCTGTCGACAGATTTAACATGCATCGCAACCCTACACGGTGGGTCTTTAGTGGTACTGGGTTCGAACTCATGACATGCCTGCCATGGTCCGATACCTTGACCACAGGGCTGCCGCAGACCTATAGGCTACTGGAAGATCCTCTGATAGGATAATTGCAAAAACTGTATGTTCCAACAGAAAAAGCAACTGTTGTAGAGGGACATATGCATGTTAAATATTCCGATGTTTATAATTCTCCCGTTGAAGGGATGTAGAAGTTAGGAGATGAGACGCCTTTCTCGTCACTTGACCGTGGTTCATGATTACGAAGTTTTTGCCAGTAGCTCTTGTGTTACTTTGTAGTGTGGCGTTAATACATACTCACCCAGTTGAAAATATACCGGAAAAAAAATACTTTGAAGGTCATAAAATAAAAATAAAAAAATAGCTTCATAGTTGGTTTAAGGTATCTGACTATGTTCGGAACTGTAATTTTGCAAAAGCACGTAAATGGATAATATTTATGATATTTAGTGTCATTTAGATTAGAATACATGTATACAATTATTTTAAGGACATTTTGACAAAAAAAATTATTTAAATACAATATTTTGGCAAAAAATTAACAGAATAACCTTTTTTCCAAAAGTTCTCCTTTTGTAAAAAATGCTTCTATTGTTTTATTAGTTTGCCTGTATTCAGCTCAGACCTCTATGCAGAGGCTCAACTAGATTTACTGAAATGCATAACTCAGAAGTCGGTTTATCCATGTTTTGCGAAAACAGAAGGGAGAAATTTTAAGAAAATACGCCGATAATTATTTCAAATGGTTGTAACTCTGAAAATAATGTGAATTTTTTAAAAATCGTAGTTGAGCCTCTGGACAGAGGTCTGGGCTATATACAGGCAAAATATTAGTACAATAGAAGCATTTTTTACAAAAGGAGATCATTTGGAAAAAAGGTTATTCTAAGTTAATTTTTTGACAAAATATTGTATTTAAATATTTTTTTGTCATAATGTCCTTAAAACAATTTTGTACATGTATTCGGATCTAAGTGACACTAAATATCATAAAAATTATCCATTTATGCGCTTTTTTAAAATCATGGTTCCGAACGTAGTCGGATACATAAATTCATAACAATTTAGTGCTATTTTTGAATAGTTCTACACAAACTCTGACTACATTGAAATTAAAAAAAAACTTCAATCAAATAACTGGAAGGTCACTATTTTGAGTTAGTTTTACTTCAATTTAAAAATAATTATTTTATACTTAAAACACTTTTAGAAAATCAATTTGACTTTTGAGGAAAGCAGACATAAAAGGTAACACCAAAACTTAAAAAGAAAGTTTATGCTTAATATACTAGAGATTTTTTTCTGGAGATATTTTCTTTTGGTTAGCAAAAAGGTGAGTGTCCAAAAAAGGAACATTTCCACTTTCCAAAATGTTGTGCTAATCCTTTTTTTTTTTTTTTTTTTAAAAAAATAAATAATTAGATAAGCTTGTTTGATGCAAGGCCTAATTTCACTCTAACAGTTTTCAGTGAACAGTACATTAATTATTTCTTTAATTTTTATATTATAAAATATGAAATAGATATTCATGGTTTCAAAAATGCTATTATTTCTCGAGTCTTTGCTGATGCAAATAAAATTAAAAGATACCACGGCTTAAGAAATGTGCAACAATCCTTTATTTGTCAATAAGGGTATTGTCACGAGATGCATCGATTCGATTTCCTTTTCAGCAGTTGTGCGTGGTTAAGTTTTTAAGTAAGTCGCAAATATATATGCTTGGATTTAAAGTAGTAACAGAAATCTCCAAATAATGATGATGACAGCCACATGTCGCTTTATGATATTCAATTCGTTTTAAGTTGGTAGCATTCATACGCATACATCATGCAGTTTCAAAAATGGTGATGGTGCTGATTGATTATTCAATATAAGAGCAGGTGCTGTGGTCCAATTTTTGTGAGAGAAACAAATGACTTAAATAAAAAAAAATATTCATCAGGAAATATTACTTGTTATTTGAAATATGAACTTTCTTCGACACGTAAACAGTGTCGAAGAAAGTTTCATAAGGACGTTCCAAAATTGTTGATGGAGATCGAAGCAGTCATTTAGTTTTGATTGTGACAAAGTCAACTGATCAATTGGTGGAATAAATGTTTAGAGCTGATCGTAGAGTGACATGCATCGCAACTGTAATATGAAGTTCTCACGGTTTATCATACAGTATAATACATGATCCTTTTAATTTCTGAAAAGTGTGCGTACGTTTGAACCCAAAAAATAATCGAATAGGCATTTGCATTCATCTGTTTGGTCCACAGAAACAGCAACTCGGAGGCAAACAATTTTCAGATAATGACGACGTTCAACATGAAGTCCTAATGCTGCTGACGCAGCAACCCAAAGAATTGCATGCAGCTGGAATTTCAGCTCTGATATAACGATGGGATAGGTTCATCAATATTGCTGGTAATTATATGGATAAATAAAAAAAATTCCAAGTGATTATCATGTTTAATTATTTAATTATTATATTTTCTGATTTAATTAGTGACTTTCCCTCGTATTAATAATAAACCATGCCATACATATATGCTATGGTGTTACTGGGATGAACTCATAAACTGGGTTTTGTCAGAATAGTCTGTTTATTTTTTAAACAAGGATAAAGAAAATGGGGGATAACAATTAATGAAAGAAGGGAAACATTTAAACGCGCGTCTTTGCCTAAATGGCTAAGCTCATTATTTTAAGAGATTTTCCTTCTCTATCGCTATGGGTCTGTCTGCTTTGTGCTCTATTTCTCTTCTCCCGGAATCATTGCCCCTTATTTCCATTCGAAGCCACCTGGGAGGGGGATGTCTGGTGCTTGAAGTAGCTCCGCATACTTCCACATATATTACATATGTGTCAGGTTTTTCTTAACAAATGCATCGGGCAGAAATATTATAGCTTACTGTGCAGACCATTTGGTGGAACCATTGTCCTAAATTTTACGGAAAATACTATTTAACAATTACTATACTGCAATTAGTAATAGTTTAAGTACTATATTACAAGAGTTCACAGACAATCTTTATTATATTACTGCTTAATAAGCAAGCCGTAAGTGTGCATTTTAGTAACGTATACGGAACTATATAAGTATTATAACTATATTATAGTATATTATAGCTATATTAGCTATAGTATGTTAACCCTCTAAGTGGTCTGCACTTAAAGTCTTGCCATTCTGGAGATGCTTCAAAAATGCACCGCATAAATTTTTTTGCTTTCAGGTGGGGTTCTGAAAAGCGGTTCAGCTGTATTTTTAACAATGCGGCTCGGCCGCTTTTGGGAATCTTGCTTGAAGGTAGAAAATGCATCTCTGGAATGGCGGAATTTTACGTGCAGACCGCTTGGAGGGTTAACTATTATTAGCTAACTAAATTAACTATAGTATATTATAACTAGTATTATATATTATAACTATATTACTAGCATTATAAGTATAGTATTATGGAACTATATAACTCAATATATATATATATATATATATATATATACATACATACATATATATATATATATATATATGAAATATAAAATAAAAGTGAAGAAGTACTAGAACCTACATTGCTAAGGCAGGAAGAAATTGGAATTCACCAGACGCACCAAATATAGATACAAAAATGTCTTTGGACTAAACTGGAGACCTATTATGATTTATAAAGCTGTGGCTGAATTAGGCTAGCAAATTAGGGTTAGCATAGCTTTATGGATCCAACCTTCTCCGTACAGCAAAAATTTTAATAGGGGAAAAAATGTATGTATATATATATATATTGACAATTTTTAATAAATAGCAAAATAATTTTTTTCTAATTAAAAGATTTTAACCACACGAACAAATTAGTAAAATCAAGAAAGATTTAGTATTTATCATACAATGATGTAAAATGGATATTTTTAAAATTTGTTTCTGTCTTGTTAATGTCTTGAGATTGTGTTATAGTAATATCATTTCAGTCATTAAATTGAAAATTGAGCTGCAGCCAGAATTCAAATAGTTCGCACAGTAATGGTTATTTTTACGATTAATAACTGCTGCACCAAGAAAGCAAAAATGGAAAAATAATAAGCAGATGACATAGTAACTTATGCGTATATCATACGATAAAACTTTTACTTGAAATAAAGACAAATAAAGCAAGTACTTCAGTGTTCGCTAAAACTAACAAATGACAGTTTCAAAATGAATTTTAAATATGCAAAAACTCTAATGGGGCAATTAATCGGAGAAAAAATGCGGGTGAATGAATAAACTGTAAATTTAATTTACATTTCTGTTTTATCCTTTATTTTAATTCTTCACAAAGATGATTATTATAAATGTTTCACTGAATAAAAAGAAAGTTATCCTTATGATACTGTAATTAATTCTACCATACCCGTAAATAGCACACTGCGAAATAACTTTTCTTCTTTCTGAAATGTATTTGAATGTATTTATTTAATTTTAACATTTTGAATTAAGATTTACCATTGATATTTGTATTCATGTTAAACTATCATTTAGGATGCTAGAAAAAATATTTTACGCATAAATATAAATATTGTATTGTATAAATTTCCATTTACATTACGTTTCTTTGTGTATTTAATAAGCTGAAGAATTTTTTTCCTACGTATTTTGTATTAAGTTTATTTGGGAAGCATGATTTTTTTTCCGAATTCAAGCTATATTTTCCCTTGATTTATTAACATGTAACGATACTTCTGTGCAATGATATATTTAATTATACATAAGCATACACAGAGTTGTAAGACTTGTTCTGCTTTACTCTTAGCGTTAAAAAAAGCATGTTTCAGTTTTTGCACCCAGAAAGCATTCGATTATGTATTTCGAATTTAATGTTCTGTTATATTGTGCGCTTTATTTAAATTTGTAAATTTTTCACTAATAGAACTAAAAGCAAATGTTAATGAAAATAATTTTTAAGGTATTTTCTACAAACTATAATCTTTAAATAAAGTTTAAGTTAACTCTAAAAGATCATGAGAAACATTTAGCATAAATTTTAAAACTTTTATAGTTTAGAATAATATTTCAACAATATACCTAAGAAACAAGGTTGTATACGAAAAACGAAATATGTATCTTAAAATCCGGCGTATAACGTGCACCATCGTATACAGCACACCTAAGCTTTCGAGCTGTGATTTTTAATGTCTAGGCATATTCGCCGAATAACGCGCACCCCCTTTTTTACGAAAAAACCTGAAATGCACGGGCGCAATGCTTTTATGTTTTGAAGTCATTTATTTTTGATCTTATTCCAAGCTTTAGATAAAAATAAAATAGTTCTAGAACTACAATCCTTTAAGTTCATAAGGAATGTCTCGTTTCTTTCAAATTAACAGTATTTCAATCTATGCAGAAATCAAATTTTTTTTGTGCACATCTTTTCTTTGTTTTTAAAGCTCTCGTTTTTATACCCTGCGTATAACACGCACCCGTAAATTTCAATCTTAATTTTTGTGTTACAAAAGTGCGCGCTTTATACACCAGATTTTACGGTACATATATATATATATAGATAGATAATTAGTTTAATGATTAGGAGTTTTTAAATATTATCCACTCAATAAATTATATGCGAAATTATAATTATGTAAAAACAATAACATGTTGTATAGAATTATCCTTTAATATAAATTATTCTACTTAATTCCTAGGTCTGTATTCTTTTTTTTTTTTTTTTTTTTTTTAGAGAAAAAGTAACTAATCATGGCTTGCTTCATTTTCACACGACAAAGTTGAATTAAAAAAAATCTATTAATATTTACATCCCCTTTTTATTTTTTTACTTAAAATATGAATTAAATTGTATTATTGGATACAGGTTATTTTATCCGAATTCGAATTTGTGTACTGAAATAAATTATTTTGAACTTTCAATTTGTATCCCTCGTGTTTTCAATAACCTTAGAAAAAACATTTTATTTTTATTCCTTAATAAAAAAAAAAGATATGTTCAAATACCTTTTTATTAATCTTCTTAGAGCAATATGTTTCTGAGAAACTCACCTTTGAACGCACACATAAATAAATTCAAACCACTTAAAACAAACTGCCTTACACAGCTCTATCCTGCCAAATAATCCAATCCCTGAAGTAATATTTTATTGCAGGAAAGAATAGAAATTTCATAGCAATATTCCACCCATTCGCATTATATACCTAAAATTTAAAGCCTCTCTATCTCATTCACGAAATCGCCCATTCAGAAAATTCTCGAAAACATTTTAGGGAGATCTGAAAAGAGCAAATCCGTAATACCGATAAAGAAAACCGACATTGAGCAAAAAACAAAAAAAGGCAAAAACCCCGACCTATTGTTCGGAAGAATTGATGGTGAATGGGGGAATGCAGAATGAAAAAGAACATGTGTAGCAGATGGCCCGAGTCTATTGAATTAGTCCTATAAAACTGTTGCGGAGCTCGAGTATTGTGCTTTTCTTTAAATTGCGATTCCCACTCGCAAGAATGCTGAAATGAAACAGGAAACTACTAATGTGATAGCAAATGGAGTAATATGAACATTTCGATTTTGCCTCGATAATCAGTAAGTTTATGAAATTTAATTTCATCATTTTCGGTTAATTGATATATTTTAAGAATAATTCTTTGATTAATTTCACAAATATAATTGAGTCAAGTTTCGTTTTTAAAATTGTTAGGATGTTCGATATTAGGCCTAACTGTTGAGTACGTTTAAGTAAAAGGTATGCACGGTATTCGTAAACAAATCATATATAAATTGCAAATTACACAGTTTTGAAAATTGGTCACACTAGAAAGTACTAGTTTCGAAGGCTTAAGCGACAATTCTAATTTAAAGCTCCTTTTGCCAAAATGTACGAATCTCAACTAAACGCTAAACACAGTTTCGGACAGAAAAATCTCACACCTTCGTAAAATTGAGTAATATTGCAATTCATGCATTTGTTTACAATTCAGATTTTTTTAAAATTTGAAACTATTAATGGAAATTTAAAAAAAAATCATTTTAACACGTACAGGGATACAATACGGTATAGGAGAAAAATAGAAAATGCATCAGAGAGAGATGTATGATATCTTATTTATAGGATAGCGAAATCAAATATAATACTAATGATGGAATACTTATTCATATGAAAATAGTTTCCGAACCTGGATCCTATTATTTAAAGTTACTCGAAGACAGCGTTAACTGAATTATTAGTTTAACAATTGGTTTTAAATTACTGTCATAAATATATTTGCATACAGAGTTTATAATTCTAAAGAGTATTAGATTGATATTCCACGCAAAATTTTTCATTTGATGATCTCTGATATGGGGAACAACTTTATTTATTGATCTGTAGTTAAAATGAGAAGGTTTTAATTATTAGCCCCTGAGATGAAAGTTTATTAATACAATTAAAGATATTGAATAATTTTACTTTGAGAATTTAACAAGTTTTTATTTGTAGAATTTAAAAAACAAATTCCTATATATTCGAGAAAAATAGTGTGTATATAAGAAAATAAATTTCTTACAAAAAATAAGTAAAATGCACATGACGTCATAGTCATAAGATAAATTAAATTATGTGTTTCCAGTCAAACAGTTCATAAATTCATATATATATAATAATTCTCTATCGTATCATTTTAATTAACTCCTGTTAAAGAGTCTTATTTAAATAACTTTTAACTCTTTGATTGAGGACTAACGCGTTAATCTTAATCGTAATCGAATAGTAACATTGCATCAGAGAAAACTCGTTCTCGCTCGTTCTAACCAATCATATCTCCTGTTAGAAAGAAGTCACGTGATCTTCACAGCCGGTATAAAAGCAAAAGTCCACTTGTGCTAATTCTCTTTGTCTTTGTGTTCATCCTGTGAAATGTCGTTACTGCTTCTTGCTTCTGCTATGTGTGTGTATGTGTCCGTTATAGTTAATAGCTCTAAATGATGTTAAATTTCATACGTCTGTGACCTTAAATAAAAGAAGATTAAAACCAATTCAGAAGCAGTTATTCTGTTTAATAAGAAACACAACCAACATAAATAATCATCGGTAAATCTATCCAAATAGCCAACATAAATAGGCCTCGACTACGTTCTCTCTATATATAAACTGCTGTTTATAAAAAATACAAATCATGAAGGAATCATCAGAATTAAATGAAATTTAATGCATAAAGTATTTATATTAGTACAAATAAATGACGGAATTTCAAAGAAGAAAAAACAATATTAAGTGTCAGAAATCAGTATTTGGTGTAGCCACCACGAGGTGCAGTAAGTGCTGCTATACGACGTGGCATGAAGTCAAAATATCTTAAATGTCTGCTTGTGGAAGAGAATTCCATATTGCTTATATGCGCAGCAAAAGTTCGTCTTTTGAAGCTGCAGGACACAGATCACGAGCGAGACGCCAACCAACTAAATCCCACACACGTGCTCAATAGCATGTCCGGAAGAAGTTG
>BMAV01017318.1:0-61411 GCA_019973955.1 Trichonephila inaurata madagascariensis | reverse complement strand
GCCCAGGTGTCGTCCTCGTAATACCATTTTTTAAACAGAGGTTCTTGAAAAAAGCCCGTGTGCTGAATATCGACGTTTATTCACTCTCACTCACAGGACCACTAACGTTAGTATCGAGAGCACCTTCTTCCGGGTAAAAACGACTGAGTTTTGAACTGTTAAAAATAATGTGTTACATCTTTGGGTATATATTTTACCTTTAAAGTGCATAAAATTCAATTACTTCATAGAATAACTAGGTATTTCATGAAATCACTAGACAAGTCAGTTGTAGTATATTAGATGAAGAATTTCATACTTTACCTAGTTATTCTATGAAATAACTAATGATAAATCGTTAAAGGTAAAATTAACAGTTTAAAAGTTATTTCATAAATAAATTGATCATAAATAGCTAAAACCTCTCGAAAAATACAGTTTATCCCTATAGCGGATGGTTAATTGATTCATAATAAGGAAACGCAGATGATATAATTTATTATTGCTCCTATCGCTTACGTTAGATAAGCATAAAGGGAAAAAAGAATTTGTTTTGAATCTTGTGGGTGTTTTGTGTGTGTGTGTTTTACTCTGGCACACGAAACACAATTAATTTTTCTGCTTGAACTTCAAGAATAACATAATGTTGTAGTAACCAATAGTCACGTGTTTCTTTTTTTGTCTTGTTTTTGCTATTTTTACTTCTGCTATAAAAGTTAATAATTGTTCACGAGTAAGTGCAGCACCGCTTTCCTTTGTTCCGCGCTTATTTAATAAAGAATCGAATCACATTTAGAATAAATCTTTCTTATTTACAGGCTGGTCTTCCATACCCGCAAAACTCCTTGCTTGAAAACAGGTTGCAAAAGCATTTGTTAATGGTCAAAATATAAAGCGGTACCAGTACGAAGACATGATGCCCGCTTGACTCGACTTTGTATCGGACACACTCGTCTAACGCATAGACATTTGCTGCTGGAGAGAGTTCCCCAGTATGCGACTTTTGTCAATGTGACCTTTTTATTTTACATATTTTAATAAAATGTCCAAAATATTCATCTAAATGAAACACCTTTTTTAAAACCAAACATTTAACTTTGACTGATTTGGTTTGGGGAAACTCCCCATCCCCAACCTTTTGCACTGCCATTTTAAAATAAAAACATTTTGTTTTTAAAATTTATATATATTTATTGTGTATTTATATTTTTAAAATTTTAAATACTAACGAATGTGTGGTCAGTATAGCCAAACTTGGCTCTTGCGCCAAAAAAAATCAACAACAATCAACCAAAATATAAAACGCTCACATAAATACACCGTCTAAATTAGCAATACCAACTGGCCCCAAGGGGCTTTTAAGTCCCGGTCGTGACTCATTGCTCTGTGAAATTCAATTGTTCATGAAAATTTGGAGGAAAATTCTTTGTTAAAAAATCATATGTATCAATTTTGCTTTTTACTGTCGTTGTTGTATGGGTCGAATTGATATTTTTGCTTCTGATTAGCGATAATAGACAACAGTAGAGTAGCGCCATTTTATGAGTGGAACAAACGTTAAACTATCTTTCATATTTTGCAAGCGAAAAATACTCGAAGGTAATAGATTGCTTCAAAATTATTTGGAATTTGACTATTTTGTAGCGAAATTGTTTGATTTGTCTCTCACGAAAGTGTATTTAAAAGATACCAATAAAGAGGAATCATTCAATGACACTTTTCCTCGAAGATCTCTTTCAAGAGGTGATAAATAGGCTTTCTTGAAAAAAATCTTTACAACAGCAAAAAAGTGTTTTGTGAGTTATAATGTCACAGTGGTAACAAAGGCACATATGAAATTTTTTATATTATTGGCAATCGTATGAAACCATTTACTGATGCAGAAATTGTGAAAGAGGATTCTTCAATGCTTCCAATTTAGAAAAATTTAGTGACAAAAATGAAAAAGATATCAAAATTAATAATTAAAAAAAGCAAAATAGGAGTTTTAATATGTTGATTATTTCCGCATTTTAAATTTTCTACATTATCTTGGTCTTAAGGCATTTCTCTCTCATCCCTCTTCCTTCATTAATTCACTCTACGTGGAATAGCCATCATATGTACTCGGCCCACGTGGAAAAGCTAACGTAATTGTATATGTTGGCCCTAGCAGAAAAAGGTTTACTACCCCCGGTCTTTAATTATACTTTTAAATGAAATTTAATAAATCGGGACTGTTCCAAAACGGGGTTGCGAACACGTAAAAAGGTTAAACTGGGCTAAACCGAGCTAGAATCAATTCAACGGAACTTTCGAGGGCTGAGATTTCATGGGTCCTAACGATCAAGTAATTGGGTTATTCGTAAAAAACCACGTTCAACTCGGTAGCCGCTTCTAATTTTATAAATTTAATTGACCTCTAGTCATTGCATGAAGTATAAAGGGTTAAATTCTATGATAATTCAAAGAATTTCCCTATTTAATGCTAACATATAAATTACTATTAATTTATCGTGAAATTCAATTGCTATATAATTATGCTTTCTATTATTAAATCCCTTTTTTAATAAATTTTCCAAAACAAACTGAAGTCTTGTGATTTTCCGCCACCGAATTTTAAACAAATTTTATTATTAAAATTAATAATTAATTTGTAGAATTTAAATTTTATTTTGAACAGAGAAATAAAATTTCTGACATTTTTATATAAATAAAAAACATATTTTTAAAGAAATGATGTACAATAAATATAATCGAGAAACTTTGTTAAAAAACTAGGAAATATTTTATTTTAAGAGATTTTATAAAATTTGTTTAAACTTAAATGCATACGCACATTACCAGCTTTTTACTCCTATTTTATAATCTATAGCTAATTTTTTTCTTTAGGAAATCAAAGAGTTTTGCTTTTATTTTTATATAGATAAAAATCCGCCATCGATTTCTCTTTTTATATTCATTCAAAATATCTTTGCTTTTGGAGGATTGATATGCTCTTCTCAAAGGTATTTTCAAGAATTTTTAAAGGAAAAAGTCTTAAAAAGATATTTACCTTTACCGTTCATTTTTAGCGTAGTTGCCTTCATTGGAAGAGAGATTTTATTCTGTCCAAGAACCATTAAAAAGAGATGGATTAAGGATGGAAGAAGAAAAAGAAGCTTTGGTAGACTAGCTTCTTTTTTTTTTATCTTGGAACTTTTTATATATAGATAACCTTTAATACGTCTTAGTCGAAAAAGTGACATTTAAGTGAACTCTTTTAAGGAAAAATTAAATTTTTTTGAAGATTAAGTATTGACTTGTCAAATAAAAAAAAATGATTAATGTATGTGTGGGTTTGTTTTTAATAAACATTTATTATCTATTACAATAAGTATGCTATAAATTATTGCATGATTACAGCGTGCTTATTCTAAGAGTCAAGGGTAAATACTTATACTGTTATCTACGACCTATTAATCAGCTACTATTTTTTTTTTTTTTTTTGACTGATTTGTTTTATTTTACTAACAAGATCATTGATGATTTGAAAATACCAACATTGTTCCACAAAAAAATGTTATTCATGTGAAGCAGGAATGGGCAATAAAAAGATCCCGATCGACCAAGCAATGTACCATGAAGATGTTTTGGCGGGATCGCTCTGTTACTACAGCGTTTCTCAAACTGTAGGTTGCGCCCCCCTTGAGGGGCGTGACAACTCTAAGAGGGGGGCGCGAGCATATAGCAAAGTCGAAAACAAAATATTATTTTGAAAAATTATTAATTTACTGAAAGTAAAATATATATATATATATTCTAACATAACAAAAAATAAAATACACTATTATAATACACTAATAAATGTACCAGTACTGCACAATATATTTTATAATTACTTTAACAATAAAAATTAAAAACATTTTAATAATTAAAAAGGGCCCCTGGATTGCAATATTTAAAAAATTTATATACAAATTCATTTATTTGATAATTTGTCGGTTTACAATTCACCCCAACAGCCGTTTAAAAAGTTACGCGTTTCCCCAATTCAACTTTTCCCACAAGGCTCATGATGTTTTGGGGGAAAACAAAAAACAAAAAATCTGAAAAATAAATCCTTAAACATTCTCAATGTAGTTTTTGCTTTCCCAAAGTCTTCAGAATAATTTTATGGACAGCATTCCCTAAAAAGTTGGAACGCGATATATATACGTCAGGTTTTAAACTTTGGCTGGCGAGATTTTTTAACCCCAGTAAATTTTTAAAGATTAATCACCGTGTTTTGGCGTAAAATTTAAATTTTATCTAAAACATTGTTTTTGTATGAGGGTGCGAAAAATCATGATTGAATCTGGGTCAAAATATTGGACTTTGAGGCATTACAAAGACCAAAAAGGCATACTAAAGAAAGTTTGAAAACATCTCCAGCTAGAATAAAAAATTTTTTTTGGCCCCATGCCTGATTTTCAAATTAATAATTCATAAATATTAAAGGCCACCCAACTTCGCGATGATGCTTACCGTTCCTGCCGTTGTAGGGGAAAAGGGATCACTGCTCTCTTAAAAATAAATTTTCCCACGCTGACTAAAGGGGGAAGAAAATTTTAATGTTTTTTCCCCAATGGCATGTGATTGGATATTCGGACATCATCCCGCTCGGCGTTTACGGTTTTGGGGTTCAGCCGATGTTATATCGTATGGCCGGGACTCGGCGCGAATAAATTAAGTACATACGTCGGTTTGATTTATTGGTTCATTTTGGGCATGGTCGATGTATTGAATAGATCAACTCTTAGTGCTCTAACAATCACTTATAATTGTTCAAAATTTCTTTAAAATTTCGGGGTTACTTGGCTTTTTTTTAAAACGGGGCTGTCATAATTTAAAAAAACGGGTATAATGGCGAAAACAAGTGTTAAGGAAAGAAAACATTCAATATTAGAATACACTGCTGGCCACCGTAAATGCAACACCAAGACAGACAAGAGATAGCACAACAAAATTTTTTTGTAGATAACATGTTGACCAAGTATCAAATGATTAAATTTATAGACTTCTGTGAAGTGTGGTTCCTGCCAGAATCGGTAGCCAGAGTAGCAGCCATCGGTGGAGATCACCGCTGCCACATGCCTCGGCATTGATTCAAAGATACTTGGATGTGTTCTTGGGGTACAATAGACCAAGCAGCTTCCACAGGTTGCCAAAGTTGATCTGGTGGGGCAAATGAGGGTGTAATCTGGTTCAATCATTGGGCAACCATGGACCACATGTTTTCTATCGGCGAAAGATCCGGAGAGCAAGACGGCAAGGTGAGCAATTCAATCTGGTGATAAATGAAGAATATTTGGACAATGCGTGTGTGTCACGTGTTGTTGCGCATTATCATCTTGAAATATGGCTGTGATCAAGCCCTGAAGGTTAGGAAGGACAACTGGCTCCAACAACTCGGAGATGTAGCGCTGGCTGTTTAAAGTAACGGCAATGCGTACTAGAGGAGTGTTGAATGATACCCAATACCGCCCCATACCATAATACACGGTGCAGGACTAGTGTGGCGGTGCATAACGCAGCTGTTCAGCATCCTTTCAACACGGTGTTTCCAGATTCGAATCCAACCATCGTGGTGGTGCAGACAGATGCGTGACTCGTCAGTAAAGACAGCTCCATTCCATTCTGCCACCCACATCCTTCTTTCATCGCACCATTGGCAGCGGAGACGTCTGTGGTTCTGCGTCAAGGGTAGACCAAACAATGCACGTCTTGTGGACAGACCACTTTTCTGTAAACGGCGTCGAATGGTACGCGGAGGCACTGAATGATGTGTTACCGACTCAATGGACTATGCTATGGGTTCGTAATGTGTCTGAACGATCCAACACTGTCATGCGCAGAATTTGCTGTCCTCACGTGAAGTGGTGCACTGAGGTGGATGCGATCGACCACGTCGGTCCGTCGTATTCTCCTGCATTCAGCGGTCACATATTCGCATTACAGTTGTTTGGTTTCGTGCAACACGACTACCGATTTTCCAGAAAGATAATCCATAGTCTCGGTAGGCCACTATGATTCCTCTATCGAACTCGGATACTTGATCAAAAGTTGATCGCTGTTTTCTTCGAAACATAACTGATCGTTTTTTGAAAAAAGCACAAGAAAAACACAATTGCCGAACTTTCAATCATCTAAATCTCCAAGTCATAAAAAGCGCTTTGAGGTGGCGCCACAGGCGCGTGTGATGTGTGTCTGTGCTGAAATTCTAATTAATTGCATTCATTTATTTCAGAGAAAAAGGCAAAAGTACGGAGTATTTTATACCCTGTTTAACCCCCTCTAGAGTGAATGCACGAGGTGATACGCTCGGGCATTGATACATACAAGTTCTGTATGATGTCTTGAGAAAAATCGTTCCATATTTGCTGTAACCTTGCCTCTAGTTCATTCAAACTCGTGGGATGCCCAATTCGCCGTCCCAAAAATGACCCCAGATAGGCACGTTTGGGAAACCCAAATCTGGAAAATCGGGAAAACCAAAAGAAGGATAATGACAGTGCGAAGAGAAGTCTCATGACACCCTTGTCATATTAGGGCAAGCATTGTCTTGTTGAAAAATGGCTCCTGGGAGCCGTTGCATGAGTGACAACACATGTGTTTGCAAGATGTCATGGACATACCACTGGGCTGTCATGGTGTCACCAATCAACACTAGGGGACACCGTATATTGTGGGGCAATGACCGCCATCCATCACCCCCAGCTGTGGGAGCGGTTTTTGCTGAAAGGGGGCAAAGGCAGGTTTGAGGCGTTCACCACGGGTTTCTCCAACACAAACACGTTTGTCATCACTGCTGAGATTGAATCGGGATTCATCCCCTAAAGACGCCCCGGTTCCTTTCCCATTTGCAGTCCAGTTTCCTCGTATGGGGGACCACTATAAAGGGAGGTGTCGATGGGGGGGGTCAAGGGAAACACCGTAATGGGTGCCGTGATCCCAAATGTCCTTAAACCGGGTTGCCTTGTATGGTTGGGAAAGGCCGGGGGTTTAGTGAAAAATGTTTTACTGTGCCTGGATGGAGGCCGATGAAGCAGTTGGTTGTACGCGTGCATTTCTTACAATGTGGCAGTCTTCTGACGAACTGGTCTGTCGAGGGTGTCCTGAGTCTGGTATTCGTGTAAATGACATCTCTCGGATCTACTGGTCCCAACACCTCCTCACAACACAATCATAGAGGCTTAATTGACGAGCTACTCGTCTAGCTGACCACCCATCATGCCGAAGATTCCCACCCTCTCAAACTGCAACAGCTCAACATATTGTCTTCGAAAGCGGCATACTGGCATGTGTTCCTCATTCTACCATTGTAAACGATTCAGCACACTCAAACAAGTTTTAGTTACCTGTTTTATACTCCCCCGGAGAACATTAAACCCCCCTCTACCGGCAAATACGTAATGTGCAATCACGCTGCTTTTTAACCCATTCATAAAATCTCCCCAACATTTTCCCCTCCATCCAAGTTTCGCCCACGATCCCGCAATTATTTCTTGTTTGGCAAATTTTTGTCCATGAGTGTATATCATTTTTAATTAATTAAATATAATATATATTATTTTAATTGACTCTTTAAAATTTAAATTTTAAAATTTTACTAATTTAATTAAAACTCAATTTCAATTTGATAAAATTTCCCTAAATCACTTCTGTATTTTTTTATAATGCACTACATATATTTTCCCTTAAAATGAAAAGATAGAGAAAAAATAACTTTTAGTGACATCAAGCTCAACTCCCCCAATAACAATCTAAATTCAATTCGATGTCAGCTTGTAAAACTTCATCTAGGCTCACTTAATGTTACATTTTTATGGATGCTGACGTAATTCCATCAATGCGTCAAATCCAACCCGTCACTAAATGAGGTTATCTAATCAAGTAAAAAGTCATAAAATCTTATAGGCCTAATTCTCGCCAACTAACTCATTAAGGCATTATAATTTGCATGAGCTGAAAAACCTTAGATGATCCATTTAAGAACATAAGATTTTCCCCCAACTGTTTTGGTAGTACATACTTTTTAAAAGGAAATTTTTAAAAGGCCCATCTAAGTAGTTTCCTAGGTGATCAAGGAAGCTATTCGTTAACTCAAAACCATTCCTTAATTTTTTCCGGGTTCTTTTTTATTGCTTATCAAATCTTCGGTTTAGTGTCCCAGAGACCGTTTAATTAGTTTAAAAACGGCGAATGAAATTTCATATTATTTTACGGGATACCATGTATTTAGATCATCGGTTTTTTAAAAAATTTTTCCATGAACCCCGGGGGGCTATATCTTTTCTAAGGTTCCCGGGGGAAGGGCTGTTATCTAGTGTAAAGATTTCCCTCATTTGCAGAATTTGAAAGATCTCGAGAAAAAAATTTGAAGATGTGTCATCCTAGACAAGATCACTATATTGTTCCCCCATAATGTTAAATTTCTCCATTTGCCTTTGGGAAAAAGAGTTTCTAAATTTGGGAAAATTTTTTTTCCTTTTTTAAAATTAATTTTTTTTAAAAAATTGTTCCTAAAATCTTAAATTTGCTATGCACAGATAAGATATTCAATCTTAATTTTTTTTACAACTTCAGGGCGGCCAATCTTGAGCCATCTAACTTCAACCCCCTCGACCAATACAAAACAGGCATTCAGCAACTTCAGGGGCTCACTTTCCCCCCTTGGGCCCCTTAAAATGCCAGCCCAATTTGCCACTCTCCCTTTCCCCCGTTCCCTTTCCCCCCAATCAGGGTTTTCTCCTTTCCCTCGGGGCTTTCTTTTTGTCCCGGCACCAAAAAAAACTATGATAAAAAGGGTGAAGGCTCCTTCATAAAAACCAATTTCCCAGAGTCGTCAAATAGAACTACTTTTTTTCCCAAAAAGAAAATATTTACCAGAACATGTATTTTAATCAAGAATATTAATTACATTTGTTTTATTGTTTGCAACTACATAGCCATTACTAACACGCATTATTTCAAAAAAAAAAATATAGTAGAAACACATGTGCAAAGATTAAAAACTGGACTCACATAGAGTGTCAACCCGATAACGATCGCATTTATCTCAATTTCCTAGTTAAATTGCGCATGTATTACTTATTTATTAGCGCCTACATTATTTATTTATTTATTTAAAACTAGTATTTCGTAATATTTTTATGCATATATAATTAGATGTTTACTGTTTCCTTAAAAGGAAAAATAAAGTGTTAAAAAAGCAAAAATAGCAGAAGCAGTCTTACGTGGAGGCGTAATTGAGAATATTAGGGCCCCCTGCAAAGTTTGGTTTTGTGCCCCAAGCTGTACTTAACCGGGCAATCCTGCTTTGGAAACCCTTTTAGTCCTGAATCCCATCCCCCCGTGGTGGGGCATAAGTTTTCCAATTGGGCTTAGGGTTTTTCCCGAAATCTTTAAATCCCCTTTTTTCCCTTTTGATTTGTATCAGAGAGGGGGAAAAAATTTTTGGAGGACCGTGATGCCAGACTAATATATAAAGGAGAGCCATGGCGATCGTAAGTTTCAGAACCACTGATTTAGATGATCTTACACCGAAGGAGTTTTCTAAAGATTGGAGAACTTTTACTATAATAAACCACAAAGGTTTTTATTCATTGGGTTGTTATTGTCATTACCCAAAAAACCACACAAGAGCAATTACCTACGGATCATGGTCAAAATAGAAATTGGGTTTTAACCACGTTCATGTGTCTGGGACAATACTCTAGCCCCTGGAGTGGTCGCATCGTGCACATAGTCACACCAGGCTCACGAAATCCTTAATTCTGGTAAAAATGTTTATTTAATTACCAATAACTTCTCAGTATCCTCCTATATGGCAGTTTTCATGGGGAACCTAAATTTATATTTGTCTCATGTATCCCCTTTTATGGGAGGGAAAAAGTTTTCTTACAATCTTAAGGTCCCCGGTTGAGACTGAGTTCCCGCGTGACCACTTTTTTTTCCCCAAAATTTTTTTCTAGAACCCTGCATTTTTTCCCCCAAATTAATTAAAGATTTTGATAGCTGTGTTGTATGACTTATTATGGCTAATAAATGTAAATAAACAGAATACAGAAAAACAATCGATATCTGTGAGATATCTTTTGGATGAAGTTGAAAATGATCAAGCAAGGGAAGAACCTGATAAAATAATGGATATTACTCGTAATAGTGAAAATAAATTTGAGAAAAGTGATGATCATGAAACTTTTAAGTTGAAAGGAAAATTTGCAAATGGTACCTAAAAAACTCCATCAAGAAAGATGAGTAGCCAAAAGTGTACCACAAGGCAGTCTGCGCCATCTCAAAAGAACACAGGTAGGAAGAAGTTCAAAACGCTATTTGTCAAACATGAAATGACAATTAAACTACAATAACTTGAACAGAATATGACAGATTGCCTGTAAATATCATTAATGTTAGAAAAAAGTGTTTGTGATTTGTGTCTATTATTAAAGTCACGCACATTGGAAACATTTTAGCTCAGTTTGATTGAATTGATTTCTCAAATTATTTAAGAAAAATTGAAAAAAGTAGGTAAGTATACCTCCTATTAAGGTATCCGACTACGTTCGGAACAGTGATTTTAAAAAAGCGTATAAATAGATAATTGTCATGATATTTAGTGTCACTTAGATTAGAATACATGTATAAAATTTTTGGACATTTGTTTTTTATTTAAATACAATATTTTGGCAAAATACTTAGAATACTTTTTCCAATGCTCTTTTGTGAAAATGCTCTATTATAATAATATTTTGCTGTATATAACTCAGACCTCTCTACACAGACTCAACTAGAATGTTTGAAATATATAACTTAGAAGTGGGTTTATCCATATTTTACGACAACAGAGCGGAGCAATTTAAAAAAAACGCCAATAATTATTTAAATGGGTGGTAACTCTGAAAATAATGTAAATTTTTCAAAATTCTAGTTCAGCCTCTGTAGAGAGGTCTGAGCTATATACAGGCAAAATATTATTATAATAGGAGCACTTTTCACAAAAGGAGAACATTTGGAAAAAAAAATTATTCTAAGTTACTTTTTTGCCAAAATATTGTATTTAAATAAAAAAAAATTGTCAAAATGTCCTTAAAACAATTTTATACATGTATTCTAATCTAAGTGACACTAAATATCATGACAATTATCCATTTATACGCTTTTTTAAAATCACGGTTCCGAACGTAGTCGGATACATTAATTAAATTATTCCCTGGTATTACGGTTTTTATGGTGTACAATAATAATAATTTTAAGAAAGAATTTGGCTGACTGAGTCGACCCACGCGACCAACAACGTTAGTATCGTGTGTGTGCCTGCTCCTGTGTTTGTAAAAAATAATTTTACTAATACTGCGTGATCCGACACGTTGCCTAGAAATTAAAATAAACCTGATGTTACCACGTTATAGCTCAGTATTTTAATAATAATATTAATTTTAACATAATTGTTAATACATCTTATAAAAGAAAAATTCATTATATATATATATATATATATATATATATATATATTTATTTAAACGTATTATTAAAGCTGTATCTACTTACACTTCTTAGAACTCATCTTGTGACAAGGACCTATTGGCTCATCATAAGACGTTTTTGGAGAAAAAATAGACACAGTATTATATTTTTAGCTAGAGGTTCTTCTTTAAACAAGAGGAATTTTCTTCAGCCAAGAAACCATTAAAAGAGTGGGATTAAGGTCGAAAAAGGAGAGAGAAAAAACATTTTTCTTTTCTTTTCTTCTTTTTTCATGACTTAAGTTTCGTAAAAATCTTTTAATGCGCTCACAGTGAAACGACGGCGTTTAAGTGGACTTTCACAACTATTTTCAAGAATTCCTTTCGCTTCTTTTTTTTGAGGAATTTTTAGATCTCTTTACAGGTGACTTGAAAGAAGATGGAAGCTATTAACTTTTAAAACTCTTTTTGACACTTGATATTTTTTAAAACACACTTTTGCGATAGTATTTTTCGCATGCCTTAAGTATTTAAACAAGAATAAGTTATTTTTATGTACGATGCGCTTAATTATCACCATTTGTCTGAAAGGAAAAATAAGTACCATTTCTACGTGGTTTATAACTACGCATCAAAGCAGCTCGATTAGCATTTATGAAAACTTAATTTTTCATTATTTAAATAAAAAGAGCATAGTTAGCTCTACGTATTGAAATATGTATATAAAAATATCTAAATATCTATTTAAAAAGGATCAGGTGAAAGAAATCATTACTTTACTGTGTTATTACCAAGCCAAAGAGTTAACGTAAGAAACATGATGAATTGATCTCTCTATAAATATATTCTTGATACAAATATCTGTCTCTATATAAAAAAGATTTTTCGTGATGCTGTAATAATAGACTCACTACCTGAGTCAATATCAGAATTATTTTCTATTATGACCTGTCATAATCACTAATTATTCTTCTATTTTAAGCTCCAAATTTAAAAGAAATAGTGTTCGTAGTTTGTGGTTCACCGATATAACAAAAAAAAAAAAATTTCCACCTTATCTAGTTTAAAAGAATGCAGAGTAAACTTAACCTTGAAACCGATTTAGACATTTTTTTGTAATCCTAACTTTACTCGACTCTTAGAGGCATATGCTAGAAACATTTACACTAAACGAACAAAAACAAGGCAAATCAGAGGGTTAGAGTAGGAAAAATCAGGGAAGTGCCGGAGTGGCAATGGGTCAAAACAGGGAAATGGTTAATAAATGTTTTCAATTTTAAAATGTGATGAAATAGAATTATTTTCGCAACAATACGAGTTTCAAATACATAAAGTGAAACGCAAAAGTCTTAGATACATTCGAATTTCTAGAACAAATCAAATGGTTCTACGTCATGATAAATGTAATCAATGCGCTTAGCAATGAGTTGAACTTAAAAAAAAATTTTTGAAATTTATCTTACACTTTATGCACGTAGTTTTTACACTGAATGACAAACACTACCATTTCAAATATAAAATTAGTAATTAAAAAAACATGTGTTTTAACTTTTAAAAACTTAAATGTAATCTTGAAAAAAATATTGTGTGATATCTATAAGCCCAATAATGAAAACAACCATTTTCTGAAAAAAATCGCATATCTTCTTTACTACGCAAGACGGACATAATTTTATTCAAAATATATATCAAATACATTCAGACCTTTATATAAATCCCGAAAAAAAGTTCGTTATATAGAGGTTCATCTTTTAAAATATTTTATAAACTACATAAAACAAAAATTTTAAATTCATAAACACTATATATCAAAAAAGTAATTAGTCACACCTTTTTAAAATTAATATTTGTGTATTTATATATCTTATCCATCAAAAAAGAAAGAAGAAAGAAAAACTGCAAGGAAAACAAGAAGAAAAGAATGTTGAAGAATTCAATGTGTTTTCAATATTAAGCAAATGATTTTATACTAAAATTAATTAATTTTAAGAAGATTTTATAGTTTAAAGCGTACAAGAGCAATATTAAACATACATTATTTTATAATTAGAACGCGAGAGCGGGACAACTCTACTGATTGGGAAAGAGGATATCGAAGATGTTTCTTGTAAACTGGGCAATACGGGTTAAAGGTTGCACTTCTTGGATGAAACGTCCAGATCTCTATTGCTCTCGGCGAGTTAGGATTTAATAAAACCAGTTCAAGATTTATGACTACCATAAAATGAATTAAAGAGAGAAAAACTTGAAATTTTTTTCAGAAATAGTTTAAAAAAAGGGAGAACAAAAATTGAATTACAAAAGAAAAAATTCGTTACATAGAAAATGCACTTCACTATAGAGAGGTTATTTTACGAAGAAAATCGTGAAATGTTCAAGGTTCCAGGAAAATGCTCGCTATATAGAAAAATTCACAAAAAATATTTTCGTTATATAGAGGTTCGGATGTATATATGTAAGGCAATCTTTATGCATCAGTATGAGTAATGTCTAAAATATTTTTGCCATATTGTGTATTAATAATAAATACATAAAACCTATGCATATGTGTGTAAGGTTTTAAAATATTAACATTAGAAAAATTCCCTCATATCCGTTATATTACTTTGGACCGCATTTATCCACAAGAATGCACACAGTCTTAAGAAAATTCCTTTCACACTATAATATTTTTATCGGTTGTCTTAAGATATTCACTCTAGAATAAAAAGAAGCTCTCCTGTCATATTTGATTGACACTATTCTGTATGAAATAGTAAGGAAGATGATGCAAAGGGAATTGTGGTTGATATAAATGGGCACAATTCCCACGGAAAAAGCGCCATTTATTTTTGGGGGCCTTAAGACCATCACTCATGATGGACTAAATTGTCAGCTGTGCTTCGAAGTCATCGTCCGTGAAACGATAGTTTCAGAGAAGAATATGATTTAGATCTTTATATTATTTGATGGGATGTGTTTTATACGAGAATTTTTGAAAACATGCAATATACTTAAGAAAGTAAATATGGATGTTGTTTAAAGTATCCGAACACTTTGAAATGGAAATATTCGGTCAAAACACACATTTTTTTTTGGTTTTTATTTTATTGAACAGATATATCTTTCGGTTTTACAAAACATAATTTGTTTTGTTTCTACGTTGCCTAGAGGTTAAATTACCATCAAAATTACAAAATTAGAAAAACTGGGAGTCTTTATATTCTACCACACAGAAGTAAACATTTAAATTGCACAAGATCTATCATGGTGAGTCTGATAGCTCAAAATATTATGCGCATGTATTTCTATAAATATTTCTGGACCTGATATTTATATTATTTTCAAGAGAATGTACTAAAACTTTTCTTTTTGTAAGAATATTTTTTGAGTTATGGCAGGTTATTTAAATAATGATCTCATAAAAAATGTCACATTTCTGAATTTTACTCGATCATCTCTAAAACTTTTAAATTTTAATAAAACATTAAAATTTAGTACGTTTTCTAGATAAATCCATCTAATTTGTTTTAGTAATACTTTTACTGATATAAGTTTATTACTTTTTTTCTCTAATTGCTTTGAAGTTTTTTAAAAATATTACTAAAATATCTCTTATAATTATGATTTTTGTAAAATTTTTATATTTTTTTATAAAAATATATTGTTAGTTAAATATTAGTATTTATTGGTATAGATTCCTAAAAAAGCATAGATTTTTTTAGATATTAGCTATTTTAGAAGATAGCTATTTTTTTAAAAAAAAAGTAGGTACTCCGAACGTGTTTGGATAAGGAATTTTTTCAAATGTTTTTTTTCACTGCTATTAATACATAAAAATATCACTGAAAATTTGAATTGTGTAAATCTCCTCTAGAAATTCCAAAAAAGGTTTTTAAAAATTTGTTATAATATAACAATAATATAATCTTTTAATGGATATGAAATATTTAAATATTTATCATAGCATTAATCTATCAAATTATATTTAATGTACGCAATATCATATCGTAAAATTAATTCGTTACATTCATAAAGTTAGTTAAAATAATTAATGATCGAATATAAAATTGCTCTATTAGAAATAAGAATTTGTCATGTAGGGATCTTAAAGGAAACCAACAATTTTTCCAGTGATTCAGAAAACAATTTTCAGGGCTTCATATGAAAAAAAATCAACACATTTTTTATATATTAGTTATTTTCCGTAACATCTAAATAAAAATATGCCTCAAGTATGGGAAATAAATATTATTAGCATTCCCCTCTCAATAAATTGTGTGCATAATTTTATTAAATTAAGAAATTACATATTTTTAAATTGATACGTCACATATAGACATTATCAAAGGTTGTTTTAAGAAGTAAAACTTTTCTTTGAAATGTAATGTTTATGGTATCACGGATGCTTTTAAACCCTACTTTAAATTAAAGAATTAACTTAACCTAATTTTTATTAATTATGCATTTTCATTTTAGTTTTCATTTTTAACATGCGAAGAAAGAAGAATATAATTTTCTCAACCTGACTTTTTGTCCTATTAATTATAAATGTAAAAAACTCTAGGTAGTTTCATTATTCTATAGTCCGTATACATTTATAAATACACTATCTACCAATAAGTATTTGGACACCCATACAAATGAGGATATGCGCGCTCGCGTCACGTCTTCTATATTTAAATATCATGTAGGAAACAACTTCAGTATTAATCACATACAAGGCGCCACGGAATTCAGAGTTGTCTGACTTCGAGAAGGTCGAAATTGTCGCATATCATGGAATTGGCCAATTCTTAAGTGACATACCTACTGAGTTACACATTCCAAAATTGACAGTGGATTTTGTGAGTAAAAAGTAAAAGGTGAGTGGTGATTGTCGGAATGCGTTTCGATGTAGCAGATTCACGATGCCAAGAGTTAGAGACCAACATGTGCTGCCCAAAGAAATTCGAAAATACTGCCCCAAATCAATTGCCCTCATACTCCAGGAGTTTTAACAGGCATCCGAGACTGTTGTTTTAAAAATTGTCATCTGCAAGGAGGCTCCTTTAATTAGTTTCCACGGTCCTGCTGCCGTCACAAGCCTTCAATTACAAAATCCAACCACGCTACTCAGTTCAGATAGTGCAAGGCACTTCAAAATTAGACCTTAGATGAGTGGAAGTTCTCTGGAGTGATAAATGAAGATTCAATCTCTAACAATTGCATGGCAGAGTGTTGTTTTGGCGTATTATTGGAGAAAAACTTTTGCCACAATGCATTGTGCTTAGATTAAAGTTTGGTCGAAGTAGAATTATGGTCGCAATGTTTCTCGTGATATGGACTGGAACTTTTGATCCCAATTCATAGTTATATTAAGGTATCCGACTACGTTTGGAAGTATGATTTTGCAAAAGCGTATAAATGAATTATATTTATGATACTTAGTGTCATTTAGATTAGAAAATGTTTATAAAATTGTTTTAAGAATATTATTACAATAAAAAGATATTTAAGTACAATATTTTGACACAAAATGAACATAGAATGACCCATTTTCAAAATATTCTCCTTTTGTGAAAAATACTTCTATTTTAATTATATTTTGCCTGTATGTAGCTCAGACTTTAATACAGAGGCTCAACTATAATTTTTGAAACGCATAACTTGAAAGTTGGTTTATCCCTGTTTTACGACAACACAGGGGAGAAATTTTAAGAAAAAACACGGCGATAATTATTTCAAAAGGTTATAACTCTGAAAATAATGTGAATTTTTCAAAAATGATAGGTGAGCCACTGTACAGACGTCTGAGCTATGTATAGGCAAAATATTAATACAACAGACGCATTTTTTACAAAAGGAGAACATTTGGAAAAAAGGTTATTCTAAGTTAATTTTTTTGCCAAAATATTGCATTTAAATATTTTTTTTATCATAATTTCCTTAAAACAATTTTATACATGTATTCTAATCTAAGTGACACTAAATATCATGAAAATTATCCTTTTATGTGCTTTTTAAAATCATGGTTCCGAACGTAGTCGGATACCTTAAAACCCGGACATATATCCTGAATATTTGTATATATGCATGTAGTTCAATCAAACTTTCTTTTACATTAAATATTTTTAAGCTTAGATTCTTAAGTACATAGCATTATTAAATTGAAAAGTCTAAACTTTACCTAGAATGATATCAGCGGAAAATATGATACTAATTTTCAACCAATGAAGTTACGTGGACAGTTGCAAAATTCTTAACCTTCCGTCGAGAAAAACAAATGGCAAATAAACACAAGCCTTAAGCATGAAATCAGAATTCCATGTATCACTCACACAAATTTTATCTTTCTTATTAAAATATATGTTATGAACAATAAACATTTAAGGTATGTGACACAAAATTTGACGGTTTGGTCAAAACTTGCGAAATTCCTTTTATGATTTTGTCTTATAACCCATACATTTAAGATTCCAAAAACACTTTACTTTTGTTTCTACGATATTTGGAAGTAAAGTTATATAGATAGCATAGGAGTAGATCGGACTGGAAGTAGATCCCTTCACAAAATATTTTTAAGATACATAATTGAAATTTTCAAAACATGTTTTATTTAGTTCTATCTGTGTTATTAACCAAACTCTAATCTCTGTGTATTTATTTATGTACATAGTTAGTTTTAGTTTGTTTGTTTGTTTTTTGTGAAAAAAATCATTAATTTTTTTAAAAAGTTGTGTTTTTGCATAAAATTTTTGATATATTTAAAAAGCTTTCAAAAGTTTTACAAATATTTTAATTCCTAACAGTATACAAAGCTCTTATTCATGAACTGTATAAATATTTTTAATACATTTATTAGAATTATGTGTAACGGAATTTTTTCATCAAAATTTTGCTATAAACGACAATTGTTATAGTCTATAAACTGTCCAGAAAACAGCAAATGTTAAAAAAAAATCAGAATTAGCTAAACATGAAGCTAAAGATATCTTGATCTAATAATATAGTGAGTTTAAAAAAAAATGTACAAAGAGTAGAAATTTTTTTATACTCTATTAAAATCTTTAAATGCATTTTCTGAGAAACTTGTCTTTCAATTTTTGGCTTCACATCAAAGTTCACTACATAATTAATTTCTTTTTAAGATATTGAATTAAAATTTTCAGAAAATATTTATATTTGTTTTATCTGCAGTATAGACTATAATCAAATCTCTGTGAATATATATTTATGTATTTTAATGCATTTTTTGTGAGAAAATAACGTAATTTTTGTAAAAAATTGAAGGATTCAAAAAATGACAAATGTCAAAAGGGTATTACAAATATTATAGCTCTAAACACAGATAAATTATGTTATTTATGTACTGTATAAATATTATTTGAATATATTAAGAAGTTTCAATACAAAGTTTGGCGTAACTACAATTTTTCACTAAAATTTCACTCACACAAAATTCCAAATTTATACAAAATTATTTTCAATTTTATGGAAATTGTACTTGAAATCCTAGTTTTATGCCCCATTTCAAATAAAAAAGTGTTTATTTAGTTGAAAATTGATATATTTCAAAAACAGGGCTCCGAATGTAGTCACATACCTTAAGATGATACGTGAAATAAAATTATTATTTAATTGTGCACTTTAAAATCATAAAAAATTTAAAAAAAAAAATATTTAAATACAATATTTCGGCAAAAATTAACTTAAATAACCTTTTTTCAAAATGTTTCCTTTTAAAAATGGTTCTATTATAATATTTTGCCTGTATATAGGTCAGCCTCTGTACAGAGGCTCAACTATGATTTTTGAAAAATTCACATTATTTTTAGAGTTACAACCCATTGAAATAATTATCGGCGTTTCTTTCTTATTGTCGTAAAACATGGATAAACCCACTTCTAAGTTATATATTTCAAAAATTCTAGTTGAGCCTCTGTACAGAGGTCTGAGCTATATACAAGCAAAGTATTATTATAATACGAGTAGAAGCATTTTTCACAAAAGGGGAATATTTTGAAAATGGGTCATTCTATGTTCATTTTTTGTCAAAATATTGTACTTAAATAATTTTTTATTGTAATATTATTCTTAAAACAGTTTTACATACATTTTCTAATCTAAGTGACACTAAATATCCTAATTATTATCCATTTAAACTCTTTTGCAAAATCACGGTTCCGAACGTAGTCCGATACCTTAAAACAATCAAATCATTTTTGATATGAATAAAGTAATTTCATGTACAAACACCCATAAGAAAGAAAGTGATGCATATTTTGACCAAAAATTCATTTTTCAAAACACAATTCCCATTCGAACAAATCAGGCGAAACTCCAACTCACTTTATTCACAAGACACCGTTTCACGGACGATGACTTGGAAAATCGTTTGACAGCTCGGTCGATAAAAAGTTGGGGTCGAAAGGTATTTATGTTGAAATGTTACCATTTATATCAACAGCTATTTCGAATATGTCATCTCTTTTACAAATTCGAATACTTTGACGCCATACACATACGACTACAGTACTTTTTTCAATTCCTTGGGACTGTACTGAATAGAAAGTTACAATAATATTAGTGCCCATATAACTTTTATATGAATATAGGCTTAGAATGTTCTTTTATCCATAAAAAGAGATAAGAGGGTTTTGAAAAAACCAATTTGACTTTAGGGGTAAGCAAAACTGGATTGCTTCCATTTTAGCAATGACCATCAATAATTAAGAAGTGTGTGTGTGCTTCAAACTTTAATAAAAATGTGTAAATTTAAAATCAAAAGTTGTGAAGATCTTCACATGGCTTTTGTTGATAAAGCAGTGTTTCTCAAAGTGTAGGGCGCAAGCAAATAGAAAATTTGAAAATAAAAAAGATTATTTAAAAAAAAAATATATATTATTTCTTTGAAAGGAAGCAAAAAATTTATATTCTGACATAATAAGTGATAAAATACACATTTATCCTGATTTAATATACTTATAAAAATGTATCAGAACTGCACAATTTCTTTGATAATTAATTAATCAATATTAAATTAAGAACAAGTTTAAGAAGTACTAAAGCTGGGAATGGTGATAGTATACGAAAGGCTTTTGTTTTCAATGCTGAAAATATATCATCCATAACTGCCCAAAATTCAAAGAGTGATTTATTACTAAACTGCCTTTTGATTTTGACAGTTGGTGTAAAATTTTCTTCTTCGTCATCCTTCGGGAAGTCTTTTCGTATCAATGTACCTGTGTACTTTTGTTGGTTACCTTGGTATCTTCATTAACTAGAAATTATTTTGCAATGTGTTGCAACTTAAAAATACTAAAAGGAAAGTAACATGATACTTATCCTCTGTTACTTAAAAATAACTTAGTGAAATATCTATTATTTAAAAGTGTTTTATTATCCATTGGGCTGCGGATTGGTGTTTTACCATTGCAGACCTAGTAAATTCTCAAAATGTGGTATCCCTTTTTAGTGCAGCAGCAAATAGGTGGATACAATCGCCACTGCTAATTTTGACGCCCAGTTCCCTCCCTAGTGGGAGGCATCTGAGCTCCGACGATGCGAACCTGTACTAGGATTTAATTATGCCGAAAGCATCCAATCCAAACAGGTACTCTAGGGATCTTTTAGATTTCGTATAATCATATGATATGGTGGTTGTCTATTTTCTGCATCATTAAAATCCACCGACTTGGGCCGGGGTCGAACCCGCAACTTTAGGTGCAGAAAGCCAGCGACAAACCAACCACACCGCCACCCAGCCGGCTGGTGTATAAGTTTTGTATATGTTATTGTTTTAAAAGTAATATATACAAAATTTAATTCTTATCTTGATAAATCTTACGATTTATAACTAAGAGGGTTTTGAAATTTTCGCGTCAAATACATTGTTATAGTATAAAAGGTTGGGGGGCACGATGAAAATTATGATTGAAAATTGAGTCGCATATATTGAAAGTTCGAGAAGCATTGTTATAAGGTAGATAAACGATAATATATTTCAACTTCTGACAATTCAGAGTTGTTTCTTTGAATCATTTTAATATAGACTGCATTTCCATTCAAAAAGCGCATAGTTTTGTTTCATGAAAAATCATCCTATATTCCTTAAATCTGTCTCGAAGTTCTATTTAGTGATGTATAACGCCAAGGTCACTGCTACTTGCATAGTATTATTAAAAAAAATCTTTCTTTGCCTGCAAATCATATTTCTATCCGCAATACTCTTTCGGCGAGAAGACAATAAATTACAAAATTTCCGTACTAGCACATAAAAATTTAATATTAGTACATGAAAAATATCGACATTTTTATGTTTAGTATACAGTAACCCATTTTTAAATTACTGAGAGAAAAGGACAATTTTTATAGGAAATTTGATTAATGTAAACTAAAAGTAGTGTGAATCTGAAATGAACATTTGATTGATTCCCAGATGTAGATTAAAATCTCATTAAGCCATTTCTCCATCGCAGCTGGCAGAAAAATGAACATAAAATATGATTGTTTCCCTGAAAACGACATTTTTAGGGTGGGATTGTTTTCGTTAATGACTGGACAGAAGCAAGATTCTCATTTTATTTATTAAATTATTGTCTTCTGTGCTTTTCCATTTATTTGCAGTTGATTGGAATACGTTCAGTTATTACTGTTCAAGCAAACACTTTTCATTGTCGTTAACCGTTCTTCTTTTGTAAAAAGTATTGATTATTTGAAAGGATTAGAAATTATACTTATTACTGCATGACGCAACAGAATTCGTCAGAAATTCTATTACTCAATTCAAAGGAATTTGCAGCTCATAGTTTTATGTGTCTCTATTTGAAAGGAGAATCAGTAATATCATAAAAATTCATCATACTTTAATTAAGGTATCCGACTACTAGCGATAACTTTAAAAAAAATAGAAATATGTAGATTTTTTGTGGTTTTTAGATTTATTTAGTACATTTTAAGAAAAACAGGCTAACATTAAGACCAGAAAAAAAAATATTACTTCTAAAAATGGGAAAATATGAGTAACAATTGACAAAAAATTACATAAACGGGGATCATTCTTTCAAATAGTAAATGAACAAATTCTCAATTTTTCAAATTTGGCGTATTACTTTGCTATTCCTTTTTGAAATGACTTTCAGGATAAAAGATATTTTAATTTTTAGAAAATCTAGAGCAACTTTATCTTAGTTGCTGTATGTAATTGCTATAGAAAACAGTGATTATATTCACATAAAAACTATAAACTTTGTCAGATCAGGAAAAAAAGAAATTTACCTTAAAAAATGTACTCACGCCGGAAGAACGAAGAAAAAAAATTATCTGTCAAATATCCTACGCAAAATGTCCCACGAAAAAGTAGACGCAGAAATGCGATGACTATAGAAGTGTTTTAGTCTGAAAAAAAAATCGAATAAAAATCGTAGCAAATTCTAGGGATACCGCCAAAAATATTAACTAATAAACAATTACTTTTTGTATGCCAGAATAATAATAATAACATGATATATATTACAATAAATAATAAATTACAAAAAAATATTAATAATAAAATAAAATAATGCTGGCAACCACAGAACCGAATTCTATAAAACTATTCTCAATCCAAAAAAAGTACAGCGTAAAAGTGCGCCGATACAATATTCCTTCACAGTTCCGAATTAAGCTCTGTTAGCACAATAGGCTAAATTCAATTGACGTCATAGTTACATGATAAGGACAACCACGTGTTTCTTGTCAAATAACTCAAAAATTCATGTGACGTCATAGTTATATGATAAAGACAACCACGTATTTCTAGCCAAGCAATTCAAAAATTCACGTGACGTCATCGTGTCACTATAAACACAATCATATGTTGTTGTAGTTGTTACTAATGCCACCTGATCGGTAAAGGCCAGATCAAGGCCCACGAAATTTATCATGGCAAAGGTCTATGTGAGGCCAGTAGTTAGCCGTAGCTTTGAGTACCATACAGGTGACAGAGCGATTTAGCTCGGTTTGAACCTAATTTTGAGAGAGAACACCCTGGGATGGTCAGGGGCCTCTCACCTCTCTTTCCCTTCCACCATCTCACGAGAGGACTTGCGGCTCGCAGGTAATTTAATGTACCGCCATGCCGCGCAGGCGCTATACATTTACAAACATCCATATCTTCTGCGGGATTCGAACCCAGTCCCAACGGCACAGTAGTCAGCGTCACTAACCACTATACCAGATGGGCGACTACAATCCTATGTTCCCAGCTAATCAGTTCATGCATTTCGTTGTTGCCAACTTTTGCCGTTGGCAATAAACTTTCCGTTAAAAAAGTAAATATTTGTCAATGATAGTAATGCACAAATACATTTTACAAAATACTTTTTATTTAAAAATGCATAAACTAAGACTTCTTTTTAAAAAATTTTAATTTTTGAAGAAATTTTTATACCATTTGAAAATGTTTAACTAGTGATGAAATTCGATATTTTTTCGTAGTTTTACAAATAGAACAACAAGCATAATTAATTTACTGTCTGTTTAATTCAATGGATAGCAAGTGTTTGTCTTTTTCATGTGACCGTCATGAGTTGAGTTTATCAATCTCGGGAAAACGCAAAAAATAAATTGCACCAACCAGGAGCTAATTCTGTTATTTAACCGAATATTGTATATGTGTGTATGAGAGTCGATATATATAAACTTAGCGATCAAGAGACATACAACCTAGAAAAACAAATGACGACCTTAAAGTATAGGAATCTTAAAATAAAACATTATTCGAAGATAGATGCAAAAGCTTATACTTAAACACAGCTCACCTAAATCAATACCGACAATAAAAGAAAACTCCCAAAATATACCAGTTTATTTTATTTCAAGGATTTAGAAGAAACTTCTCTTCCTGAAACATTTCCGATAAAAAGAAATTCCAGTTGTTCTACGATCCTTCTTTCCTTGTCGGTTACTTAAGAAGATTGTGAGAGCAACTTCACTTGCTGTCAATTTGTCCAAAATCCTCCATTTGGACCCGGCCTCTCGAATAAAGTACTTTTATCCTTCTTTTTGTGTCATTCGCGATGGCAGCAGTCGGCTTCGAGAATCTTAAATGCTTTCGAGTGCCTGCCAAAAGGATCAAGGCTTCGAAGGTACCTGGTTTTTAAGAAGATTAAATGAAAAATACAGTTTGAAACAACGCGTTTAGTACTTTAAACATAACTTCTAACGATGGTGAGTTTTCCACCTTTGTAAAAAAAAAGAGAAAAAATCCTTATCTCTCTCGGGTTACAAAAAAAAGAAAAGAAATAGAAATGAAGGTCTTAGGATATATAGAAATTTCGTTAGATATGTGTGGAAACAGCTTTTTCTAGTAATTTATCGCATGCTTTGTTACACATATTACACGACATTGATAAGATTCATGAAACTATTGCCAGTATGAATATTAATCAAATTCCAATGTTTACTCAAATTGGTTACATTATATTCATGTTTTAAGGTACCCGACTACTTTCGGAACCGTAATTTTAAAGAGGTATAAATGGATAATTTTCATGATATTTAGTGTAACTTAGATTAGAATACATGTCTAAAATTGTTTTAAGGACATTAGAGCAAAAAACCAAATTTTTTAAATACAATATTTCGGCAAAAAATTAACTTAGAATAACCTTTTTACAAAATGTTCTCCTTTTGGGAAAAAGCTACTATTATAATAATATTTTGCCTGTATATAGCCCAGACCTTTGTACAGAGGCTCAACAATGATTTTTGAAAAATTCACATTATTTTCAGAGTTACAATCCATTGAAATAATTGTCAGTGTTTTTTTCTTAAAATTGCTCTCTTCTGTTGTCGTAAAGCGTGGATAAATCCACTTCTAAGTTATATATTTCAAACATTTTATATGAGCCTCTGTACAAAGGTCTGAACAATATACATGCAGAATATTATTATGGTAGAAGCATTTTTCACAAAAGAACATTTTGAAAAGGGGTCATTCTATGTTAATTTTTTGTCAAAATATTGTACTTAAATAATATCTTATTTTAATACTATTCTTAAAACCATTTTATATACATTTTCTAATCTAAATGACACTAAATATCAGAAATATTATCCACTTATTCGCTTTTGCAAAATCACGGTTACGAACGTATTTGTATGCCTTAAGACATATTATTTATTTTTTTACAAACCAAAAGTTGCCGGTGTAAGAGAGTTCGAAGAAAAACCAAAAATGATTTTAAAAATACAGTAGAACGTCGTTTATCCGAACGTTTATTATCCGGAGCGTGAAATATCCGGACAACGTTTTTTTTTTTTTTCGTGAATTATATGTAATGTATATGAATACGTTTTTCGAACAGTGCAATGCTCAACAGTTGTTTCGAGAGAAGCCAAAAGTGACGAGAAAACCGAAGGCCAGGAATATATTTGGGGAATTTCAGATGTGTGAATTGGAATAAGCTGTGGCCAGATTTAGAAGGCGAAAAGACTTCAATGACGACCGCAGAAAGGAGATTAGCGACTTTGTCCAATCGATCCCAGAATTTCAAGAATGAGATGAAGAAGACGTAGAAACCTGGATGGCATGCCATGTAGAAGACTGTGGATTTCAAATGCTGAATGATGACGAGATTATACTATTTTTTTCAAAATTCTGGAATGGTAACTCGAATAAACGACTTTAAAACATGCGTGTATTGTACACGCACACTTCTGGTTCCTTTGTAAAAAGGGAATGCGCGTTATACGACGAATATACCTAAAAATTAAAAAATGCAGCTTGAAAGTATGGGTGCGCGCTATACGTCGGATTTTACAGTATATATGCATGTACAGTAAGACCCCGCTTAACGCTGTTTCGGCTTAGCGCTCTTTTATTTCAGCCCGGGGATTCCCCGAAATTGCTCGCAGCACTACGGGGATTCCCCGAAATCGTAGGTTTCAAAATATGTACATAACATATCCGAAACAGTGTAGTTGTGTTTCTTGTTTGGTGCGTTGCTGTACGGACGCATTTTTATCATTAATACATTTGTTGATATTATTGTAAATATAAATTTATATAATACTATAACGATTAATACTTTGACAAATATTATGATCTATAATTTTTTTAATAATGGGTGATAATGAAAAGAAAGAAAAGAAAGCAACCAGAAAAAGCATTTCACTGGAAACTAAAATGCAATTGATTAGAATATTAGATTATTATGGTGAACGTCCAATCTCAAATTAGTATTGCATTGAATTTGGCAACTTCAACAAGATGCCTTCTTGAGAAAAAGGCGGAAAATTGGAAACATAGAATAGACTGAATGATCTGACTTACTTAGAATTTTATTTGTTTTTATATGTATATATTTGTTTATATTGTTTTTATTTTTGTAAGAAATAAATGTTTGGTTTTATTTTTATTAAAAAACAACATAATTATCAAATTTAATACCTAACCAATTTTCTATCCATCTTCCCCTAACCCCATTATTTGCATGTTAAGATAGCCTCGTTTAGCGCTGTTTCGCATTACGCTCTATTCTGATGGAACGTATCTTCCGCGTTAAGCGGGGTCTTACTGTATTTAATAAAAATCAGTGAAACACAAAAACATTCGCAAGCACTTAATGAAACTTGACGCAAAACTTATAATTTTTTTGAAAAACAAAACATTTATTGAGTTTCTGGAAAATAATCTGATAGTTCTCTTTGTATTGTCTTTTGTAGTAGCAAATTATCCACAAATTGTTCGATGTCGTCCATTTTCTTATTCATTTCAAGAATGAAATGTACGCATA
This sequence comes from Trichonephila inaurata madagascariensis, assembly GCA_019973955.1. Lineage (NCBI taxonomy): Eukaryota > Metazoa > Arthropoda > Arachnida > Araneae > Nephilidae > Trichonephila > Trichonephila inaurata. The sequence continues at coordinate 34,227 of BMAV01017318.1, read as the reverse complement.
ATTTTTCTCGATGTTTCCCATTTCGGATGATTTTGTGGCGATAATAAAGGTGGCGGTTAAGAGTAGCTTAGATAAACAAAATTGTCCCCTGTTACAGATTTTCTGAGTGTATTTCTTAGCTTAGTCCCATTTCTACGAAACGTGAAAACCCCCTCTCTTTTATTACGCAGACCTCTTAAACCTCGCTTGCGTGGCTGGTTTTTCCGTAATTTGTTCATTACCAGAAAATGTATTTTTGTAATGAACGATTTTAGTTTGGTGTTAAAAGGGGAAAATGCATGAAAATACGTAATAGTTTATCGAGACCGTTGTATTATTTCCGTTATTTCGTCTTAAGGTATCCGATTACCCTAAAATCATGATTTTTTAACCCTCTAAGCGGTCTGCACTTAAAGTCTTGCAATTCTGGAGATGCTTCTCCTCCTGTTGGTGTGGTGTGGTAGCTAGGAGAGGGGGGTGCCGACTCAGGAGTCGTCCACGTCACTTGACCATGGTTCAAAATTACGTGGTCCGTCGCCAAAAGCCGTCGTGTAGCTAAAACAGTGCGACGTTAATAATCAATCAATCAATCTGGAGATGCTTCAAAAATGCACCGCACATATTTTTTTGCTTTCAGGTAGGTTCTCAAAAGCGGTTGAGCCGTATTTTAAGAATGCGGCCCCGGCGCTGGGGAAACTTGCGAAGGCAGAAAACATCTCTGGAATGACAGGAATTTTTTCGTGCAAACCGCTTGGAGGGGTTAAAAAAACTGACAATTTATTCTCATGATTTTATTTTATAGTTTTGTAAAAGTACCGAGTTTTTTTATATAATTTTTATTTTTCCATTTACAAGAAACAAAACTACAAGTGTTTTAGTAAAAGTGGATGTCATAACTTTACATAAAATGTCAACTTTAAAATGCGTTTTACTCCAAATGCGTTCTTTTTTAAGTAGTTTGCTGAAATTTTTTTTGTAAGTGTTGTTCAACTGTAAAAAAGTTTTAACCTTCAGGTTTATCAATCACTGTTTTATTACAATATTTACTATTCTTTGTGTGAGTGTAACCATTGTTTTTTTAAGCAATTTCATATAATAGCTAAGATAAAGTGCTCTGGGTTTGTAAAAATTAAAATATATCTTATTCTGAAGGTAATTTCAAAAAGGAAAAGCAAAGAATATATCAAATGTGAAAAATTGGGAATTTGTCCATTTATTATTTGTACAGAGTGAGCCCCGTTTATTTATTTTTGTTGTCAATTTTTACTACTTTTTTCAATTTTAGTAGTAATAATTTATTTTTCTCCCCTTAAATTTACTCTTTTTTTTTTTTTTAAATGTGCTCAATAAAATCTAAAAACTGCAAAAACATCTCCATATCTACATTTTAAAAAAATAGCTGTAAGTAGTCGGATACCTTAAGCGTTTTCGCGTTAAGCGAATTTCATTGTATTTATATTATCCTGAATTTGCCGTATGAAATTCTCATTTCCATTCTTTTTTAAACGGATATATATGAGTATTTATACCCAACTCTCCACACACATTTACCTCCCTAATAAAAACTTATTTACCAAAGACAAAAGAAAAATACCACAATGCGAAGCTCTTATAAGTGGGAAACTTTCAATACAGAGTGCATCTTAAACCTTCAATATTATTGACCCAATATACAATCATAATTTCCATTCCCCCCTTCATACAATAACAATGTATTAAATTCAATAGTAATGTACTTTGACGCTAAACCTACAACCTTTTAACCTCTAAAGCGCCACCGGCGTATATAAACGTCTCGCTCAGTCAGTGTATTAACTGCCCCGGACGTATAAATACATTTTTTGTTCGAACTTTTCTGTGAACTGCTCTCCATAAAAGTATTCCGAAGGCTTTGGAATACAATAAAAAGACATTGACCATGTTTGTGAAGGATTTACTTATTTCAGAGGATTTGATTATTTATTCCTTTTTCTCCCCCACCCCAATCACCACATTTACTGCATATATGTTAAACTTGGCATTGGGGGAGAATCCGTAATTTTTTAAACGGCATTTAAAAGATTAATTATAAATCGAAAATTTTCAAAATAAGTGTTTTTGATATATTTTTTTTTCTATATAACCAATGGGTTTAATAGTAATTATTAAACTTGTTGTTCTAACATATTTTAAATTCTTAAAAACATTCCCAGCACTGATATATTTATAAATATATTAGTGTGTATAAATGTATGTTTATATTTTTATCTTGTCAAGATGTTTTTTTTAATTTCAATAAACCCGTAGTTTTTTTTTTTAAATAATCTTTTGTTTCGGTTTTTCAATAGCTCGCGCCCTCCTCGTTTTTATCACGGCCCCAAGGGGTGTCCCCCCGGAAAAACTCGCTTTAAGGATTTCAAAAGGTACACTGTACCCAAAATGTACGGAGATTTAAAACGAAAGAAACCCCATCAAAAGGTCGAAATAAAAAAAATATACCGTAGCATTCCACTCCGCCATCAGTTAATGTTTTTTGAATATTTTCCATCTTATGAAGAACGATAAAAAATTATGTTTTGAAATAATCGATTAAGGTTTTTTTGAAAAATCAAAAAATTGTTAAAAGCGGAATTCGGGAAAAATATTTGGTTTTTATGAGAGCCAAAAAAATCAATCCTACATAAATGTGGATTTTTGAGATTTTTTTCTGAAAATTTATGTGGACTATTTACACAATATGCGTAACAAGGTTATTTTAAGAAGAAGAAAAATAATGAAACCTTATTTTGGATGAAAAGTATTTACAGACTTGTTTTTCGTCTCCAAATAATTGTTTTAATATTTATATTTGTGTGTGTGTGTGTTTTTTTTTCTATATTTGTTTTAATATTTTATATATTTTACACATGATTCTCATTTTTTAACAAAATATCTAAGAGAAACTCAACATTTAAGTCATTGGGTTTGACTGTTTTGAACAAGAGAAAAGTGACGTGTTTAGCTTTTGGCTTGGGAGGATTACGGTAGAAAAAGACAACGTGTTTTTGAAAGAAGCTCTGTCTTCTTTCATTTTCTTTGAAGACTCCTAGTTCTGAGTGTCATCTTATTAGTGTTTAAGGTATACGACTATTTGCGACAACTTTTTCTTGTAAAAAAATTGAGATATGGGAGTTTTTTTGCAGTTTTTAGATTTATTTAGTACATTTGAAGAAAAGTATGCTATAATTAAGAAGAGAAAAAGAAATTGTTATTTCTAAAATGGGAAAAAGTGGTAAAATTTACAAAAAATTATAAGTAGGGGCCCATTTGTACAAAAGTTATGAGTAAATTTCAATTTTAATGTATTACTTTGCTATTTCTTTTTGAAATGACCTTCAGGAGAAGAGATATTTTCGTTTCTACAAAATCTAGAGCACTTTATCTTAGTTATTAAATGAAATTGCTTAAAAACACAGTGATTATATTCACATAAGGGACAGTAAATTTTGTTAAAAAACAGTTGAAGAAGGTTGAAAACACGTCCACTATTACACGTAACATACACAAAAATTTCAATTAATTAGTTCAAATATTTTTTTAAAAAATCCTTTGTCCCCGTTTGAGGAATTCTCAAAAAGAAAACACACATTTAAGAGTAAAACTTATTTTAAAAAATTATGACATCTTGTAAAGTAGTGGTATGCAAAAGCACCCCAATAAAAAACACTTGTAGTTTTTATTCTAGTGAACGGGAAAAAAATTAACTTGGTATTTTTATAAAGCTAATAAGATGGCCTATAAAATAAAATCATAAAAGAAATTGTCAATTTTTTGCAAAATTCTCGATTTTATGGTGGTAGGATATCTAAATGCACATCGTTTTATTTCTATAAATTAGTAACAATTGTACAGAATTTCTTGAAACTATTTTATTCCATTTTACAAAAGAAACGATAGTGGTCTTCTGCAATCAGAAATAAATCGTTCGCCCACCCCTACCATTACCCAATACGACCCATTCAATAAGAAACTCATTTAGCCTACAATTCACCCAACGAATGCAACTAATGGGTAAATGCAGCATTTCATATTGAATTATAGTCAGAACTACTTAGGGTCGGAGACATTTTCTATAATTAGCAAAATCACTGATTCGTCTATGCTGTATAAATTCCATAATCTTATTTGTGCGTATTCTATTCTTTCTCTGCTAAACCAATTTTATATCTCTAAAATTTGATGAAGACTCATTTGATGGCCGAGGCAAATTAGATTAACATTATATTTTCTCCTATTATTACTTAGAGTGCATCATATTAAAATGTAAAAAGATTGAAGCTTTATGTAGCGATAGTTAACAGATGTATTGTTTTATAGAAGAATAATAAAAAAGTTAAACAGGTTCTGAATTTAACGGAGAAGAGGCCTACATTTACTTGACGTCAGGTACGCATGAGCCGATTGGGCTCGGGCCCAGGGCATCCCTCTCGGGGAGGGGGAGGGGTCTCATTTCGTTGTCAGCTCTGTCTTAATAAGATCATGATCCGGATAATATTAATGGTCAAATATTTGTCCCGTACACATTCTCCAATGAACAAGGAATTTCAAACAGCATGTCAACAAAAAATAGTGATGACTGTATTATTATGTGATTATTGTTGTCCACACATGTCTAGGTCTAGTCCTAATACCATAAACAATCATTCAACTCATTTAGTTGAAATGTGGCCGTCGCTCAAACCGGTTTGTGCCTAGGGTTTTGAGATTGTGAGTCGTGCACATTTATTAGTTTCAAATTCCCATTTGAATGAGTATTTGACTATGCATACTTTGTACTTTCTAATCTTAAAGATCTCAGAAAGGCCATAATTTTACGTAGAGGCCCAGGGCCTCAAAAAGGAAGATTTATCTGATCCCAGGGCCTCAGAGAGTCTTAAGATGTCCCTGTTGACGTCTGCCATGTTCTTTAATGATTTACTGAGTATCTTATCTTATATAAAGAAATATTTGTTTATGCATAATTATCACATTAAAAAGTGTCATGCATGGATTCCCTGTCATCTATATAATGCACACAGATCAACAACAAACATATATATGAAATCAGAATAGTAGTACATGTATTCAGTTAAAGTTATAGTAAATACAGTTTTATTGCAATACAAAATAAGCGACAATGTCAAAATCACATAACTACAATCGTGGATCTCCCCCCAATCAGTTCATAAATTAATATAACATCATAGTCACATGATAAATGCAATGGTGTGTCTCTTTCTAATTAGGTCATCTACTCCATTGTTGCCAACTTTTGATTTTTTCAAAAACTCTATTTTAAAATGTTCATGTTTGTCAACAATAATAACGTATATAAGTATGCAAAATGAAGCCCAATGTCTCAGCAGTAGCGTATCGCGCTTCACTACCACTGGTCTGAGGTTCAAACCCCAGGCTTGGCAATGTCAACTCTGCCTTTCATCCCATCACAGGGTCGATAAATGTTTACCAAGCTTGTGCTTGGGAACTAAACACTGTGGTTTTCATGTCAAACTGACCGCCTGACCAGAACTTCTGCTCTTGCATCTAGGTGATCTAGGTCATGAAAATTGAGATGGGCACATTAGGGCTTGCCCTCTATGGACTGCTGCGTCAATTTAACTGTAGCGTTAATTTAAGTATTCAAAATAAATTTGATTTAATCCCTTAACTGCCTACATGATTTTCTTGCCAGTGATACCCTTTTTCACATAGAACCGCGTATATAGTATATTGAGGATAAAAAAATGGCAGAAATAAGCAAATTTTTCTTTTTAAGTAAATCCTTCGCAAACACTGTCAAGGTCATTATTTTGGGTTTCAAAACATTTGAAGTAGCTTTATTGACAGCAGCGCAAATAAAATATTCGTATATATGCGTTTGGGCATTTAACACGTCGGTTGAGTGAGACGGATATAAACGTCTGTGGCAGCTAAGGATTTAAAAGTATAAAATATTTTTTTTATTTTAAAATCCTTTTGATGAAAGTTTTTCCGTATTAATTAAAAATCTTTACTCAATTATAAAATTTGTAATTTGGTCTAAATTTTACAAAACCGCATCACATTTAAAATAGACCTAAGCGTCCTTAAGGAAAGCAGCGATGGAAGTCACTATGAAAGCAGTGTTTGTCTCGATAGATAATTGAACAAAGAGACTTGTATGATGTCAAAAGGTATGACACTTTTCAATAAATAGTGCAATATTTGAAAGTTGAAGATAAAATAAGACTAAGAAGTGTTTTAGTTATATATATATATATATATATATATATATATATATATATATATACATTTGATCATATAATGTTTTTAATTTTAATTTTTTTATACTTGTATCAGAACTTTTGGCACTACTAGGTATGTTCTGCAGTTGCGTTTTACTCAATCATTCTTTGTCATAAATCCATCTACTATTTTTCACTGTTTGGAGAGACAGTTTATACCGTAAACTGTAAAATGCATTTCGTTTCGAACAACACTTATTCACGCAAGTCTAAAAATTTACAGTAAAATCTGGCGTATAACACGCACCTATACTTTCAAGCTGCCATATTTAATTTCTAGGTATATTCGCCATACAACACGCACCCTATTTTTTACGAAGAAACATGAAATGCAAGTATGCAAAGCTCTAATGATTTGAAGTCATTTTTTGGAGGTATTATTCCAAGCTTTAGAAAAAAAAATAGCATAATTTTAAAGCTACAACCCTTAAAGTTCATTAAGTATGCCCTTTCTTTAAATAAATAGTATTTCGATATATGTAGAAGTCTAATTTTTTTCTACGCTTATCCTTTATTTCTTATTTTTAAAGCTATCATTTTTATATTCGGCGTATAACGCGCGCCCTTAAATATCGATCGTATTTTTTATGTTTAAAGTGCTCGTTATACGCCGGATTTTACGGTATTGTGGGTTCACTGGAGTGAGTAATATTTATGTTTCACTATAAAGCTGCACGAGGCTATTGGTGACGTACCTCGTAATTTTGAACCATGGTCAAGTGACGAGGACAATACCTGAACATGCGCCCTTTCTCCTAACTTCCACACCACAACAATAGAAGGACGTTTGATCCTTGACATATTTCACGCACATCGGACCCTCCTTCATGGATAGATCTTCAGTGGTTCTTCGCTCGAACTCATGACGTGCCAGCCAAGAGTCCGTGACCTTGACCAATAAGCTTACGCGTCCTCGTGGGTTCTCTGGTAAAAGAATCGACACAGAAGAGTAAAATCATTAAAAAGTCTTAATAAAATAAGGGCAAACCTCATAATAAAATTCCCACCAACAGAATGCGTTAAATACTAGAAAAATTCAGGATTAAAAATCTTGCATGAATTTTAAAAATTTTATACACTACTTTAAGGCCCAGTAGTCGAGTGGTAGCGTATCGCGCTTCCACACCACAAATCCGGGCTCTATTCTAGGGCTGGGCAAGTTAGACTCAGCCTTTCATTCCTACTGCAAAGGGTCGGTAAATGAGTACCAAGCTTTCTTGAGGACTTAAACACTGGGAGTCTCGTTTCAAACTGACCGCCTGATCGGGATATGTACTCATGCACCTCTGCGTCAATGGCCACGTATAATGGAATGGGCATAGTAGGCCTTGGCCCTCATGTGCTGTTGCCCCACTGAGTTTGAACTTACATACACTACTTTAAACTCAAATTAAATATAAGGAAAAGAAAATTTGTGAAAACTATACTGATACATCAAAAGATGTTTGAATATTATATATGCACACAAAAATGTAGATTTTCTAAACATAACTTTTTTTTTCATTAATTTTTAAGAAACGGGGTAATTTAAAGGAAATAAAATATAACATTCAACAGATTTTATGATGTAAATTTTCTATATTTTTTAGATTTTAAGTCATCATTATTATCACTATAAGATTCAAAGATATCATTGATTTAGCTACCTAAACATTGTGTCTAACCACTTTCAGTAATTTTCACACACGCATAAACAGAAGTCCTTTATTAATTTCTGTAAGTAATTTCTCTTAGAAATATTATCTTAGAATATTCCACTTTAACCCCTTGTATCCCCTCATAGGATCTATTTTTGTAAAACTTCTTTTGTAGAGGATCACTACTCCTTGAAAGGAGAAGAAAAAGCAGTAGGTCTGCTTACCAAATTTCAAGTCTGTATCCCTAATAGTTCCAAAGATGTCGTGATGAACGAGTAAGTCGTTTTTCTCCTTTATGTGCCAATAGATTATGTATTTTATATGTATATAGATTAGAATATTTTATACTGCTCTGCAAAATCTACAATAAAACTGACTAGATTCAGAAACAACACATATAAGACTTCATATTAAATTATTATTGTTTCAAAATGTTCCGAAAATCTCCTGTCGTGTTTATAAGCATCTAAAAGAGGGCAATATGTTCCAATCAGATATCCTTACAAGTTTTTGGAAAATAAAGTTTTAGGAAAATCTCACCATAGAAGCAGAACAAACTAATTCTTAAATTTATAACAAAGCCAAATATTATATTCAAAATCACATGAAATCTTCATACTACAGTCAAATTGAATTCTGATTCGGGACGAAATGTATTCTTTTCGAAAGTAGTTAAAAGAAATTATTTAAAAAATTTTGACTCTCTTCAATTCAAGAGAAAATATTTATTTCCTATCAATCGTTTCGTTTTTTTTTTTTTTTAATAAAGAGTTTCAAAATGAAATCGAATTTCTTTGTAGTAAAAATATGAATATAAGAGAATAAATACGAGTATATTAGAGTTCAGCAAAACGTTATGTAAATGAATGTGTATGTAGATATTTCAAAGCTATCTTCACTAAATTATCCTTTGAACTGTGTAAGTTTAGTTTATTTGTTCTAGCAGCAATATTACTGATTTTTTGCTCATGAATAAAAAAGTGAAGAAAAAAAATACTGTTTCGAGGAAATATTCATTTTTAGTTTTCCATAAGAATTTTCATGTTAATTTTTTTTTTTTTTTTTAAATATTTTTATATGATGAATGTATTTTTTTTAATTTTCTGTCATCAAATTTGTTTATTGAATATAAAATGGAACTTCAGCAATTTAATATAATTATTTAGGTTTTAGTATGTTTGGATGACATTTTTTAAGCAAATCATGTTCAATTTATATACTTTTTTTTTAAACAAAAAAATGTGTAAAGATTCAATAAAATTAGTAAAACTTTCGAATATAGAATTACATATGTAAGATATCAAAAGTAGATTTCACAAGCTAATACATGGACGTGGGGGAGGAAGGGGAAATTATTCACACATCCTAAGTATTTTCTAACTATTATGCAGGTCTTACAACTGAATAAATATGATTTTATAAGAATTATTTGTAATTGAGTTTATCTTGTTTAAATGATCAATAAATACAAAAAAATTGTTTCCTCATGAACGGGTGGAGGGAGGGGGGCGTGCTGTCTACAAAAAAAGAATGGGACATTTGGGATATAAAAAAGTTAGTTATTAGCCATCACAAAGTTGGTGGAACCTCCACGAGCAGCAATTATCGTGTCGATCCTCCGAAGCATACCTCCCACCATTCGACACACTTGGTATGTTCTTTGACTCATCTTTGAAAAATAGGTCAACTAACCTAACTTTCTGTCATTCCTTCTACCGGCATTCCAACTCGTCTCCTCGATTCTTCTTAGTCTGGACTTTAGGCCATCCAATTCAATCGCTGTATTCCTATTGCCTTCATACTCTGTCTTATCGAGTTTCACAACTTGACCACTAGCATTATCGTCCTAGAAGCAACAATAGTCCATCCCGTAAAATCCTCGGTACGAAGAAAGCATAAGTAATACAAAATGGTGCAGTAGGTTTCAACAATAAGCTTATCTGCTATTGTGATCAAAAGTCCCAATTCTGTAACAAAAATCTCCACAACACAGAGGCAACTCTAGCCAGTTACAGAGCTAGTCTTTAGGACAGCAGATTTCGTCAACGGGCGTCTTCCAAAAGGCCCGTTTGTTTGCGGCACACGGTCCAAAACGGTGAATAGTTAGTCTAAAGCAAACTTTTCCGATGTTTTTAAACCCACTATCCTGGAATTTTCCACTTTTTTTTAAAAAAGGGGGTTTTTTTTAAATTTTTTTAAATTTTTTTTAAAAAAAGGGCCCTTTTTTTAAAAAAAAAAATTTTTTTTTTAAAAAATTTTTTTTTTTTTTAATTTTTTTTTTTTTAAAAAAAATTTTTTTAAAAAATTTTAAAAAAAAATTTTGGAAAAAAAATTTAAAAAAAATTTTTTTTTAAAAATTCCCCGGGGGGGGGAAAAATTTTTTTTTTAAAAAAAAATTTTTTTTAAAAATTTTTAAAATTTAAAAAAAAAATTTTTTAAAAAATTTTTTTTTAAAAAATTTTTTTTTTTTTTGGGGGAAAAAAAAAATTTTTCCCTTTTTTTTTTTTTTTGGGGGGGGTTTTAAAAAAAGGGGGGAAAATTTAAAAAAAAAAAATTTTTTTAAAAAAAGGGGGGTTTTAAAAAAAAAAACCCCCCCAAAAAAAAACCCAAAAATTTTTTTTTCCCAAAAAAAAAATTTAAAAAATTTTTTTTTTCCCCCCCCCCCTTTTTTTTTTTTTTTTTTCCCCCCAAAAATTTTTAAAAAAAAATAAAAAAATTTTTTTTAAAACCCTTTCCCCAAAAGCCCCCTTTTTTTTAAAAAATTTTAAAAAAAAATTTTGGTTTTGGTTTTAAAAAATTTTTTTTTAAAAATTTTTTTAAAAAAACCCCCCAAAAATTTTTTTTTTAAAAATTTAAAAAAAATTTTTCCCCCCTTTTTTGGGTTTTTTTTGGGGTTTTTAAAACTTTTTAATTTTTTTTAATTTTTTTTTTTTTTAAAATTTTTAAAATTTTTAAAAAGGGGAAACCCCAAAAACCCCCCAAACCCCCCCCCCTTTTTTTAAAAACCCCAAAAAAAATTTAAAAAAAAAATTAAATTTTTTAAAAAAAAATTTTTTTTTTAAAAAAAAAAATTTAAAGTTAAAAATTTTAAATTTTAAAATTTGAAACTTTTAAAAAAATTTTTAAAATTTTTTTTTTAAAAGGAAAAAAAAAATGGTTTTTTTAAAAAAAAATTTTTTTTTTTTAAAAAATAAAAAAAATTTTTTTTTTTTTTTTTAAAATTTTTAAAATTTTTTCCAAAACTAAAATTTTTTTTTAAATTCTTTTTAAAAAAAAATTTTTTTTAAAAAAAAATTTTTTTTTAAAAAATTTTTTTTTTTTTTTAAAAATTTTTTTGAAAAAAATTTTTTAATTTTCAAATTTTTTTAAAATTTTTTTTTTAAAATTTAAAAAAATTTTTTTTTTTTTTTAAATTTAAAATTTTAAAAATTTTTTTAAAAAAAAAATAAAAATTTTTTTAAATTTTAAAAATTTTTTAAAAAAATTTAATATAAAATTTTTTTAAAAAAATTTTAAAAAAAATTTTTTAAAATTTTAAAATTTTTTTAAAAAAAAAAAACCCCCCTTTTTTAAAAAATTTTTTCCCCTTTTTAAAAAAATTTTTTTTAAAATTTTTTTAAAAAAAGGGGGAAAAAAAAAAAATTTTTTAAATTTTTTTAAAAGTTTTTTTTTTTTTTAAAAAAAAAAAAATTTTTTTTCCCCCCGGGTTTTTTAAAACCCCTTTTTAAAAAATTTTTAATTTTTTTGGGAAAAAAAAAAGGGGTTTTTCCAATTTTTTTTTTTTTTTTTTTTTTTTTTCCCAAAACCTTTAAAATTTTTTTTTTTTCCCAAAAAAAAAATTTTAAAATTTTTTTTTTTTTTTGGGGGGGCCAACCAAAATTTTTTATTTTTTTTTTTAAAAATTTTTGGAAAAAATAAAAAAAAATTTAAAATAAATTAATTATTTTTAATCCAAAAACTTTTATTCCCCTGGCTATTCGAGAAACATAAGCTCAATAGTTTTATACCCCTTTTTCTTTGTTGCTTACTTAAAAGATTCTAAGAACATTCGGAAACCTCCACTTACTGTCAACTTGCCCAAAATCCTCCATTTGGACTCGGACTCGCGAATACTTTTATACGACTTTTATGTTCCCCGTGGTGGCAGCAATCTGCTTCCCTGGCACAGTTACTCCAGAATCTTAAGCGCTTTCGAGTGCATTCCAACAGACCACGTTTTCGACAAGTACCTGGTTCTTCAAAAGATTAAATGAAGATATCTTTTTAAACGACATTCATAACTTTAAAAATAATTTTTTAGAGGCTTGCTGCTCTTTTTTTATTTGTTTCTGGAATGAATTCTTGTTGTGATGTACAAGAAAAATATTAAAAGGAAACTACATATAAAAACATCTCAAAGATTTTTTTTAGAAATGTATTTTTGGTGTCGTTAACCATTTAGGATCCTTTGATCAGGATTTAGAATTACAAAAAATCTGCTCCAGTATCTTCTATAAAACTCTCCTACTATGTTTAGTTCTATAAGAAAAACCAGTGTGATAATATTTATAAATGATGCTTATACATATATATATCCAGATAAGACTTCGTATTTTTGTATGCACTTCTCAATTCTTTCAGATATCTGTTTCCCTTGAACACTGCTCATAAATTTCATTTCAACAAAAATTCAAATATATGTTTCAATTAAATACTGTGTATAACTAAAAGATTTTTAAAAATTTCAAGTATCCTCCATCATGGTCTCATTTCATTCATAAAGAGAAAAATGATAAAATTTCGAACATAACATTTAGTTGAATTGAGTTATATCTTGATTAATATGCGTGTGCGTGTGTTTCACCTTTTTTATACTCCTTTCCCCTTTAAATAAATACGGGAAAAAAAATTTTAAAAAAAAAAAAAGTAAAAAAAAGGGGTTTTTAATTTTAAAAAATTTATCCCAAATAGATAAAATTTTTAAGCAAACATTTGCGCCTAGTTAACATCTTCACAAATGTTGCTAAATGCGTGTAATATCACATACCTTTAAAAAGGGTGGAAGAGAAGTTATTTTTACACAGTTTTCAAATTTGTTATATTCCTGCTTGCTTTAACAGTTTAGAAATAATTTCGTACTAGGGAAAAAAAAATTACACTGGGAATTTTTTTAAATGAACTCAAAACAGAAATCACTTTTTCGTATTCTTAAAAAAAAAATAACTTTTAGGTACAAAAAAAATGCAATTTTTATGAAATCTTAAAAAAAATTTTCAATGGTTTAATTCCATATTCACCCATTTATCATTTTTTTAAATTTAAAAAAATATTTTTTTAACAACAAAAAAAAATATTATTTTTTTGAAGAGTGATAATTTCCCGCAATCGTTTACAGTATATATTCATTTATGGTTTTGGAGATTTTTTAGCAAAAAACCCCAAGGTTTTTTAAAAAAGTTTAAAAGTTAAAAATATCCCGCTCTCATCTAAACAAAACTTTGGATCTTAACTAAAAAATTTTTTTAGGCTTATTTATGAAGGGTAAGAAAATTTTATTTATTCAAATTTTTTCCCTTTTGTCTGACATTCATGCACATTATTCACACTTCCGTTTGGGAAAAAAATTCTTAAAACTCTCGTTTATCAAATTTTTTCTTAACACCTTTTTTTAAAAACTTCATTTGTATGTAACGGGAAACTTTTTAATCAATTTTTCCAATTTTTTTAAAAATCAGATTTAAATTTTAAAATTTTTCACAAAAAATCGATTACCAAAAAACCAATAATTTTGGGTTCCATTGTTCCCCGATCAGGATTATCAGGAATAACGATTTCCAGATTTGGCGACTAATTCATTAAACCAATTCCAGAGTTGGGGACTAATACCATATATAATTTTCAGATTTTCCGACTAATTCCAGATCCCATTTCCAGATTTGGCGACTAAAAGATAAGGTTACAAGACGAAACCGAAAACGCTCATGGTTAAACCAAATACAACAAAAAACAAAAGTGTTCTTTATGTGAAAAAGAAAAGGACTGGAACATCATTCATTGCTTCATTTTACCAAAACAGCCGAGAATTGATTCATAGGTCACCAGATTAAAAATAATTTCTCACAAACTCTTCGATTCAAAATCGTGTACTTATTTGTCTAAAGCTGATGCAAATTTCGGAGTGAATGTTGAGCTCTTTTTAGTGTAAAATATCATTGACTTTACCCCTGCTTCCGCATTAAATATTTCACAACTTAGCTCTTCGATTTCCTTTTAATTGGTTGATCTTACATTTTGTAAACCAGACCATATCGACGCACTACGGAATGCCAATGGGTATTTCAGATTCAAAATAAATAAATAAATAAAAAATGACTCATTTAAGATTAATCCATCAATGAATAAATGATAGTTTAAAAAAACTAAAAAAAAACAGGCTTTTATTGTTGATCGAACTGAAAAATGAAAAATATAAATTATAGCTTAAGAAGACCGAAAAACTCACCTTTATAGTTTATTGAACTAAAAGGTAAAAAAAAAAATTCTTAATACAAGAATAAAATGATTAACGAGAAAATTAGTCATTGTTGTAAAAGTGTAGGATGTTTTGTAGGATGTTTGTTTTGCATTTTGAAATAGAACTAGTAAGAAATTATAACTATATTGATATCGATCATCCCACGCTTTTACCACAATGACATTAATATTCTCGTTTATCTTTTATTCTTATATTAAGAATTATTTTTTACCTTTTAGTTCAATTAACTTTAACGTGTTTTTTAGTTTTTTTTTTTCCAATTATAATTTATTCAATATTTAACTCTCATTTATATAATACATTTAAAACTCTCTGTTACAGAATACTAATAAATACATAATTGTATCAATTTTTAAAATAATAATTACTTAGTATTTAATCCCTCTCCAAGAAAATTTATTCTTCATTAAATATTTAATATCTTTCTCTCGAATATCTTTTGATCTGCAACCCCTCAAGAAATTTCCCTAGATGCGCTAGGCTAAATAAGTGATTTAAACTCCATCTCTGTTCAGTAAGCAAAAGATAAAATATGCTTATTAATAATTTTTATAAATATGCGTACTAAGCTTACTTATTTTTTTAAAAAAAATTTTACAAACGGAGGACGACAGAATAATAAACACGAGATCTTCAAATTAAATTTGGTTCCCCTGCGGGGGGTCCCCGGGGGGGAATTTAAAAAACCAAAAAGGGTTGTTGCCATCTATTGCCAAAAATGGAAGACTTTGCCCAACCAGTCTGGTTTCGTCTTCATAATAATGGCTATTTTAAAATTTAAGGAAATTACAAAAAAACTCTAAGTTTCAAAAAAAAGAGGGGCTTAAGAATTAAATTCGACATCAATGGCTTCATTTTCCGTGGTCGGGTTTTTCGACCGAAAAGACTTTTAAAAAAGGGAAATGAATAGCTATTACTATGAAATTGTTATAGCTTATTTTTTTAGACTTTATTTCCCAAAAAATTGAAATGGCTGTTCCCATTATTTAAAATTTATGTCTATTCTTCCCTCTATTTCAATTGACTATTTTAAACGCTGCATTTTAATCTAAATGTTGTAGTTACGAAATAATTATGGGATAAATTATATATTGAATGGACGATGTGTGTTTTTATTCTTTATGGAAATTTTTATTTAATTGAAAAATAAAGTTACTTAAAACGCAGTATAGCATTGTAATGTGTAATAATTGGGAAAGGTATTTTTAAAATATACTTTCATAAGTCCAATATAGCAGTAAAACATCTTTAATAAAAATAAATAGATATTTTATAAAAAACCATTTCAAGGATTATTTCATAGAAAAGTGAAATATAATATTTTTGTTTGTTTGTTTCAAAAATGGGCTGCATTTTGGGAGCTAAGCCATTTGCATACACGGGAAGACCCCAAGAGGGTAGGCCATTTCATTGGTGGTGGGTTTCGCTACCAAATTGTGACGTTTGTATTTTTTATTCAATTCAAACTCTTGTCGAATGCTGAATATTGCGGTGATTTAGTTATTCCGAGAGTACCAGAGCCAAATTGATAAGGATTCAAGGGATTTTTTATATACACCATAATCATGCGACATGCGTGACTACTATTTTTGAATTCAAAAAATACCTTGGCTGCAACCGGGAACGCTTACGAGGTGAGTACGCTACATTAGAGCCACCGAGCGACGAAAAGAAATATATATAATTAGAAAAATTAACACGTAGGATTACAATATTGTTAAGGCCACTATTCAAAAATGACCTTTTAAGACTCAAATGAAATAAATTATAATTAGTCTTAAATCCTTTGGCTTGTAATTAACTCTAGAATGTCCGTCGGTGTCAATTTGACACCGAACCTGTTTACTTTGTTCCCCTTTCCTCATTTTTGCAGGGAATTTGAAAAATTTTCGTGAATTTTAATCCTTTTCCCTGGTGATTACACAGAAAAATTTTGTGTTCTAGGTTAATTAGGAGTGATTTTACACCTAAATATACCTAAAACGTCCGCTGCCGTCGTTTCGAAACCAAGACAATTTATCATTATAAATAGCTGTCGTTCAACAAAAGATAGTTCACTAAGTAGGATACTATTCGTAAAACAAACTTCCCAAAGTCCTATCACACATTTATTTGACCTTGAGTGCTGTGTCTTTGAGTTCACAGTGGAAATGAATCCCTTATACTAAAATTTTTGTGTCTAAATGTTTCGTTACATAGTATTTGCTTATCTGCTCATAATTTTTTTTTTTTTTAAATTCTTTCGATTTTCGAACTTAGTGCAGAGCAGACACTCTGAAACGATAACTCGTAGAAAGGGTCTAAGCCCTGATGAAATTGCCAATTTGTTATGAGAGCTTTTTTAAAATGAATCGGATGGTGGTATGTGCTGTCTTAATCTAATTTAGATTCCGATGATAACATAAGATTAGGTGAAGTGCAGATATAATTGATAATATTCCAGTAACCCTTGATTTATATGTCACTAGGGATGGTGCAGAATGTATACCGCATAATAGTAATGTTTCTAGCAGATTTGCCACTCAAAATATTTTTCGACAAAGCAATAACCCAACAAGTCAACGCCACTAGTCATAATGTGAACGACATTTTTTAACGATATAAAGAGGGTCATAATATATGATATAATTACATGAAATAATATTCAAAAATCTTAAAACTAAATGTTAGTGAACAGTAGTCATTCAATTATTAAGTTAAAGAAATTATTTTATATATTTTATATCCCGGTGTCAAAATGACACCAATGAACGTTTAAGGGTAATCAAAATCCCGGATGTTCTAGTGTTAATATACAAAGATACTTTTTAACATATAATTATGCTTCATTTGTCAATGAATGAGTTTATATTAATTTTAAATGCATTTATGAGGTCTTATCTATGCATAGAAAGGAGAAAAGCGACTCACTCACGCATGAAGAGATCTCCGGAACTATTAAACATATACAGCAGTGTTTCTCAAACTGTGGCGCACGCCTCCCTAGGGGGGCGTGATAACCCTAAGTGGGGGAGGGGCGAGAGCATATCAAAAAGTCTAGAATAAAAAAATATTTTAAAAATATTATAAAAATTTACTTAAAGGTAACAAAAGAAATTACATTCTGACATAATAAAAATAATGCACTTTTATTGTTATTATATGTTCCAAAATAAAATTAGAAAAGAAAGGTATCATAGTATTTTTCATATTACTTAAAGGTATATATATATATATATATATATATATATATATATATATATATAATTAACTTAAAATACCTATTACTTAAAATAACTTACTTAAAATATATCTTACTTGAAAGTAACGCATTAAAAATTTAATCCTTTTCTTGATAATTTGAGTGATTTATACTTAAGATCGTATATTGTAGTTTTAGCATCTAAGTACATAAAAAATTATTGCATTTATTACATTGTTATTATATGGGGAGGTGCGATAAAAATTATGATTGAAAATTGTGTCACAAGTATTGAAAGTTTGAGAAGCACTGACCTACAGACTTGAAATTTGACAGGCATATTCCTTTTTGTTGAGAAGAGTTCCACTAAGATCGGGTTCTGTGGTAATGAACTCCAAAAAGGGTGTTTATGGAGTTTTAGAGGACGGGTAATAAACTCCCAGGGAAGACTATGGGGTGTTATAGGTAACCAAATACCCATTTTTGAACAATTAGTCCTAAAGACTTCAAATTTGGCACAGATATTTCTTTTATTCAGTAAAGATCCGGTAAGAACTATAAAATTCTCGTTTTCAAACACAAAAACTTACAGACTTGAATATTGGCAAGAATGTGCCTTTGGTTCAGTGAAGATCCCCTAAAAATGTGATTTACAGAAAGTGATTTCAAGGGAAGGTTAAGAGGGAATAACATATAAATATACTCCCGTTTTAGATTTTCAAGCCCTGTCCTTTTCAACTATTTATGCAGGGCTATAATGCTTGGAGATTTAGACAAAAATAACTTAAAAATAATACATAATCATACAATATCATGAAATACACATTGAGGTGGGTGGTAAAAACTAGTTTGATAATATATAAAGGAGAGTCAAGTATTATCGAATTCCATTTACATTTCTAAAAATAACTTTACTGGTTTTCGATAAAATTCTACAAATTCATCATGGATATATACTATAAATGATTGAAAGCAATTATCACTAGTCAAAAAGAGTGGCCGCGGTAGCCTAGTGGTCAAGGTTTCCGATCGTGGCTGGTATGTCACGAGTTCGAGCTCAGTACCACTAAAGACCCGCCGTGTAGGGAAGCGATGCACGTTAAATCTGTCAAGAGGGCAAATATCCTCCCGTTGGTGCGGTGTGGTAGTTAGGAGAGGGGGTGCAATCCCAGGTTTCGTCCGCGGTACTTGACCATGGTTAAAAATTACGAGGTCCGTCGCCAAAAGCCCTCGTGTAGCTGAAAAGTGTGACGTTAATGTTCACTCACTCACTTGTCAAAAGAATAATATTTATTTTGTTGTTATAAAGAAGTTTATTTTTAACACGCTTTTATAAGCTTCACTTGTATGTAACGGAATATTTTAACTCAATTTTATCTACTTTAAAAGGACAGATTAATTCGAAATTTTGCTCACTTTTCAAGGACCGATGACAATACAATAATTTAATAATTTTGTTTCATTGTCCTGATCAATATCATCAGGAATAACGATTTAACATTTTCAAATCCCATCAAGCATCTTACAACTAATTCCAGATTGCTTTTCCAGATTTGGTGATTAAGTGTTAGAACTTAGATTAACTATGCAAGAGTGTTTTTTAGTTTTTTTTCTAAATATATTTGTTATTTTTTTAAAAAAGATAGTTGGAGGATAATATGGAACCGTCGGGTAATGTGGAGTAAGTGGGGTTTAAACTATTGGAAAACTATTTAAGATTTCATAAAACGTAGTTATTTTTAACTATATGTACTATAAACAATTGTAAGCAATTATCACTTGTATAAAGAATAATATTTATTTTGTTGCTATAATTTTTTTTTTATTTTTTTTAAAAAATAGTAAATGGTAATAGGGGAATATTGGGGTAGTATGGGATAGGTGGTTTAAACCATTTGCAAACTAATTAAGATTTCATAAAGGCAGTATTTTTAACTGCATTGTATGAATTTCTTTTAAGACTACGTAAAAGTCTCACTTCTGTTTTTAAGTTAATCTACAAAAAGTACTAATATATATTCTATCTTTACTCCAGTACATTCAAGTTGTGCCCACAGAAAACAGCTAAAGCAATTAATCCAAATCAATATTATACTCCAAACTCATTTTTAAATTTATTTTTATTCAGTACATTTTGTCGGGTTGTTTATAATATTACATTTTTACATCGAGTATTATGGAATACTAGATATTTCATAATACGCGACACACCATTTGGGAAATGAACTTTTAAACTGAAGGACAGAAACATGGTCAGCAAAAACAACCACATTATTACAAACTCCAGTTCTTTTAGTGTACATTATGCTTCATTTCAATGTTCAAATCCCACGTACACCAGTAAGTAAAAATATTTGAAAACTTGCCTACAAAAACTTTTGAAGATCGCATAACACACCTTGTTCTGTAGCGAGTTGTACGGCAAAAATAAGTAATCATCTCTCACTACACTACATGATGAGTCTTTCTTTTGCAGTTCAAGGTTCCCCTCTCATTAAGGCTGTTTTGGGTCAATGTTAAAGAATAGGACCTGAATCTGGAACATTTTCTCAGATATAAAAGAAATGAAAAATTAATATGATATTCTGGCTTCACTATCCTTTAAAGAGCAGTATTTCTTATCATACTAACCATTTTAACAGAGTTGATTCCTTTTTTCTGGTATAAAATGTATTTTGTGTTTTTTCTCCTATACCGTAATATTAAATAGGCTTTGCCTTCATGTATTAAGACAAAACAGAAATGATTCACGGAATATTTTGAAATTTTTAAGAACACTATATTGTTAACAGAGGTATGAGCTAAGATATTGCAAATTTCCATAGAAATTGAGGTGTTTTTCTATCTGAAAATGTGTTTCGCGTTTAGTTCAAGCTCTCGTACTTTTACCGAAAACAGCCTTAACAGCTACAAACAGACCTAAGACTTCGGTATTTCATATTGACCAACTATTCCATAATAGTTGAATGCCATCTATGTATCTAAAAAAAAATTTGTTGCTCATTTGAAATTTATTTTTTTTTGCATTTATCCAAATTTCTCTTTACTCCTTCATTCTTTTTTCAAACATATTGAATGTCAGACTGATTTCTTAGAACGGACACAGTTTAATCACAAATAGCTAAAATCTCTCGAAAACTACATTTTATCCCTATTGCGGATGATTAATTGATGAATAATAAGGAAAAGCAGATGATGTAATTTATTATTGCTCATATTGCTAGCCTTAGTTAAACAGAAAGTGAAAAAAGAATATGTAACCGAATAGTTATATTTAAATATTATCAAATAAGTGCATACTGGGAAGAAAAGCTGTTGCTTCATAAAAACATTGTGTTTAAGAGAATAATAATTTAAATTTTATAAAATACCTTTATTTTTACTTTTCATTATTTAGTAGAGTAAGGATTGTTGTAATTAAGCTATGAACTGCATTGCATATTATTTTTGAAACATGCACACCTTTTACTATTACCCATTTTTTTTATTGCATAGCCATAAGCTGTTCAAAACTGACTAAAAGCATCTAGAATCGGATGAAAAAATTTTCGAGTGCCGTATTTCATACGTTAACAATCAAGTAACCGTTATTCTATAGAATTCTTAGTTAAGTCATAGAATTCAATAACTTTATATTCTTTAACTGACTTGTTTATTTATTTCATGAAATACCTAGTTGTTCTATGCAATAGTGGATTTCACACTTTAAAGATAGCATATTTATGAATACCACGTGCGACATAATATTAAGAAACTGCCTTTAACCAATTAAAGAGATAGTTAAAGATTTATGTATAAATATTCCACATGATAGAAAGATAAAATCAATAATCAATAAAACAGGATCGTTATCCACGATTGCTAAATAACCATCCATTCACTAAGACAGTCGTTCAGCCTACAATACCTTTTAGCTTAGAATACAACTAACGACTTCAAGCATTAGTTCTAATCCGAAATTCCTTTCAATTACGGAATGTTCATCGGATTAACAAAAGCTGTATTCTTCGTCTTTACCCTACAGGGTCAGGTTCATAATCTTATTTATGTTAATTCCCTTCTTCGAGCAAATCAAGTTACGATGTAAAATGGAGATTGATGTGTAACAGAATGCAATCAGTCTTCGTCAGCCGAGGTAAATAAGACTGCTACTGAATATCCGTAATGGATCCTGCAGATATTCAATTCTGCATTCAATTGAGAAAAACTAATGGTCTTTCCTTGTGAAAGTAAACACAGTTAGTTTATCGAGGAAAAGCTACATTTTAAGGAGTTATAATGTTTATATAGAGATTAGTGCATTTTTAGTGTGGGTAGATATGAAGATGTTAAACAAATGAAGAATTTTCGATAATACCCCGAACTTATGATATAGGTGGAACATAGTGATAATCGCGTAAATCAAATTCGCGTAAGTTGAGGTATAAATTCACATATAAATACATATAAATTATTTTTAGCTGGGGCCCGAGATGAAAGAAAACAATATTTTAGAAAAAGAATGTGTTTAAGGTATCCGACTACGTTCGGAAACGTGATTTTAAAAAAGTGCATAAATGAATAATTTTCATGATATTTAGTGTCACTTAGATTAGACTACATGTATAAAATTGTTTTAAGGACACACACATTTTGACAAAAACAAAGTTTTTAAATAATATAATTAGGCAAAAAATGAACTTAGAATAACCTTTTTCAAAATGTTCTCCTTTTGTGAAAAATGCTTCTATTATAATAATATTTTGCCTGTATATAGCTCAGACGTCTCTACAGAGGCTCAACTAGGATTTTTGAAAAATGCACATTATTTTCAGAGTTACAACCCATTGAAATATTTACCGGCGTTTTATTTCTTAAAATGTCTCCCCTCTGTTGTCGTAAAACATGAATAAAACCACTTATAAGTTATATATTTCAAAAATTCTAGTTGAGCCTCTGTACAGAGGTCTGAGCTATATACAGGCAAAATATTATTATAAAAGAAGAATTTTTCACCAAAGGAAAATATTTTAAAAATGGATCATTGTATGTTTATTTTTTTGTCAGTATATTGTGCTATAAATCTTTCATACCACTAATAAATTGTGGATCTTGAAGGTAGACTTTGCTTACGGATGTTCCAAAATGAAAGCAGCGTAAGTGTTACGGATTTAATTTCACTAAACTCGATATACAACTCACCTTGTTCTTGAAGTGAGCCATATTGAAACGAGAATGTCGTAGAACAAAGACGTTGTATTATCTAGATTGCATGTCATTTACGACTTAATTTTCAATCATAATTTTCATCACGCCCCCCCTTCCATACAATAACATTGTATTGAATTCACTTATATATATACTTTGACGCCTCTTAAGGCATGCGACTACCCTAAATTCATAATTTTTTTTCAAAATGAACAAAACATTTTATGATTTTGTTTTATAGACCATCTTATTAATTTCATAAAAATACCAAGCTTTTTATTTTCCATTCCCTAGAACAAAAACTACAGGTGTTTTAGTAAAAGCAGATGCCACATAACTTTGCATAATATGTCAAACCTTAAAATGCGTTTTACTCGAAATGTGTTTTTTTTCTTTCGAAAAACTCAAACAATTACATCGAATGCTCAAAAAGGTTTTAAAATATTTTGCTGAAATTGTTTGTGTATGTTCTGTATAACAGTAGAAGTGTTTTTACCTTCAGATTTATCAAGCACTGTTTTAGTACAAAATTTACAGTTCTTTATGTGAATATAATCACTGTTCTTCTAAGCGAATTCATATAACAACTAAGATAAAGTGCTCTAGTTTTTGTAAAAATTAAAGTATCTCTTATCTTGTAGGTCACTTCAAAAAAAAAGAATAGCAATGTAATACATCAAAATTGAAAAATCGAGAATTTGTTCATTTACTATTCGTACAGAGCGGACCCCGTTTATGTAATATTTTGCCAACTTTTACCCTTTTTTCCCATTTTAGTAGTAATAATATATTTTTCAATGCTTAATTTTAGTCTTTTTTTCTTAAAATGTACTAAATAAATATAAAAACCACAAAATTCTCCATATCTTTATTATTTTTTTAAAAAAAAATAAACGTCTCACTCAACCAAAGCATTAATTGTTCCAAACGTATATATACGTCTTTCCAAAATAGGATCTTCTCTGTGCATTGCTATTCGTAAATTTATTCCGAAGGCTTTAAAATGCAATAAAAGGCCCTTGACAGTGTTTGCGAAATATTTACATATTTCAGATAGGGTTTAGCTTATTGATTCCTTTTCATCCTAACCGAATACATCACATACGCGCGCCTACGAGGAAAACGGTGGCATTGGGACGAGTCCCGTAACTTTTAATCGGCGATCAAAGGAGTAATTATAAACCATACAAATTACCAAAATAAGTGTTACTTTTTATAAAAAATTCACATATGAAAAGCCTATGGGATGACAGTAATTATTAAACTTGTTATTAACTTAGTATTGATAATTAATTATAAGAAATATTCGCAGTAGTGACACATTTATAAGTATATTATATTAGTGCGAATGTGTATTTTATATCTTATGTCAGAATATATTTTGTTTGTTTACTTCAGTAAGTTAATAAATTTTTAAATAATATTTTGTACTTGACTTTTCAATACTCTATCACCCCCTCGTTGAGTTCTCACACCGATCTAGGGAGACGCGCCCCACAGTTTGAGAAACGCGGCATTAAGTTTTTCTTTATGGAATATAAAAACTGTAAGAGATTTTTTGGTTTAATTTTAATTCTTTTTTGAAAGTGTAGCTACACTTTTCGAATCACTTTATATTATACGATTTTTTATATAAAAATACGTGCAATTTTGATTAACCTGTTTTTCTCAAAAAATATCTTCCCTGTAAATCGGTGTATATGTATTCTAATTGATTTATAGTTGTTAAACAAGCGGTAGATTATTGAAAACCAAAATATAACAAAAGAAAACTGTTTCCAGAAAACATTACAGCTCTCGTGTTGCTAAAAGATTGCTATTTCACCAAAATTCTTTTTTGTTTCTTCTTAA
This sequence comes from Trichonephila inaurata madagascariensis, assembly GCA_019973955.1. Lineage (NCBI taxonomy): Eukaryota > Metazoa > Arthropoda > Arachnida > Araneae > Nephilidae > Trichonephila > Trichonephila inaurata. The sequence continues at coordinate 9,597 of BMAV01017318.1, read as the reverse complement.
ACGTTGCGATTTGCTTTAAATCAAGTTATTTTTTTAACTATCATCTTATTTATTTAATTGAAGAGAAACTATTTTGTCCTCCAAATTCCTAGTTTTCAGTATGAAAAAGAAACGATATATTCAAAATAGAAACTAGAAAATAAATATCAACATAAATAAAATCAACAATAAGCGTATATTTCTATTTATGTTTGTACATCAAATAGATAAAAAAAAATACAACTTAAATCGGATTTCTTTTTTAAAAATGTGAAAAATGCAGGGTTTATCTTAGATTATTACAACAAATATACCATTCTTCTGAATTTTCTCCAATGCTTATGTTATTTTTCTTTTTAAATATCTTTCTAAAACTGTTTAAAATTTTCTGTACAGAAAAGGCGAGTTTTTCTTAAATGCGGCTAATAACATTTCTTAGATATATAAAACTTTTTTCTTTAAAGAAATATATTTTTCACTGAACATTTTATCACTTCGAAGATTCTTTGAAAAAATGTATATAAATACATACAAATATTCTTCAAAAGAAGAGAAAATCTGAAATAAATTTGTTTTTCTAGTTTGTAAATTTAATAAAAAAATTATTTTGAAGAAAGTAAAAAAAAAGAGCATCTTTATATTTCAGAAAGGAATTTTTATTTGGGGGGGTGTGGTTCACACACACACACACAGTTAAAACATGCTAAATGTTTCCCAGAATGCAAAATTTTTGGGAAAAAAACAAACTATTCTAAAATTATACTCAGTACGTTTACAAGTTTTTTTTAAAAAAATATTCTCGAAACTACTTTTCTTGCTTCTATCTGAGAAAAACACTTTCTTAAAAAGGTTAGATGCGACGTTTTTTTTAAAAAAAGTTGAAATTTTTGGGGAAAAAAAATTTAATGGACAAAATAGTTCTAAAAATTTTGGTGTGTCTTAAAAAACAGAAGGGCCCCACTTAAATACTAAATAACCTTAAAAATGAATACTAAGGTATCCACACCCAAAATCATGGTTTTTTTTTTAAAAAATTGAAAATTTTTTTTGGGTTTTTATTTTATGGCCACTTAGCTTTATAAAATACCGATTTTTTTTTTTTATTTTCCATTCATAGAAAAAACTCAAGGTTTTAGTAAAACTAGATCCATAATTTTTGCATAAAATGTCAAACTTTTACTGCGTTTTACTCGAAATGTGTTTTTTTTTAAAATCTCAAACGGGGGCTAGCGATTCTCAAACGTTTTAAAATAAAATTTCTGAAAAATTTTTTTGTGTATGTTCTGTTAAAAGTGAAAGTGTTTTAATTGTTTAACAATCATTTTTTTTTAAAAATTTTAGTTCCTTATGTGAATAAATCACGTTTTTAAGCATTTCATATAATAACTAAGATAAGTGCTCTAGTTTTTGTAAAAAATTTAAAAAATTTTTTCCGAAAGATTTGAAAATAAAAAAAACATCAAAATTGAAAAAAATTTAGAATGGTCCATTTTCTATTTGTACAGAAGGGCCCCTTTATTAATTTTTCAATTTTTTTTCATTTTAGTAGTCATAAATTATTTCTCTTTTTAATTTTAGCCTTTTTTTTAAAATGTACTAAATAAATTTAAAACCAAAAAAAAATCTCCATATCTCCATTTTAAAAAAAAAGGCGATCCTTAAGCTGACATAAAAAAAACAGAGTTAATGAAATTCTTTGGGTCGGATGTAAATATAATTATTTCATAATTTTGAAAATTTGAGCTTTTCCCCAGTTGTTTTTATGCATCTTATATATTAATTGTTATATTAAATTTTTATAGTTTTAGTAAAAGGAATAATTTTTTGGTAAATATTGACTTCGGGAAAGTTAATTTTAGAAAAATTTTATTAACCATAAGGAACTAACACAGGAAGATACCCTTTGAATATATTTGTTAAAAAAGGATTCTTAGCTGTTCATATCTTCCCATGCGGGAAATATCGTGCCCTGAGCGGATACTCAACCTGCGGTCCTGTTCCACACCCACCGAGCCTTTTTAAGTATCCCGGCCATGGCCCATTGCTTTAAAAATAATTATTTATGAACGTTGATTAAATTTTTGGGTTGGGAAATTTTTGTCAAGAAATCAAATGTATAAATTTTTTGCTTTTTACTCGGTATCGTACGGGTACGAAGTGATATTCTTTTTCTATTTGGAACGGTTAAGGTTAGTGATAACAGCCAACAGCGAAGTAGAGACAATTATATGGGTGCTAATTTTTAACTATCTTTCATACCTTAAAAATAAAACTATTCTTAGAAAATAAATCGTTTCAAGACGATCGGGAGGTTGATTATTCAGTAGAGAAAAACAAACATGGATCAGTAATTGTTTGATTTGTCACGAAAGTGCTGTATTTAAAAATATCAATAAACAGGAACCATTCAATGACACTTTTCTTCGAAAATCTCTTTCAAGAGGTGATAAATAGGCTTTCATGAATAATCTTTGCAACAGCAGCAAAGTGTTTTGTTAGTAGTAATATCACAGCGGTAACAAAGACATCCTATGAAGGTTGTTATAGTATTTATTGGTAATCATATGAAACCGTTTACTGATATAGAAATTGTTAAGGAGTGTTTCTTAAATGCTTCTAATTTAGTGTTATGACAAAAATAAAAAAAATTATAATAAAGAAAAGCAAAACAGGAGTTATAATATTTTGATCAATTTCCTACATTTTAAATTTCCAATGTTATCTTAGTCTTAAAGCATTTCTCCCCACCCCCTTCCCCCCTTTATCCTCATGTTGCGGCCCGCGTGAAAGAGCTGACATATATATGCGGCGCAGCAGAAAAAAAGGTTGAGTACCCCTGATCCAGAGTATCTAATAGCTGTTATGAGAGGTTGAAAATTTATATACAATGAAATACGTTTAACGCAAAAACGCTACAGACGAGATATCGGTTAACACGAAATAATACAACAGTCTCGACAAACGACTTTGTATTTTCATGTATGAAATGTTGTCTTAGCTTAATACGAAACCAAAATCGCTTTAAATGCAAACTTCTGGTAAATTAAAAACCTGCTTCCGGCTTAGCTAATTTTATAAAATTGATTGTGTAACTCTTGGCATCTAGGTAACGTAAAAACAAAACAAAAAATGTTTTGAAAGTCAAAAGATAGCTTTATTCAAAAAAAATAAAAAACAAAAAATATGTGTTTTGATCGAATTTGGTCACTTTAACGTGTTCGGATACGTTAAGGTATCCCGAATATGTTCGGAACCCTGATTTTAAAAAAGCGTATAAATGGATACTTTTCATGATATTTAGTGTCACTTAGATTAGAATACATGTATAAAAATTTTTTAATGACATTATGACAAAAAATTATTTAAGTACAATATTTTGGCAAAAAATTAACTTAGAATAATCTTTTTTCAAAGCCTTCTCTTTTTTATAAAAAATGCTTCTATAATAATAATATTTTGTGTGTGTGTGTGTTTATGTAAAGTAAAGACTTCTCCAGAGAGTCTGAACTAGGATTTTTGAAAAATTCACATTATTTTCAGAGTTACTACCAATTGAAATAATTTTCGACGTGTTTTTCTTAAAATTTCTCCCCTCTGTTGTCGTAAAATATGGATAATTCTACTTCTAAGTTGTATATTTCAAAAATTCTGGTTCAGCCTCTGTACAGAGGTCTGTGCGATATATAGGCAAAATATTATTATAATAGAAGCATTTTTCATAAGAGGAGAATATTTTGAAAATTGGTAATTTTATATTCATTTTTTGTCAAAATATTGTACGTAAATAATTTTTTCTTCTAATAGTATTCTTAAAAAACAATGTTACACACATTTTCTAATCTAAGTGACATCAAATATCATAAATTTATCCTTTACCCCTTTTTGAAAAATCAGGGTTTCCCAAAGGGAGTCGGATATTTTAAAAAACTTGTTTGTTAGACTATTTTAAATCCTTTTACGGACTGATAACATCTTCAAAAAAAAATGCATAATTGGTTTTAAAAGCACAGAAACTAACTAGACAGCGCATCATTTATTATTAGTTTAAAAAATCCTGATATTTGCAATCACAGGGTACATTCATCTAATTATCGGAAATTTTTCGGCCTCTTCTTTTGCAGGTTCGGGTTCTTCATCTTAAATGTTTTTTAATTCCCCTTCTGAAAAACCAAAAACCCCTTAGAAGGCGTGGATGAAAATCGGGGAATGCAATCAGTTTTTTTTTTTTGGTTTGGAAAAAAGGACGTGACGGGGTTGCCTTTAATGGATCCTGTGGGATATTTAGCCCGCATTTCATTGAAATAGGGCCCCCAAGTTTTTTCCCAGTGACAGGGGAAAGGGATTTATCGAGGAAAAGATGAATGACAAAAAAAAGTTGGGCTGATTCTGGAAGGAATATCATTTGTGTGGATTTTGAAAGAAAATTTGGGAAGCAACGAATAGGGGGTTTTCTAAAATTAGAAATGTTTTAAAAGAAAAAAAATTTTAAAATGGTTATATGATATAGAATTAAAAAATTTTTTCAAATTATTCATCATTTTATGGTCTCATAAAAAATTTGAATCATTGTCTAAATAGAAAAAATTTTTAAAAAATAAAATAAAAGAAGAACATAAAAGAAAAAAAAAGAAGTTTTAGCCTTTAATACCTTTTGCTTATGATGTTTCGAATTTAAAATTAAAAAAAACCTAAAATTTAAAAAAAAAAACATTATTTATGGTATTTCTTTTTAAGAAAAAAAAAATAAGTGTTTTGAAAGAAAAATTTTTTCACAAGCTTTATTTTTAAAAAAATTATACCTTTAAACAATATATTTTAAAAAATAAAACAAACTGAACTTGGATCCACATAAAATATTAATATAAAATTTAAAAGACAAATTCTCAAACCGAAAAACAATGACAACCAAACGAAGGTAATTTAACAAAACTGTCACCGACTTAGGGCAGTGAAGTAGGGTTAAGCTTTCCTTATAGAATCCTTACCTTCCTCATCAGCAGAAAATTTATACAAAAAATTGCAAGAAAAAAAATTATAGAAAATAGACTACCTTTGAAAAATACTTGCCTAAAATTTGGATGTGTAATCAAACATGAATTTATTAAACAATTAAACTAAAAGGGATGACTATTGTATAGATAGAGAAGTAGCAAAGAGATACACTTAATAAATAATTATAGATTCTAGAACTTACCAAGAATTTTCTTGTGCATGAAGTAATATCCCAGAAGCAGTTTTATATAAAGGCAATATATATAATTAATTAATTACTGAATATTTTTTATAAAATACTAGTTACGGGTAAAAGTATCTCCTGAAGGTGAACGAGCCTCCATGGTACAAATTACACAAATGTTGTGATATCCTCCCAAATTTTAAACCTCTAACTTAAATGTATTATGTAGTTAGTTCTTTTTATTTATTCTTTTTTTCGTAAAATTTGTGTTCTTGATGCTCTTCTTGATTTAAATTCATCACCGAAGCTGTGTGCATCATCCAACACTTCATTGATAAAGTGTTAAAGTTTTGATATACTTGCAGCTTCCTGGAAAGTTGAGTATTTCGTTATGTTGATTGTTAATAAGTGCCTAAGAGACAACATCTTTTTTTTCAACCATTTTCCCGTATACGCAATCGTTTGATTTTTTGTGAGAGCGTCAAAATGTACAATAATTAATTTTATTGCAAACATGATATGAAACAAAGAACATGTTTTAATTGAGCACGTACGAAAACAAAAAATGGGGGTTTCTTACTGTTATCTTGTGAATTGTTGACTTTTAACGACAATACGTGAAAGGGTTTGAACCTGGTACCTTCGATCCTGGGACCAACATATTCACTATACTAAAATAATCATCATAGTATGGAAAGGGGGTTCGGCATATAGATTCCACCGCCACACACCCCCCATCAGTAAGTCGGTGGATAGGTGAAAGAAAACCTTACCGGTTTTTTTGGCGTGTGAGTTATTCAGTTGTATCAAATGTGTTTAAAAGGGCCCGGGGGCTGCGTCATGTTTATTTGACGGCTTTGCATTGCTGTGTCATGTGATCTGGTGTATTTGTTGTGCTGCGTCGTGCGATTGACGGTTTTGCCCGGGGGTGCGTTTTTGCGTGTGGGTGGGTTTTTTCCGCTCTGATGGCGGATAAAAAGGCGCCAAGTCGATTGAAGGTTTGCGTTGTTTCGAAGTTCAGCCAGGGTCACCAATGAAGTTTAGAACCTGGTATGTTCGGATCCGTAAGCACATAACATATCCAGTAAACTAAAATGATCATCGTAGTACGGAGGTTGCTACTGGCTTATATAGATACCATCGCCACATACGTAAAAATTTATTACTTTTTTTTATAGAGGAATTTAAACTAAATTTTCTGAATGTAAAGAATTTCATTTTTCCATTAAACATTTTTATATAGATATTTTTAGATAGTATTATAGATACTACTCACAATAAAATAAAATATCTCGAATGGGATTTCACTACGTGAAATCAAAAATTTATATCTGTTTTTTTAAAAATATATTTAAAACTAATTCAAAACTCTTTTTTCAAATCTTAAAGATGTTTTTTAAAAATTATATAGTTAGTAGTACAACACGAAAACTGGAATTATTATTTTTCGGTTTCTAGGGCAAAATTTAAAAAAAAAAATCAAGTTCTATCATAATCGGGCCCCTTTCCAGGGCAAGCAAGATGTGGTGAAATTTTCCCCCTTATATAGCGGAATTATGATTGCTCTCATTTCTATTCAGAAAAAAGACCGGAATTAAATTTACTCTTTGGAGAACAAATTTCGTTTACATGTTTTTCGATGTTTTGTTTTGTTAAATTGAAAAAAATGTTGGAAGTGAAAAATTTTTTTAATGCTTTGAAGATAATAAAAACATGGAACTAGTTGTTCAAGCTTTTTGCTTTTTTTAAACTATTTTATGGAACACAAAAAAAACCTTTTGAATTAAGTTTAACTTTATGAAGTAATTCTGAAAGAATATGGTGTAAAAATGCGTTCATGTATTTTAACTTGACTTGGAGATTTCTTTCGAGTAATCCAGGGTTTTTTTTGGTACAAAATTACTTGTGTCTTGTAATTTTTTTTTGTGATTAGATAATCAACAAGTCAGATAATAAGCTTCTTTTTGAGGGATACTGTTATTTACTTTATCCAAATTTAGAATTTTATTCTTATAGTACCCCTGAATTTAAAATACGGAATCAAATGCTCTAGCAATATTTGATGTAGTATAAATTTTGTAAGAAAATTATTTTAAAGGAAAATTTTTTTTATCCCTAATTTACAAGATTTTTTTTTTTTTTTTTGTAAAAAAAAATCAAGGCAATTTAATTCATACTTTAAATCAGTGGTTCCTAAAGTCATTTTCTCTGGACGCTCAAGGGTCCATGATATCACTCAGTGGAATTGAAATTGATTTTGGGATACACCAGAACAAAACGTCAGGGGGCCCGCGCAATATTTAATACAAAATAATAACATTTTAATCCGTTTTTATAATTATGGAAATTTAAATAAATAACAAGAGATAAAATAGCTGCGATTCTTACGTTTGGGTAAATATTTTCAATTTTGGAAATAGTCAAAAATTTTTGTATTTGGATTTTTTAATTTTTTTATATTACTATATTTAAATTTAGTGTTTTCACAATCAAAGCCTTGCGTTAAAAGGGCTTAAAATGGAAAACTTAAAATTCGGGTGCTAGAGCCAAGTTAAAAATTTTTTGGAAACCCAATTTGGCGACTTTTACCATTTTACGAGTTCTTCTAGATATTAGTAAAAGAAATACTCTAATTTCGATCGAGATGCACAAGCGTATCTTTCTGAAAGATCCACCACCTATAAATGGAGATGCTTGCCGTAACTCTTGTTTAACCAGTGTTGGTAGGGATTGTTTTTTTACAGCGATTAGTAAACTCCGTGATTACCGATTACCAGCTATCTTGTAAAATCTTTTTTCATGCATTGTTTTTTTACACTGATAATAGTTCTGAGTGATGTTGAAGGTGTGAAATCCATCATTTTATTTTGTAAATTTTACGATAATCCTTTTTTCAAAGACAATCAGGACATTTTTTGACAATAAATTCTAATCCTCAAAAAAAATATCTTTCCTGGCTGTTTTCATAAAAACCCCGGCCCTGATCACCGTAACAATATAAATATGAGTGGGTGCTTAAAATACTGTATATTATTTAAGTGTTGAGCATTTTGCAATACCTTTGGTGAATGAACATTGACAAAACTAATTTCCACTGATTTGTAACTTGCAGTAATAGTTGTATGTATAACTTGGTTTAACGTTATTACTATAACTTCGTTTTTGTTCAGTTTACTTCAATATATTTAAGCTTTCAGTTACCAACTAGCCACTAACAACAATATAAGAACAAAATAAGAACGAAATAAGAATACAAAAACTAACTGTAATTCCTAAAAAATTTCTAAAAAATTCTTTTTAAATACTTAAAATATCTAATTTCAAAAGCTTGGATAGTACCTTTTCAGGATACAACCTTTACTTTTAGTTTATTAAGATTTGAAATAAAAGAAAAATTCCCCAAATTTTATTTGCTAAATTTTTCCAGCCGATTCAAAAGTTTTAAACAGTATTAACAAAATTTAAAAAATATTTTCGATATAAAACTTTTCCTTTTCTTGCTGTTTTCCCGATGTGCATCCCAAAATTTAAAAGGAAGTATCGGGAAAAATTCTTGGCATATTTGGAAGAAGCTATACCGAAAGTGTATTTTCTGCATGTAATTCATCGACATCGTTAAGTCGCAAAAACAGTGAACGTTTGCATTGATCACTAATGGACTGATGACGACATTGTAACTTAAGGAGATTTTGCTCAGCTTTATCTGAAAAGACGAAAACAACAATCGTTTATACGTCACCAGAAATACGTTGGTTATCAAAAGTTTTATGTTTAAATCTATTTTTACCTTTTTTTGATTCATTTGAAGTTCTTGGAAGCACAAGGACAACAATTTGTGACAAAATTAAATTAACTGAAAAAATTTCTTCTTTTAAGTGTTTATTTCCAAATTTTAACAATAATTCGAAAATAGAGGCATTTTAAATTTAAGGAATCCCACTCCCGGGGAATTTAAAAAAAGGGGGTATGGAGATTTTTTTGTGGGTTTTAGATTTATTTTACATTTTGGGGGTAAAAAATTAAAGGGGTTTAAAAATTTCAAAAAAAATACATAAACGGGCCCGCTTTTTTCAAATAATTTGGGGGTTTTTTTTCCATTCACTTTTACAATAGTAAATAAAACAAATTCTCAATTTTTTAAATTTTTATGTTTAAATTTCCCATTCCTTTTTTTTAAAAAACCTTCAGAATAAGAGATATTTTAATTTTTTTAAAAAATTAGACACTTTTTCTTTGTTATATAAAAAACTTAAAAGGTAATATAAAAAATTAATTCAATTCCTACTTAGATCAACTAAGAAACATTCCTTTTAGCTCTTTTTTTTAAATTGACATTATAATTTTTGTCTATTTGTCTGCCCTATTATACATAAATTTTATTATAGACAGAATCCCCAACATTAAGGGGGAATTAATTCCTAAAATTATCATTAAAAAAGTAT
>BMAV01017317.1:362292-373249 GCA_019973955.1 Trichonephila inaurata madagascariensis | reverse complement strand
GGGTGCAGATATTTAATCATTTCAAAAATGAACACATTCCATATGAATATTTAGTTATATATTCTTTTTTAATTTACTTTGTGTTGCCCAGGAACTAATGCAGCAGTTGAAAGAGTTTTTTCAATTGTAAATGGTTTTTGGACAAAAGGGAAATCAAGATTTAATGTTGATACTTCAACTGTAGCACTTACAGTGAAGTTCAATTTGAAGAATATTTCTTGCCCCCAAATTTCCGATGTATTAGAGAATGATATACTCGTATAGATAAAAAAATTATTCAGTGGAAAAATACTCATTTAAGTAAATAAGTAAAATAAATGTAAGTGTAATTAGTGCATTTTTGTTTGAATTACTAAAATGTTTCGTAAATTTACGTTGTAATTTTTTCTGAAAATTTTTGTCCTTCTTTTCACTGTAAAAAAATTGTCCACTTTATTCATATAGAAGCATTTTGAATAAAAGTTTAATGTTTTCAAAATGTGTCATTCTTTCTTTATTTTAAGCCAAAAAAAATCATTTAAATAATTTTCTATCGTAATAATATTATTCAAACAATTTTACATGCATATTCTGAATTAAATGACTCTAAATATATATATTCTCTTAATATACTTTTCAAAATCACAGTTCCGTACGTAATCGGATACCTTAAGAATAGTGATAAATATCACAGTTATATATCAGATAATGTAAGTAAAAAAAATTTCAATACATTGATAAGCATTACTGATGAGAATTTTCCAATGTGATACCGTAATCTTATAATCTAAATTATTACAGTAAATAAAAAAGTTGTATCTAAATTCAGGATTCCTTTAGAATACGCTTGTTGAAGAAAAAATGGGATCTTTGGAAGAACTACAGCTACGTTTCTTTAAACTTTAACTAAACGCTGTACATTTATTTATTTCTAAAGAATCAAGTTAATACATTCGAGCAATTAAGAAATTAGTTGTTAGATAGTTTATTAAATGATAGTCAACTGAAAAACTACAGCACAAAGCCTCAATTGGTTTAAAATAGTATTGCAATTAAGAAAATTCACATAATGTTATTTATTTATTTGTATTTCGATGTCTAAAGAAGCACATTAACACAATTAAATAAAAAAGCAAATTAGTTGAGAGAATGAATTATGAATCAATTTAAAAACTGTAATGCAAAGAATCAAACAGTTGAACACAATATTACAAATAGGTGAATGAATTTGCGAAACATACGATAAAACTATGCTTACTGTACAGTGCAATCTAAAGATTTATAATATTTTGAATTGCATAGCAATTCGTTTAACTCATGACGGTCACATTATAAAGACAAGAACATGTTCTCCATTGAATTCAAAATAAATATTAAACTAACTGAACTTTTTTTCTATTTATAAAAATTAAATAATAAAGTTTCAAATTTCATAATTGGATAAATATGTTTAAGTGTAATGAAAAAAAAAAACTCTTCAAAAAGAATTTTTTTAAATTAAAAAAAAAATCTTATTTTATGCATATACTCTAAATAAAAGGCATTTTGTATACAAAGTACTTTTTAAGAGAAAGTTTCTGCAAAGGGTAAAAGCTGGCAACAACGGACCGTGTGAACGGATTATCTGGAAATACAACAAAGCTTCTATCGTGTGACTATGACGAGAATCACTTAGTTATCATTATCATGTGACCATGAAGTCACACGAATTTAGCCCATTTGTGTTTGCAACAAGCGCACCATTTGCGGTACATTTAGATTTGCAGTCGCATTTTTTGAAAACCTACCTGGTACCATGGGAATAGTTTTTTACTGTTATGTTTCCAAAAAACACAGGCCATCGTAATTAAATCTATTATAAATTAATTCAAAGAGTGTTTTATCGGATGCATCACCTATATCTGCCACTCTGTTTTGAAATGCTAAGGATTGATTACTTAGGGACTAATTTAAGTTCAATCGAAATTTCTAACAGGAAGGAAATGATTTGAACAAACTTTTGAACTTTATTAATATGGAAACCAATAATGTGATGATTATACATTTTTAAGTCTTGATTTCGCACTTTAACGATGCAAATTATAGTGAAAATCACTTACCAAGAAACTGAGGGGAAGGAAATATTCTTTTCTGGTTAAAAGAATTTCGTGTTAAAGGATATTGCAAAAAATAAATAAATAAATAAAATAAAATTAGATTACATTTTATTTACATAGGTATGTATATATCCATTCATTTAGTAAAAGTCAATGAAATAAAAACATTCTTAAGAAATCAATACAATTTAATATCTTTCTGTGCATAATATTTTCTTAGCACCAAATTGTCGTCAAATTGTTTGATGCCGTAAATTTTATTACTCATTTCCTTATTAGAGATGTGCCTGAATAACTGCGCATAATTTTTCATTGCACATTATTTTGGATGACATAGGAAAATGAGCAGAATTATTCATTTCATTTTTACCGTCGGAATCTGCATCAATGATATTTTCTGAGTTTTGAACAAACACCAAAATTGTCTTTGTCTGCCATAACTGTCTTTGTTTGCACACACATTATGATCATCTACTACAACACTAAAACAGCCCAATCCGGCTGGTGTTCTCCGTATTTTGTTCATTCCCAGAAGAGTAAGATATTTTCGTTTTGTGTTAAGAGAAAAAAAATTCATGAAAGTGTAAAATAGTTTATAATAGGGACTGTTGTATTATATTTTGCGTTAAACAATATTTTGTCTTAAGCTTTTTCGTGTTGAACGCATTTTACTGTAGTTAATTTGTGCTTTAGCTCGGTACTCTGCTCAATGACGATTTTCAACATATATTTCTACCTGTCCCCTAACTCCCATCTCCCAAAAGACATGGGCACAAACTTAGATATTGATTCTGTGAATGTCCTGCAGAAAGAAAGGCTTTAAGATTTGGACGTTTTATGTAAATTCGGGGCTTGGGAAAACTTTCTTTTTATTTGGAAGTAGACATTTGTAGTATTGAATTCTTTCCAGTTCTTTCTTAAAATGGAAAAGTAAAGTGCATTTTGAGTGCAGGTTAGTCTGGATTTCTGGGATTTGCTGAGTGTAAGTGATTGTGCAATTACACTTGTTTATATTTCTTACACTTAAACTTGTTTATATTTCTGATTAGAAATAATTTGTCACGCATCAGCAGATGTATTAAAGTAACAAAATTAAATTTTATAAGAAAATTTCTACTGTAACTTAAATCCTTTTTATAAGCATAATGCAATTTGTTGGCTCAGAAAGTATCAAATCGAGATGTTTTTACCAGTTTATGGCTATCAAGTTGAATAAACATTTGAATAAAGATATTTTAACGAATAGATTGACTAAGATTATCAACTATCAGGGTTAATCCAAAATCAAATTTTAGTTTTTTTACATTAAAACTACATTGACTACAGGAAATAACTTTTTGAAACTTAATTCATTCAATTTTAGTTATATATTTTGCAAAATGAAAGCACCAGCTTTGTTTACGTTTTAGAAAAATTCGATATTAAAGGAAATATTCCCATAAATTCAAAGTTCTCCATTTGAATTTGAGTTTAAATACACTGAACTGGAAAATATATAATAATTGTTTAACATTGATGTTACTTTTGGTTGTTTAAGTTTAAAACCTATTTAGAGCCTTTTATTTTAGGGGAAAAACTTGTAATATCATTTTCTATGAATTAAAACGGTTTATGGACAGCATTTACAAACGTACATTTTATGTAAAAAAAATGCGAGCTATGTATAAGATAATAAAAACCAGTATGTATTAAACAATATATTTTTTTAACGTAGAAGAAATATAGGACCCAAGTAAAATGCTAGATTGTTAACTATATCTAAAAAATTAAATAATGAAAGTGTCGTGATAAAAATATAAACAAACTACCATTATTGGAAAATTGTCATAAAATTAGAAAAATATAAATTAATTACACGTGAAACTAAAAAAATAGAAACATAAACTCTACAAATAACCAATGTATGACAGTAAAACCGAGCGAAAATATTTTAAAGCAATTTCTTGAAAAGAAAAAGAAAAGGGGAACCCTCAATAAAAATGTCATATTCCTATGTTGATTTGACATGAATATGATAGAGCTTTATGTTCCTTTTAGAAACTGGCATATTTTCAACTATTAAGAAAACGTTTTTGATATATTGTTACAGCAAAAAAAGGATATTGTTTGTAATAAAATGTATCATAAAATGGAACCATAGTTCATAACGTTCATTCAAAATTTTACAAGTCACTTTGGATATTTTTTTCTTTTGTCCGCTTGCAGTTATATTATTTTGATATATAAAATTGGAAATTATAGCATAATATATATTTGATGTGTAAGAACTTACAGCCATAAATTGAGAAATATAGCTTTGAAAGTAGAAAAAAAGAAACATATTTAGGAACAAGAAATAAAAGTAAGCTTACAACTAGTTAATGAACAATCAGTTTAAACTTATTAATAGTTTAAAGTACAAAATACATACAAATTTTCACTTAAATGTGTTTGCTTTTATACTTTGTATATAATTTATATATAAAACTTACTTTCAAGTTCTTCAATTATTCTACTTGGTTTATAACTACGACTGGATAACAATTTGTTTTTGCTATATAACAAATCAACTACAAAATGCACCATAGCTATTATTACTTTTTTGGGGGGAAGTAAAATAAAATAAAAATGCATTATTTAATGTCATGTAAGTGATATGGTCATTTTCTTTTAAGTAACCGATTATCGGTCTTTTTTTATTATTATTATTTTCGTAGTATTGAGAAATACCTACCCAAGTGTTCTTGTATTTCCATTGCGTTATTTGATTGCGTCATTCATTAGAGTTTTAATAGATTACAAGAATACAATTGATAAGAAATAAAATATATATTATTTTAAGTCTATAATTATAACATACAAAATAATATAAAGTAATAATATAAAATAATATATAAGTAATATATATTATTTTAAGTCATGACTAAAATTAATCTACAAATATTAGTCATGTTGAATACAATATTCCTAGCATAGAAAATAAAACACCATGACCGAGGAGATTGTAATGTAAATTAATGTACAGATATATAAGGTACAAGTAAATATAGGGAGATAATTTTAATATATTGCTACGAATTCAGGGATTTAATAAGAAAACAGTTATGCAAGAAAACAGTTATGCAAGCAACATTCAAACGAGGTATAAGTACTGAGAGAAAAAGACCCATGCACTCACAACCATCATCTACAGTTCATCTTCGGATTAAGGTTGGGTCAAATCAAGGAAACAACGACAAATTGGGTCCAAGATATGCTCGATCAATGGCAAATCAAGATACACCGCTGTCAAAAACAGTAACATGACATGCCTCAATGCTTGCCAGTTGATGAATGGCGCTTGCTTGGCTCCTTGTCCATTTGGAAAGTACCGCCTTTTAGCCACTGAACATAAGGTAGTACGGCCAACTGTAACTAGACTAAACCTGTTTCATAACAAAGGTGAATCACTATCGTATATCATGGTACCCAAACGATTACGCTACTTTGGCGAGCATTATGGCATTCACTAATTGTATTTAAATTGGCTGTATTTCTGAAACGCCTCCAGATTTTAATCTATCTATTATCATCAGAAACAATAGAGTCGTTCATAAACACAATTTTGTTACCGGGTCAATTAGTTGTTCAGTATCTGTACGACACCATCGCATTCTTTCAAACCGTTGAACGGGTGTCAATGACTATCTTCATAAAGGGCGACTTGAGCGCAAACTGCTTCCAGCCAATCCTTTAGAAACTTCTCTCTCTCTCTCAGATGTTATAATAATCCTACATAATCTTCAGAAGACCGAGAGAAATAATCATAGGGCCAAAAGTGCTTCTCTTCAGTGTTTTAATCTGCTAGCTCTGTTGCGTGTTTCACTCAGACTTTGCCAACGAATAGTAATTCATTTTTGGATCCTTCCGATTCAAATTCTAAGCACAATAGACGCACTTGAATGATATCAGAAGCGATAAATTGTTAAGACTAACATTCTATCCATAAGCCTACAATAATTCCATTAAGTATGCTAGTTTTTGTGGATTGGCATATCTTGCTCAATAAAAATCTTCTGGAACAAAGAACTCAAAAGTTTAAATCTTCTAAGCGGCTGTTTGTTTTATCTTCATTTAACTGTTTGTGACTGTTTTTTTCTTTTTGAAAACCTTTCAACAGCCACGTGACCAACATGTATATTAAATCACCTGTATAAATTGTTTAGCTGCGTCTTCCAGGATGGATGTTTCATGTCGAGCTATATATGAATATGCATGTACTTCCGTAGAAATCTCTTTGATTTTATAGATGATTAGATATAGGGAAACATTCTTAGGCTTAATTTTTTCCACAATATATTCATTCTGAATCAAAACAGGTAGCAATCAAAAGCAAAGATAATTTATTTCTTATCCTTCTATTGCTCCTTCAAAAAGGTATATAAAAGTAATCTAGTCATAGAAATAAAAGCACTGTTATATTTAATAAATTATAAGTATAGAATGATCATGTGTGCATAATACCACTACACACTAAAATAATCGTACACTGATGTATAATTGACAAGATATATAAATATTTCAAAAAGTGCTTCTAATATTCGCAATAAATACTGTCAATAGTCTTTTTGTAGGTGTGTGTGTTTACACACACATTCTAAAAAAAATATTGTGTTCAGATGGACGGTGGAACTGCAAATGGCAAGAAAATATTTAACATTATTTTAATATGAGTTTCCTGTGTTCACATTAAAAACCCATTACTTTTGCTTAAAAGGAAAAGAGTTCTGATTCTCTTAGCTCTTTATGCAGTATTCAATTTTCTTCAAAGTTACTACATATAAAATATTTATTCCATAACATTTATGTGTAATGATGTATTTAAGGAAAAGATTAAAGTTAATAATACAAAGAAATAGTATCACACGTTTCTTCCAATAATTAAAAAAAGTTCTAACTACTTCAGAAGCTGACGTTAATTTAGTTGGGATAAACAGTAACTGGATGGAATTTTTGATAATTGTTTAGAGGAAAACAAAATAATTCCTACTAGTATTTGATTCTTGCATTTGAACTAATTTTTACTATGTTTGTCTGATGTCAACTGCAACTTTAATTATGTCATTCAAACTGAAAGTTTATAAATTGATTTAAAAATTGGATTTAACTCTGTGCTAGTATTTCATTCACTTGTGATATTATTATTGTTTAAACTATTCAAAATTAGTTAAAAAGGATACTTTTAAAGCGTAATATAAGGATTAATATTTAAAAAATCTAAATTTCCAACAGTACCACCTCTTGTCGTAATAGGGAAGGAATTATTTTAAGTGATAAAACTGAAGTGTTAAGGAGATGGAATGAACATTTCAACAACTTACTTAACAGTGATGATGGTGACTATGAAGCTCTTACAGGAAGCAAAAAAAAACTCAGAGTCAAGGTGTAGTTGAACCACCATCACCGGAGGAACTTATCGAAGCCATAAATAAACTTAAAGACAATAAGACACCCGGCCCTGACGCTATTCCATCAGAGCTACTGAACAATGGAGGAAAATAAATTTCTAAGGAAGCTTACGACTTAATTAAACCAATTTGGGAACAAAAAGTAATCCCTATGCAATGGAAGATGAGTATAACTTGTGTGTTACATAAAAATGGAGATATACTCGAGCGTTCAAATTATAGATGGATCAGTCTGCCTTGTACAAGGTATTCTCAAATATTCTATTTAACAGACTTTCTCCACTAGTGGAAAATACAGTTGAAGATTACCAAAGTGGATTTCGGAAAGGAAGATCCACTACAGAGGAGATATTCAACATCCGTCAGGTTTTGGAAAAAACAATGGAATTTTGGATTGACATGCATCAACTCTTTATTGATTTTAAAAGCGCTTATAATACCATCAACAGAAAGATTCTTATTGCAGCCATGAAAGAGTTTAAAATTCCTGATACAGCGTTTCTCAAACTGTGAGGGGTTTCTCAAACTTCCTTAGGGGGCGTGAGCATGTCGAAAATAAAAGATTTTTAAAATTACAATTTCTTTGAAGGGAAGCAAAAAAAAAAAAAAATATATTCTGACATAATAAAAAATTAAAAGTACACATTTAGACTGATATAATATACTTATAAATGTATCAGTACTGCACAATGTATTTGATAACTAATCTGTCAATACTAAGATATGTACAAGTTTTTAATAATTACTATTGACTCTCATAGGCTTGTCATACACAAACTTTAATACAAAATTTAATACTTATCTTGAAAATTTGCACGGTTTATGAATAAAATCGCATTGTAGCTTTATCGCAAAGTACATTATTGTTGCATTCAATACATTTTTATTGTAGGGTTATTGTACGAAGGGAGGCGCGATGAAATTTATGATTGAAAATTGGGTCGCAAGTATTGAAAGTTTGAGAAGCACTGCCCTGATATGTTATTGAGGCTGATAAGCCTGACATTAAGTGAGACAAAATTCGTCGTCATGGTGCAGAATTATCTTTTGGATCCATTGGAAATAAAAAAAAAATGTTCGACAGGGAGATGCACTGGCGTGTCTTCTTTTTAATTCTGTATTAGAAAAAGTGGTAAAAGATTCCAATATCAATACCAGAGAAAATATCTCTATTAAATCTATACAGTTGTTGTCTTTTGCCGATGACATTGAAATCATCGCTCGAAAGCCCATCGCCCTAAGACTTCTTATCTTTAGAGAAAGAGACTCTCTGGATGGGACTAAAAATCAATGAGAATAAGACCAAGTACATGCGTTGCACTAAATCATGTTTTAACAATTCACATTTGAAAATTGAAGAGTATAGTTTTGATGTTTTTGACAGCTTCACTAATTTAGGTTCAGAAATTAATTATAGAAACGATTGTACTACTGAAATAAAAAAGAGAATAACTACGGCTAATAGATACCTTAATGGAATACGAAAATTAATGAAATCAAATTTAATCAATAGAAAAACAAAGGGTCTATTGTACAAAAGTCTTTTAAGACCAGTTTATCTTATGCATGTGAAACTTGATCCATGTCTCAAACAGATGAGAACATGATAAGTATCTACGAAAGGAAGATTTTAAGATTCATTTTTGGAGAAATTCAGGAAAATGGAACATGGCGAAGGAGATCAACTTTAGAGCTCTATCTATCGTATAAATAATCTGACTTGTGAACTTCAACAAAATACAACAAATTAAATGAGAAGGTCACGTTAACAGAATTAATGAAGACCGCACCACTAAAAAAAGTTTTCAATGTTGAACGAATTGGAACACGAAGAAGGGGCAGGTCAAATCTTAGATGGATTGATGGCCTAGAAAAAGATCTCCTAGTTTTCAGAACTAGGAATTGGAACAGACTAGCATGAAAAAGGCTTCTTGAGAAGGCAAAGGCCCACCTTGGGCTGTCATGTCACTGAGAAGGAAGGAATGAATTTCCCGACAGTATCTTGTTTATTATTCTTTGTGTTTTTGTATTGATTTCAGAATTATTTTAATAATGAATATCTTTGGCCTAAGAAGTTGTGTAAAATGCGATTAATCGAATCAGCCCTTTATCCTTCTTTGGAATTATTGTCAACTATATTTTTAATTTGTAATTTTGCTAACTAATTGTTGTTAAGTACTCTGACAAAAAATATTTGTCAATTCTTGTTATATTTTATAATTTACTATAATTTAATACACTAGTTTAAGAACATTTTTTCTCTTTTATACTTCGTATGTATTATCTCTCTTCTTACACCTGTACGTCATATAAAACTTTTAAGCTTATTCCATTAAACTTATTTCATCATAAAAAATAGTTTAAATAATTCGGTAGAGTATAGTTATTGAAAAAAAAAATATTTAACTTTTAATTGCAGTTTTCGGTTACATCAAACAACATTTTACACTTTGAATTTAATCCAGACTTTTTCCTAAAGTGAAGTTTTAATTTCTTAAGTCGGAAAAGAAACTTCTAATTATTTTTTGAAATGATGTAGTCACGAATGATTGTTAGGTATTTTTTTTTTTAAATAAATGTTGAAGTACATCGAGAATTAACCACACGCCTTCCTTTAAATGGATGTGTTATAATTTTCCTCTGAAATATATCAGCATTAAAAATTTCCAAAAGGAACTATAAGCACACATTGCTTTAATTATAATATTCGTTGTACTGTCTCACAAGGGGAGGGCACGACTAAGGAAATTCATTTGGGATCGAGACTTGGTGTAATAGTAGAACTCTTTTAGGGTGTTCACCCCTCAATGTAATTCCGTCGAATGGCCAGTCAATTCGGAGAAATCAGCCTTCGAAATTCATGCTTAGTTTTTATACAATTAAATTTTAATTTTCCGCAACGAGTTCGTAGCTTGATTGGTAAATCGTCTGCTTTCTATGCTGGAGGTCAAGGTTCGATTCCACGCGATCAACTTTTTTTCTTCAATTCATTTATTTTTTTAAATTAAATAAATTTATTTATGAAAGGTTTATTAAATATTAAATGATATTTTTTTATTAATAAATAATATTTATAATAAAATATAAAATATATAATAAATATTAAATGATATTTTTAAAAAAAATTAGTTGCAAATAGTTTATAATGTGAAAAATATAATATACTAGAAATAAAATATTATATGTAATATAAAATAATTTATAAAATATATTATTATTATGAAATTAATTATTTTATAATTACTATAATAAAAAAATATGTCATTTTTATATGTTATTAAATTAATTATTTTACAATTTTATAAGATATTTAATAAGTTCTTTTCAAATAAATTTATTTAATTTCAAAAAGTTTATTTAAATAATTTTTATAAATTTAATTAATTAATTTCTATAATAAATTAATAAAAATTTCAATAATAAATAATAATTTTAATAATAAATTAATAATATTTC
>BMAV01017317.1:327243-341658 GCA_019973955.1 Trichonephila inaurata madagascariensis | reverse complement strand
TTCCAAATGTTCTCCTTTTGTAAAAAATGTTTCTATTGTATTAATATGTTGCCTGTATTCAGCTCAGACCTCTGTACAGAGATTCAACTAGAATTTTTGAAACGCATAACAGGGAAGTCGGTTTATCCATGTTTTACGAAAACAGAAGGGAGAAATTTTAAGAAAATACGCCGATAATTATTTCAAACGGTTGATTTTTCAAAAATCATAGTTGAGCCTCTGTACAGAGGTCTGAGCTATATACAGGCAAAATATTAATACAATAGAAGCATTTTTTACAAAAGGAGAACATTTGGAAAAAAGGTTATTCTAAGTTAATTTTTTGCCGAAATATTATACTTAAAGAAATTTTTTTTGTCATAATGTCCTTAAAACAATTTGATACATGTATTCTAATCTAAGCGACACTAAATATTATGAAAATTATCCATTTATGTGCTTTTTTAAAATCATGGTTCCGAACGTAGTCGGATACCTTAATTCAATATGATTCGAATTATTCATAGAATAATTACCTAGTAAAACAAATATACGTGGTATTATTAAAAAGTTCCCGGACTGAGTCTAGTCTGTAACGTGAAAAATTTGTGCAGTAAAGCGACTAGGATAACATTTCTGTGTCATTGCGTTCTTCCCCTTTTCTAACAAAGTTTGTCTCAAATCACGTGGTGGGAGGCTTGACACGGTGTCGTATTTTGCAGGTGAATGCATTTAGTAGCGATTGACAGAAATGGCGTTTATTTAGCAGAGAATAATATCAAATTTTATGTTGGCTTGGAAAAGAATGCTACAGAGACTTACGAAATGTCAAAGCATGTTTAATGCAGGAATATATTATCACGAACGCAGGATTTTGAGTGGCAGCAACGTTTCAGAGAAGTTGTAGGGAAAGTGTCGAAGACGACGAAAGTGTCCCTAGACTTCCCTCACCACTGAAAACTTTGAAAAGTTTTCTGTGGCGGTACGTAAGAACATACCTCAAGCAACGACGGGGTGAAATGTGACGAGGAGAAAATCGAAAACAACTGCTTTGCCACATCCTCCTTACTCCCCCGATTTCGCCCCCGGAAACTTCAGAATATTTCTTAAACTGTCACTTCACTTGCAAGGTCGTCGATTTCAAACTGCAGATGTAGTTTCAAGTGCATCGTAGGCTGAATTAAAGTAAATGACTAAAAATGGATTCCAGAAATGTTTTGATGATCTTTACCAGCGATGCCAAATAACTGTTGTTGCTCAAGGGTCTTACTTTGAAGGAGCATGTGTTTCAGCAATTTACTCAGTAATATTTTTTGACTTATAGACTCAGTTCGGGAACTTTTGAATCTTACTACGTTTATTGCAACTGGAATGTATTTTAAACAATGAATTTTTTAAAAAATTAAATCTACTTGAGAATTTTTAATTTCAAAAACAAATTAAATTATCCTTTCAATGCTAAAAAATCTCATGCAATGTCTAAAAATTAATAAATGTTCTAATACATTTTATGGACATTTCTGGCACTTAATACTGTACATCGCAGAGATCCAAAATTAAAGTAGCTATTGAAGACATGGTCTTTTCTTCTAAAACGAAATTTATTCAACGACTTTCTACAACTATGACACTTAACAACTTAAGCGATACACAATGTACTAAATTATATTTCACTGTTTTTATTAATAAATTACCAAGCACGTTATATACACTGAAGTGACACTGAATTAGGAATAGCAAGGACTATACTTATCGTGAAGCACTAAGCATCATTTATGCTCAAGTGAGGGTGCTGTGGTAAATGGATAAATAGCGCGTATTGTTGTTACTCTGAATTAGTTGTCAGAATTGCCAGTATGGGTAAACTGCCTGATTTAGACGCCTTTGGTCACGGACAAATCGTAGACGGGCGACGCATGGACCATTCAGTTTCCGAAATCGTCAGACATCTAGGATCTTTAAGGTTGATATTGTCAAGAGTATATCAAGAATACATGGATGTTGTCCAAAAAACTAGCGATCGAGCAAATTGCAAAGGACAATTAGCCTTGACATTGCGTGGTGAGAGACGGCTCGGGCGTATTGTACTTAGCCATCGAAGCCAAACATTAGCTCAAATTACCACCCAGTTGAATGACGGTGCCAGTCGTGCAGTCAGTAAATGGACTATGCAACGCTCATTTCCCCGTATGGGTTTCGAGAGCCGTCGACCTATGAGAGTACTATTGCTCAGTGCTCGCCATCGGGCTTCACGTCTTTCCAGGGCAAGAGAACACAGAGACTGGAGTGTAGAGGACTGGAAACGAGTAACATGGAGAGAAAAGTCTCGGTACCGACCACTTAACGCCGACGGGAGGCTGAAAATATGGCTTCAGGTTCATGAAACCATAGATTCTTCATCTCAGGTTGGAACTGTACAAGGGCATAGTGGCTCAATCATGGTCTGGGGTGTTTTTTCATGGCACTGATTGTGATCTTTGGTGCGTGTATCAAACTACCTCAATGCAATTTGGTACGTAGAGTTTCTGGGTGATCACCTCGATCCGTTTATGCTTTTTTGTTATCCGCACGGTAATGGAGTTTTCCAACAAGGCAACTGTGCCTCGGGTGGCTACTAGCTGGTTGGATGAGCCTCTCCCTGACTTTTTTGTCGTAAATTGGCCACCTAGAAGTCCAGACTTAAATCCTATTAATCAACTTTGGGATACTTTGGAACAAAGCGTGAAAGGCCATCACACAGCACCAACGAACCTTACTAAATTATGGATAGCTTTACTCAATATTTGGCAATCATTCGCGTGGAACGTTTCCAGAAACTTGTTGAATCTATGCCTCGTCATGTTGTAACCATTATTAACGCTAGAGGAGGTCCAATTACTAGATAGGTATCCCTAATTCAATGACACTTAAGTGTATTTCTATGAATCAATCTAGTTCTTTTAAAAATATATGAAATGATTTTAGGTTAAAATTACTCTCTTGGTAATTCTAAAATTTAAAAAAAAAATTCTTTTTCTCTCTGCTTAAGTACATTCCTTGATTTTCTAATATTTGTTCCAAAGGTATAGTTTTTTTTTGTTTTTCCTGGAAATATGTCTGGAATCTTTTCTGTTCCTTGAGGTTTATAAGATTAATCGTATCAACTTGATACTATTCACCAAATTTTATCAAAACGCTTTGTAAGACGAAAGATTATTCAGAGGATTATTTCCTTAATATTTTCTGTTAGTCATATACAAATAATTTCAATCTTTTAGTTCTTTGGGAATTTGTATTACGAAAGAAACTTGCATTATAATCTTTCAGAATTAGTGTTAGAATCCGAATTTCCGAAGAGTTCTTAAAATTTACATTCACCCATTGGGATGTCTGAATGTATGTGCTAATCGTGTAGCGAGGTATTTCCTCCAGGGCATGAAGCAGGTTGATGATACCACAGATTGTGTACAAGATTACAATTGAATGGAACAAGTGCTTTAGATTCATATAAGATTCAGAAATAAAACTATAGTCGTTGGCATCATACTTTACATTAATTTCATTTGAAAGTAATTCACCCATTTTACCCTCTTGGCAACATTCGCTCTCATATTACACATATTTGAAAACTACAGGATTTTTAGTTCTAAACATCAATTATCTAAATTCCTGTTACGTCATAGTCACATGATTATGACAACCACGTGTTTCTACCAATCAGTTTAAAAATTCGTGGAACATCATAGTCATACCATAAAAATAATCATGTGTTTCTCCAGCTAATCAGTTCATGCACTTCGCTGTTGCTAATGTTTACTTTTTACATATACTTTATCTTACAAATACACATATTTGTTAACGATATTAACGCACGTAGTAATGCAAAATGATTTTATTTAAAAATGCATGCATAAGTTTTTTCAAACTTTTATAAAATTTTCAATTTTTAAAATATTTTAATCATTTTAAAGGAATTATGTTTATTTGATTATTGCAAAGAAAAGTTAGGATGAGTTTGAAAATTTATTCGCTTATTGATTTTTAATAATTATTTTTCTAGCTACACCTGGGAAAAACACGAATTTTTTTTAAATGGTCTTAAGCTATTTTTAAAAAAATAAGTAGAGATCTGAGCTCTAAATCAATTCTAACCTTTATAGAACATACGTTTGGAAGTATATACAAAAAATTTCAAGACTCAATCTTGAACAGAAAAAAGCTTTATAGGGATTAGAAAACACTCACACCTCAATAATTTAAAGTCTGAGAAAAAGGCATTTAAAGCTTTTAAAGGTATCAAACAAAAACTTATAATTCCCGTAAGGCTCTAATTTTTTAATATGTTTTTCCAATCTATATTCTATATTAAAACACTATTTTAATTAAATATAACTGAAAACATTATTTTAATTTAAAATATTTTTTTGCATAATTTTGATAGAATTTGTTACGACGACAGTTTATTCAGCTTAATCTTAACCTAATATTTTCACAAAAGTTTTGAAACACAAAGCATTTATGCACAAAATAATAATGATACTTACTTAAGCTAAAAATAGCCAGAGGTTTGTTCATAAAATTTAATTTTTTTCAGGTTTAAATAGGGGCACAGTCTAAGAAGTTTTAACTCTTATTGTACTACTTTTAAGTACTAAAATATAGTACTACAATATGTTTAGCATAATGTAGTTTGATACATTAAAGAAATATTCAGTTTTATCTGCAATACTTGAATTCAGAATACTTGTATTTGGAAATCTCATTGCAGTAACAGCTGAGAACTTATTTTCAGATGTATCATTCCAGCAGCATTTTATCTCTTCCAAATAATATTTCACACAGTAACCTGAGAACGTTTTAGCCATGACATTTTCTCAACTGGAAAAAAATTAATGATAAAACTTCTAAGTTATATAAACTATTTTTTAAAGCAAAAATTGGCATTGAAATCATTCTTAATTAATTAATTATGAGAACTCAAAACAAATTCAAGCAGAAATGATTTTAGTAATGAAAAATGGAATTAATAAACATTCACACTAAAAGAGTTGATTTCGGTCAAAATTATTTTTAATTAATTCAATTTAAGACTGGAAAAATGTTTTAAGGTATCCGACTACGTTCGACCTCTGTACAAAGGCACAACTAGAATTTTTGAAATATATAAATTAGAAGTGGGTTTATCCATGTTTTACGACAACAGAGGGGAGAAATTTTAAGAAAAAAAAACGCCTATAAAATTATTTCAATTGGTTGTAACACTGAATATAATGTAAATTTTTCAAAAATCATAGTTGAGCCTCTGTACAGAGGTCTGAGCTATATACAGGCAAAATATAATAATAGAAGCATTTTTGACAAAAGGAGAACATTTTCAAAAAAGGTTATTCTAAGTTAATTTTTTGCCGAAATATTGTATTTAAATAATTTTTTTTGTCAAAGTAACCTTAAAACAATTTTATACATGTATTCTAATCTAATTGACATTAAATATCATGAAAACTATCCATTTTTGCGCTTTTTCAAAATCACGGTTCCGAACGTAGTTGCATACCTTAAAATGAAATAGAAACCAAAACCATAGCTCAGAAAATTTCAAATATCTTAAAATATAATTTGCTAAAGCATCTGAAATTTGGTAGTAAGCTTCCCAATGATATGAGCAACAAGAAAATGCAAAAAAAAAAGTTTTTTGGTAATTTTGAAATTTGTAGAATACTGTGTAGTCTTAACCTTAAAAATTCCCCAATTATTAATTAGGTTTGAAAATATATTTGTGTTCTTTTTTCAGATGGAATCAGGAATGTCATTTATGAAGGTATGCAACACTATCATAGATATACTTGCATTCGATTTAAAGAAAGAACGAATGAAAGGGATTTCATTAGGATCTTTTATGGAGACGGGTAAGTTAATAATTAATGGAGGTTTCGAAAAGAACTATGAAACTTTACATAAACATCTGATTACCATTGAACAAATAGAAATAAATAATTAGGCTCTTGTAAATATCAGAAGCCATTTTTTTTAAAAAAAGAAATACGCCGATAGATATTACTAATTTCGAAATATTAGATTTAATCCAGAGATATTTTATTTCATTAAAAACGTTCCCTAAAATTTTTAAAAATATAATTAAAAATTCCCTGTAAAGGGTGATGTATATAAAGAAGTAACTTTCTGAAAATCTACATAACACACCATCGTCAATTTAAAAAACGTCACCTAAAGATTTTATCGTTTCCGCTCACACAAGGAAAGAAATTTCTGTGTGCTTCTAATTTTAAAATATTAAATATTTTAAAAACAAACACGTACACTTGAAAAAAAAACTAACAATAATAAAAGAACAGCTATTTTATTAAGGCACCCATAATATCATAATTGCTTTCAAGATCACGAATAAGTATCTTTTTTCATCTACAATTATGCCACACAAATTCGCCTAAGAATGAATGTACATGCTATCGTGCAGATCTGCTATGTTTTGCCGTTTTACCAGTCGTTGGTGGGTGTGATTGGCAGCAAACATGATGGGTGCCGGGATACCAGATGTCTTTCAGCCAGGCGCTTTGCAATGGTTCGAAAAGACACAAAGGCCCGTATAGAAGGTTTTGCCTGTGTCTTGACAGCGGCCAATGAGGCAATTGGCTCTACGCGTGCGTGTTGTATAATGTGAAGGTCTACTCGACTACTGGTCTATCGAGGACGTCCTGAGTCTGGTCACCGTGTAAATGATGTCTCTTTTGTCCTCTGGTCCCAACACTTCCTCACAGTCAAATCAGAACGGCCTATTTGCCGAAGCGACCACCCAGCGTCCATATATCACAATGTTTCTTCCCCTTTCGAACTCTGATAGCTGCTAATATTGTCTTCTATGGTGGCGTAACTGTATGTCGACTTTAGCGTTTCCTTTGCATAAGATTAAGTACACTCAAATAAACTGTACTTACCTCTTCTATACTCTAAAGAGAACCAATTTCAACGCCTTCTGGTGACATTGCGCAATGCTCAATCATGCTGCATTTCTAATCATTTGCATATTTACTTGACGTGTACCTGCATGCCAAGTTTCGTTACGATTCCACAATTATTTCTTGGTGCGCAAATTTTTATGGCAATGAGTGTAAATCTCACTTACTCTGATATTACATGTGTATGTAAGATGAACAACAAGCGATTAACTTACAATAGTAATCAATACTTTACCATTTTCTTTATTTGTTACAGCTGCTGGTCCATAATTGGCAGAAATGGAGGTCAACAGAATTTGTCCCTCGGGAATGGTTGTGCGTGGGTAGGATTGGTCATTCATGAACTTGGACATGCTATTGGCCTCTTCCACGAGCATCAGCGATCTGACAGGGACAATTACATTACAGTTTACAGAAACAATGTTATACCAGGTAATGTTTTAAGATAAAACCACATATTTTCTTTGATGCGTGGGAAATTTTCAAAACTATTAAATTTTAATTATTTAGATATCTTATAGATTGACATTAATCTCTATATGTACAAAATAAAAAAGAAAGATCAGCATTGGGATATAGTTTAAACTGACGGTATTTAGAGCGACCCAAGACCTGATCTAACAACTGCAATGTCAACAATTTTCTATGAAGACAAATCATGATATGAAAAGCAAGATTCCTTGAAAAAAATTTTAGCTGTGAAAATTGCCGGTAGGGATACTTCTGGTGATATTGTAGCTTACCAAAAACTAAGAATCCCCTTCAAATTCGCGTATGAAAGCGAAATACAAATTTACGCTTTCATGTGCCATAACCACGCTATCAATACCTCTATCCGTAATTTTTAGAACTATTGTTCCTTCTTTTTATGGAATACTATATTTTATATTATAATCAGTCTCCATACCAATTGGTGACATCTCTTTTCTCAGATCGAGTTACAGGTGTGGCTCTGAATGTTTTCAGCTTAAATTAAATCCATTTGCCTATTTGAGATAAGTAATATACAGGTTGATTACAATTAAAGTCTTACTTTAAAAATGCTGTAAAAAAAGAGTCAGTGGTCAGAATGATTTCAAATTTGAATTGAATCTACACTCGAATTTCGATAATTCTAAGTTGGAGGGACCAATAAAAACTTCGAATTTCCAAGAGGGTAGAAAAAGCACCCAAATGTACGAAGATAATTTTTTCTAACACATTTAAATTCGAAAATAAAAGGACAGGAAATGAAATCGTTTCGCACCCGGTTTCCTCAGACACTGTTCCCAACACTATTTGTTCTTCAAGGTACGCTCCAGTCTGGACCATGCCCTATTTGGTGCCACATACTTACACAAATCAGTCACACAAATAAGCGATAAATCGTCATGTCAGTCTGATGAAAATACACAGTCTTACACATCACAATAGCGGACCATCCTTTCTGAATACATGCGCAGTAAGGCCACGTGTAAACGAAAGACATGGAAGCGCGTACGGCTGACAACAGGTGCGGTCTGTCTGTTATGCACGAAGAAGGAAAGCAATGCATGAGGAACAGGAAAACACTAAGAAAGGGTAGCAGACAGATGGTCATCCAAGGGCCTAGGTTACAGGGGAGACAACACAACACTAAACTTGTAGGCCCCAACCTGTTTGCTACAGGATTCTCTACATGATAGTGAATGTTCGAATTGTTTAGTGTTTTATAAGATAACTTCGAGTTATCGCGTGTTCTAGTCTGTCCAACTGCAAATTTGAAATAAAAAAATATTGAGTGTACCTAAACGTATTGGTTTAGTTTGAAATATCAAGAGTTTTTCAAGAGACTGAGCATATACTTCGAATTAGCGAGATGTTCGTATTATCGAAGGTTTGAATTACCGAGTGTCGATTGTACTTGAAGAAAGGGGAAAACGGTATGGCATTAGAGAACCTCCCCTACCCCCGAAAAAAAAATTTTTTTTTAAATGTTTAAAAAATAAAACTAGCTCGAAGAAGCAATTGAACATGCAGTAATTTTTAAAAATATTAATTCAACAATAACACAATGCGTATTAACAGAACATAAACAAATCTGAAATATTTTTATTCGTTTACGACGTGCTCTGTCAACATAAAATTGAAAAATACACGCTGTGATTATTTTAAAGTTCAATGCTTTCATAATGATTAATATAATTCCAATTACTTTGGATGATAAAGTAATCATTATATTAAAGCTAAAGCGTATACAGCTATTCATATAATCTAAACGTAAAAAACGTTCTGAAGACACTGCTTGTAAATGAATGCATGTTTCATTTTCCGTATGATACTGGCCCAGCTGCATTTTAAAATATCGACATAAAACTACTTCAGAAAGCCAGAACTTAATTTTTTCCTCTCATTTAGAAGCGTGTCTTAATCATTGTTTCTTATACTAGATAATTCCTTTTTCAAGGGAGCAATTAATATCAAACCAGCTTCTTTACTTATTGAGTAAATGAATGCTATTTTGTTTATTTTTTTAAAAAAAGTCATTATCCATCGAAAAGTATTAAAGCTTTCCATAATCAGCTTTATTATTATTTATTGAATTGAATCCTATTATGTTCGAGTAACATGCACTGTGGTGTTAGCCTGGCTTATTTTCCATTTGACCCAAATTTGGTTGAAACCAGGCATGATTAAGAAATTTAAAAATTTTGAGTATTGGTACATAAATTTTTTTCAAAATAAAATACATGCATTTCTTGTCTGTTTCAGTTCTTTTGTTAAAATGGGAGAAAAGATACGGTTTTGTTTTTTTAATAAAAAAATTTAACTCTTACAATATTAATAAAAATATTTTATTTATTTAGTCATATGAATCATTTTAAAGACGTCTTTCTGGGTTTGAAGAAAGCGCGGATATTAAAATGGTCTTAAGACTTAGTCTCGTTATCTTAGTGGATATTAACATCCACTAAGACGATGCTGTGTTAAGGTCCATACACTCAATTCTTGTCCGTCTCTATTTGATTTTGAGGCCTAGGGCTAAGGAACTTTATTAAATTTGAAATAATTACCTCATTGTAAATAGTTAACAATTATAATATCTATCGAGTTGCAGATGCTTCGTATTTATGCTTCTTGCACAGGAACAAAATCTCCAACAAAACATTCTCTTAGTTCTACACCAGTGCTTCTCAAAGATTTAATATTCTCGACCCAACATTCAATCATAATTTTCATCGCGCCCCTCTCATACAATAACAATGTATTGAATTCAGTAATACTATATTCTGATGCTAAAACTATAATACGACTTTAACCTCTTAAGTGCCACCGGCGTATATAAACGTCTCACTCAAATGCGCTAATTGCATCGGGCGTATATATACGCCTTTTCGAAGTACGATCTTTTCTGTGCACTGTTATCCATAAAATTATTCCGAAAGCTTTGAAATTGAACAAAAGGACCTTGACAGTGTTTGCGTTGAATTTACTCATTTCAGAGGCTCAGAAAAGGAATTAAAAAAAAGCAATAAAAAAACTGCTTTTATTTATTCCTTTTCTACCAGTAACTTTTAATTCTTTATTAAGGGATTTATTATAAACCGTACGAATTATCATGATGAGTGTTAATTTTTTTATATAATTTTATATATGACAATCCCATGGGTCACTGGTAATTATTATACTTGTTCTTAACTTAGTATTGGGAAATTAATTATAAAATACATTGTGTAGCACTAATATATTTATAAATGTAATACTCAGTGTAAATGTGTATTTTATTTTTTCATGTCAGAATGCCTTTTGTTTGTTTACTTTCAGTAAATTAATAATTTTTTTAAAAAATAATCTTTTGCTTTTGACTTTTCAATATGCTCGCACCCCCCTCGTAGAGTTGTCTTGCCCCAAAGGGGGGCACGCCCCACAGTTTGAGAAACGCTGTTCTACACAGTTGAATTGCTAATAATAAAAAAATAACTAACTATAGTTTTTTTGTGTATTTAGATCAAATGCACAACTTCGTATTGACTGATCCAAACCGGGAAGTGATTTTCGCTCCGTATGAATATGCGTCCATTATGCACTACGGCAACTACGCCTTTTCTAGACAGCCCAACCGATTACCAACTATGGTAGCCAAGACTGGAGTAAGGCTGTATGAACCCTATGAGAAACCCGGTTTCACTCAAACGGATCTCTACAGGATCAAACAACTATACAAGTGTTAGATATGATTTACGTTTATTTATCTGATTTAATGAAATCAAAAAATTATTTAATTGAATTTGAACTCTGAAATAAAGACTTTTATAACATCTTAACATGTCTCTTTTTTATGATGAAAACAATAAAAATCATTTATTTATACTGAAGTATAAACAACAAAAATTGCTGTGAATATATATATATATATACATACTGTATTTACTCGAATCTAAACCACACCATTTTTCCAGTGATAATGCAACTGAAAGTCGGGCACTGCTTAAAATCGAAGGCAAAACATTCGTTAGATGAGGGAAATTGAGTTTCCACCCCTTTCAAAAGGAAAAATGTAACCATCCATTCCGGCCTCTTGCATCGATGCCTTATCCCATTCCGCAGGTCAGCTAAGTAATTCAGTCTATCATAAACATCGTTGTCGGCTCATATTAAGGAAATTATTTTGTATTCGCTTTCTTTCATCACCTAAACATCAAAAGCATCGGTAAAAGCCTCAAGATGAGTTTAATATGACGCAAGTAAGAAAAGGATGGCAATTTTATATGCAAAAAACAAAACGGAAACAGAGTAACTGTCACTGAATATTCGACACGAATGAAACAAATATACGTCGATGGTGAAAGCAAAATAATTAATTTTTGCAATATTGTAAAAAAAATGTACAGCAGTCTTACATAATTCTTTTACACTCTTCCATAATTCATTATTTTTTGTAAAAGTGTTGCATAACAAATGCATTGAATGGCATGGAAGACGACATCGTGTGGGAAAATAACGACACTGACGTCAATTTCGAAGTAAGCTGCGACAATGGAAGTGATGAATCGTTTTCGAAATATGATACGATACTGACGGCTAGATTAATTATAGGTTCATGTTTTTGAAAGTTATTAATACTAGTAAATTAAACTAATTACACTACTGACCATAAAACTTGTGACGGGCTCACGCGTCTCTTTTCTGTAACATAACCTCTGGGTTCTTTGACGGCCAAGATTAATGGCAAATCTTTTTCAACCCAAATCCAAGAAGTGAAATGCAATTGTAAATGCAAATAAGATAGCCTTTAAAAGAACAGAAGTTTTAGTAAGCGGGATGGCAATTTCGAGAAAGTTATGTTTAGAAGAGATAGAAGTGTGAATTGACGGCCTATCAAAGATTACCAGATTTCCAGCCATTACTACAAGGTGCATTCTATTTCACGCGTGCCTAAAAGTCTCTGAAATTGATTGAACCTTAGCTTGATTCAAGGTAGGACTCATTATTTGATATTAGAACTTGTAATATTATCAGAATTGAAAGTAGGCGGATAATATAATTATTTAGATGAGTGATCAAAGTTACGCGATCAGGTTTCATTACAGCTGTGTGTTTGGTTTATTCTCACTTAATATACGTTTATCCAATTTATTAGAAATTTAAGTTATATTCTTAATAATGTCATATTAAGAATTTTAAAATGTCGATTCATTTCGAGAATCCCACACCTCTAATTCACGCTGACAATCAAAGATATGGTCGCCAAAGAACGACCATATCACAAACTGTCTACACCAGAAAGAAATGCAGATAACAAAATGATATTTATTGTACAAGTATATTAATTATTCTAGAAATAAAAAGTGATTAAACTTTTAAGAAATTTGGGAGCATAAATCCTGAGAAATCAGTATCAAACACAACCACCTCTGGCAGTAATAACAGCACTTATACGCTTGGGCATTGAGTCAAACAGAGATTGGATGGCATGTACAGGTACAGATGACTATGCAGCTTCAACACACGCCTGTCGCTTGGCAACCATAGACCAGATGTTATCCATTGGGGAAAGATTTGGTGAATGTGCAGGCCAGGGCAAAAGTCGATCCTTTTCCGTATCAAGGATGGTCTGTGCAATACCGGAAACATGTGCCATGCATTATCCTGCTTAAGGCTACACGGTACCCTTTTTCAAAAAAATTTTCTGGAGACAGTTACAGTAAAAATAATTGATGTTTTATATTTAGATTATATTAGTAAGCTGATTCTGTAAGTAAAAAGTCAGTTTGACCAGCCATTATTTTACAATTTTAAAAAATTAGGAATTTTTGAAGTTTTTTCAAATTTTTTATAGAGTCATTTTAAGTTATTTATATTTCTTAGGATATTGCAAACAAAAGTGAGTATGGATTTGAAAAAATCTATTCCCTTGTTGATTTTTAATAATTATTTTTCTAGAAAAACCTAGAAAAAAACACGAAAATTTTTAAAATATCAACTTAACCATTTTTTAGAAAAATAACTAGGGATCTCTCAGCTCCAAATCCATACTAACATTTATAGATCATACGTTTGCGAGTATATACAAAAAAAATCAAGGCTCTATCTTGAACAGGAAAAAAGCCTTAGGGATTAGAAAACACTTATACGTTCAAAATTGAAAAAGTCTGAGAAAAACGCATTTAAAGTTTGTAAAGTCATAAAACAAAAAGGTAAAATGCCCGCAAAGCTCTAATTATTTAATATGTCATTTTCCAATGTACGTGTTCTGCATTAAAAGACTATTTTAATTAAATATGACTGAAAATAATATTTTTAATTCAGAATATATTTTTGCATAATATTGATAGCATTTGTTAATACGTCAGTTTATTCAGCTTTATCTTAACCTAATATTTTCACAAAAATTTTGAAACACAAAGCATTTATGTGCAAAATGATAATGATACTAACTTCAACTAAAAATAGTCAGGTTTGCTAATAAAATTCAGTTTTTTTCAGTTTTAATTTGGGACAGTTTAGGAAGTTTTAGCTCTTTTCGCGCGTACGACTTTAAAATACTAAAATATAGTACTACAATATGTTTAGTATAATATAGTTTGTTGCATCAAGGAAATATTCAGATATATCTGCAACATTTGAATTCAGAACACTTGTATTCGGAAATCTAATTGCTGAATTAACAGAGGACTGATTTTTAGATACATCCTTTTCAGTAGTATTCCATCTCTTCGAAATATTGTTTCTCATAGCAACCTGAGAACGCATTTGCCATGGCATTTTCTCTACAGGAAAAAAATTAATGATAAAGAAAGAAGTTATATAATCTATTTTTAAAACAAAAATTGGTTATGAAATTAATCTTAATTAATTAATTATGAGAACTCAAAAAAACTCAAAACATAATCAAGCAGAAATAATTTTAGTAATGAAAATTGGAATTAATAACCATTTCAAACTAAAAGCTCAAAAATATTTTTAAGTCAATCAATTTAAGAGTGGAAACGTGCTTTAAAATGAAACCGAAACCAAAACCATA
>BMAV01017317.1:196344-299347 GCA_019973955.1 Trichonephila inaurata madagascariensis | reverse complement strand
AAAGACAACCTGGTTCCATTCCACTGCAGTCCAGGTTCCTCGTGCGCGGCACCACTCCAGTCGGAGGCGTCGATGGGTGGGCGTCAAGGGCAGCACACGTAATGGGTGGAGTGATCCTAAATGTCCTTCAGCCAGGCGCCTTCGTATAATTCGAGAAGACACAGGGGCCTCTAGTGAAGGTTCTACCTGTGCCTGGATGATGGCCGATGAAGCAGTTGACTGTAGGTTCGCATTTCTTACGATATGGCGGTCTTCTCAACGACTGGTCTGTCGAGGGCGTCCTGAGCCTGGTCTTCATGTAAATGACATCTCTCGTATTATCGAGGTAAAGAACAATGAGTTTCAAAAACCAGCACTAGATGGTGTTATGCAACGTAAACTATTGTCATATCCAAATGTCGTAACCATAGTAATAACGCTGAAACAAGTGGGATATAAAGATATGAGAGGCAAACAGCATTCATACTCGTTTCCAAGTCATAGAAGATGGTTTTTACTCTCTAGCGACAGGCTTTACTGGTGAAATTGTTTTACAAAAATGGAGACTGTTACCAAAACTTTGCGGAAATTTCTTATTTCGGCAGATACAAGCCCATATTAACTCCTACAAATTTCCTTACACTCTTCGCCTTTAACGATATGGTGCGGCTTTACTGAAACCTTCATTGTGGGTTAATTTTTTTTCGAAAAGGGGCCGCAGAGCCCGTGATACGCACCTTCACTGTCAACGATTCGTTTCATTATTAAAGCAATTCTTTATTCCGGAGTTTCAGGCAAGGAGATGTGATACAACCACAATGTTTATGCAGGATGGTGCTCCTCTACACATCGCCCCTTTATTGAAACAAGTGCTTCGCCGGCATTTCGGTGACCATCGAATCATCAACTAGTATTTTACTACAGCTTGATCTCCGAGATTCCCCGACTTGAATCCTAGCGACTTTTGGCAGCAGGGATACCTCAAGGACATGGTCTACTGTGATTCCATCACATCTTTATCTGACCTTAAAGAAAGCCTAAAACCCCATGTACGTAATATTCCCTTTTTCGTGCTGCTTTATACAGTAGAACATGTGATTTTAAGCTTCCGGATGGCAGCAGACAATACTGGACAGTACATTGGTGCCATCTATAAGATCTGGTAAAAAAATATCCAGTCTTTGACCTTAAAAAAAGAATTTTAGTTACTTTACGAGATTAGGGTGCTAATCAGATTCAAAGTAAGCTTCTTGCGGCTTCACACACTTGGCCAAGCATTCCTTCCACTGCCGAAAACTTTTCTGGAAGGCTTCTTTTAGAATGGTGTTCAACTCTACCGTTGTGATCTGTCTTAACTCACCTCTACTCTGAAAACGATATACATTCATTGACATTTTCATTTTTAGGAATAGTCAGAAGCCGCAAGAAGCCAGATTCAGCCGTTAATAGTGTCCAGAAGGTCATGTACAACTGCAAGATAGTGTTTTTCTGTTCCCTCCGCAGAAGCTTCGAAAAAGAATTCGCAGCCACTCTGTGCATGATAACACAAAAGTGCTTGTGGAGAACCTATTCTAGTCTCACCTTTTGTTCAGCACTCTCTCTTACAGTTAAAAGACGATCTTTCACTATCAGATTTCCCACTTTGTTAACAACAGCTGCATTTCGAGCGGTTTTTGGATTCCCAGAACGCTAGTCAATCCCTACCGACGTGCGATGACTTTCTTAATTTGCGTGACCTCCATAGCAAACACTTAACGAATCTTACGGATTGTTTCACTTAGAAAAACACCATGATTTTGACAAAAAATTGATACAGTTCCTCTGCTCAAGTCGTTTAGTCATCTTTAGAGGAATGTAATTGTAACGAACATGTATAACAGAATATCACTCTATGCTTGCAGGAAACGAATGGCAACTGGAACAAAGAGAAAAAAAGTCAAACAGGTGCATTAAGCTGACACAGCCCACTGTTCACAATGGCATCACTTTAGCATGTATAAAGTGCGCAGAAAAAGCTATTCAAGCACTTTTTTATTTTCTGAAAACAAACAAAAAACTGGAATATTTGTTTTATTTCTTTGGTCAAACTGAAATTTTTATTTTCATTCGTCCTTGAATTATTTATTTTTAGGATTTGTATTCTGACTGATTTATCTCTTGGTCAATATATCAGCAGTGTTTCACATTGGAAATTTCACAAACCGACCTCCACCAACCATGTACAATACACCTATACAATGATCTCATGATATTAAATATCTCGGAATTATTTTCGATAAGCACCTTACTTGGAAACGACACATCGTACACACGCGAGAGAAATTCCAGAGAATAATGTTTAAATTATTCGTCATAATTCACCGGAATTCTGAATTAAGTATAGAAAACAAAGTCCTTCTCTGTACAGCCCATCATAGCGTATGCTTGTACAGTATGGGGATACGCCGCTAAATCTAGCATTAATATATTACATACTTCACAAAATTCTACTACTCGGATGATTGCCAATTATCCGATATGTCGTTATATCAGAATCGACGACATTCGAAAAGTTATCAAAATCAATATAATTTTAAATCTCACATTCACACAAAAAATTGCTGCAAACTCCTTCGGTTTACTACCTGTTACTAATAGCATCAATATGCTTAATTTAAATGAATATAATCCTAATATAAATACTAATTTCATTTGTCAGTGCAGATTTAATTATTGCACTTTTAATTGCTAAATTTTTAACTTTCTATATTTTGTATTTTGTACTCCTACTGTACAAGTCCCACTCTATCTAACTTATACTAAGACCCACGAGCAGCAAAGAGAGTCAATTTCCTCACGCACTAAGATCCAATCAGAGAGCGTCCATTCTCTCTCTCTAGCTATTTCACGCACGCAAGCACTCTCTCCCCTCACACACACACACACACACACACACACACACACACACACACACACACACACACACACACACACACACACACACACACACACACACACACACACACACACACACAGAGCTCTCCCAAGCACCCAAAATCACACCACAAAAATGAACTTTTAGAACAATTGGCTCAGCCAATCAAGATCCTCCATCTTCCAACAAGAAAAAGTTAAATTTCAATTCCACATCTACACTACCAGATATGGGATGGAAGGCTGCTAGTTGCCCAGTATTACTACTGTAAGTACAGTATGCACCGTATTCATGAGAAATTTCACAGAAAGGTTTTTTTATTGATGTTATTAAGAACATATCTTCAGTTTTATTGTACTTAGTTTTTAAAAAAGTTCTTTTAGTCTCTTAAATTTGTTAATCGATACCGTCGGTATACACATTTTATTAAAAATTACTAAATTTATGTATAAAAGCTGTTTTAGATTTGAGACTTTTTTGGAATGAAAATTATGGAATGTATAATAGAAGCGTGTTATTAAGAAAGAGAGAGTACAAGTAAAAAATAAATTTCTTGTAAGATTAAACATTTTTTTGATGTTCCAGGCTGGCATCAGGGATATAAAGTTCCGTTGGTTTGAAGGGTTGGACAAAGCTATTGTTCCTTTCGTCATAGACCAATCCAGTTGTGAGTGTGTAAAAATCTTTATTTTCGTTAATGAAAAAAATCTTATTTTCGTTACTCAAATGAAAAAGGATTGTATTTACCAAATTTAAAGAAAACCCAATTCATCATTGTGTTGATTCATACAAGAAATTTTAATTTATTTCCAAAATTAGTGAGAAAAACATGCATTTCCCATCTTTGTTTTATCATGTTTGTGAAATATTGACGGATATTATAATGGACCTGCGATGACGGAATATAAGTTCAAATCAAAATTCATTCTATTAATTTTCCGATGCTACCTTTGCATACATTTTAATAGGAGTCTTAGCAATTCCTTTTCAACACGGTTTTATAAGCTGTAGTTGTATGTAACGGAATCTTGAACTCGATTTTTACCCACTTTAAAAAGTCAGATTAATTCGAAATTTTCACACTTGTTAAGGACCGATGACAATACAATAATTTAATAATTTTGTTCCACTGCATTGTCTTGATCAGGATCATCAGGAATAATGATTTCTAAATTTGGCGACTAATTCCATAGACCATTTCCAGATTTGGTGACTAATTCCAAATACGCTTTCCTGATTTGGCGACTCTAATTACAGATCCCACTTCTAGATTTGACGACTAAAAGATTAAATTACAACCCTAAAAGTGAAAGCGTTTGTGTCAGCAATTTCTTATCATAATATAAGCAATTGTATAGTTTTTTGAAAATGGAAATAAAAAAAAAAGACTTGCGTATGTGAAAAAAATAAACCGGGCCGTATCGACGCACTGATAGGATGCCAATGTGTATTCCAGATTCTAAAAAAATGGCCCATTTAAGATTAATTCTCTCTCTCTCTCTCATCAATGAATAAATGACAGTTTAAAAAACTAAAAATACATGCTTTTATTGTAGATAGAACTAAAGATGAAAATAAATTATAGTTTATAAAAAAACCAAAAAATATGCTTTTATAGTTAATCGAACTAAAAATTAAAAAAATAATTCTTAATATAAGAATAAAATGATTAACGAGAAAATTAATGTCATTGGAGTAAAAGCGTGGGGTGCTTTGTACTGCATTTTTAAACTAACTCAGCATTTCATAATCGAACTAGTAAGAAATAGTAACAGTTGATATAGAGCACCCACGCTTTTACACCCAAAGACATTAATTATCTCGTTAATCATTTTTTTTCTTATATTAAGAATTTTTTTCTTACTTTTTAGTTCGATTAACCATAAAAGCGTTCTTTAGTTTTTTTAAACTATAAATTTTTCAGCTCTTGTATTTTTAGTATCACCTTGGGAAGAAAGTATTATTATTAACTAGGCTTAGAAAAATATTTGCGTTCTTTTTTTCAGACGGAATCCGAAATATTATTTATCAAGCTATTGAACAGTATCATAGACATACTTGCGTTAGATTTGTACCACGAACGAATCAAACAGATTACATTAGGATCTTCTCTGGAAACGGGTAAGCTGTTAATTAACATTCCATGAAATTTTCTCACAGAACTAAAGAACCTTATTTAAACATCTGACCATCATTGTACAAATAGAAATAAATAATTAAGTTGTTGCGAATATCAGAATTTTTTTCTAAAAAAAGAAAGATGCCAATAATTACAGTAAAACCTGTTTTTGTGTGGTAGATAAGAAGTGCGTAAAAATAACTACACAAAAAAACTATGAATATATTTCATAAATACTTACATTTAACTAACAACTTTGTCGACATACTACAGAAATTTTTTATGCGGTGGAGAGGGACCACGCATAAAAGAAGTCGCACTTAAAAAATATGTCAATTATTTACGTAATTTTTGAGAAAGTACTTCCAGACAAAACAAATAATTAAATTCCTCATGGAAACATTTTAAAAACATTTGATTTCTCATTTTATACATGGAGAAATTTTCAAAATGCTCATACATAATTCACTGCTTCTCATCGTAACCCAAAGCGCACATCTTCCTGTGATGAATCAGTTCGAAATCGCTTTCATCACTTGAAGATACAATTTCAATTGATTTATTTTTTGGCACCATAAAGTAAGTAATAAGTTTTTGTGACGTCGATTGATCTGTTGCTTGTGAACGTCACAATATTTAGATATGCATGATCGAAGCTCTTTTTGAATTTAAAACTCCTTTCGGAATTGGTATCTATTTAAAGAAAATGGAGATCCCTACATATATTTTATTTGCTCCTCAAAGAATCCGGTTCTTCTTGTCCGTCTTCATAATCTATCAAATTACTGATAATGCCACTGCCATTGAAAGTTTCGTCCTTCAATCGCGTGCTACAAGTGCGTTGAGAGAAAGCAATCGAACTTGTATCGTTGAGAGATTGTTTATAACCAATGAATAGAGTGTCTTGAGTTGAGTTGAGTTGTGTTTGGTGTTTTATGGCGCAAGAGCCAGTTTTGGCTATACTGCGCCAAACATTCATAGGTCTATGATCTGGACGGGAAAAGAAGAAAAGAAGAAATTGGATGACAAGATGGAGGGTCGAAAATAGAGAAGGATCACTGGGGTACCCCGGGGTCGTGACACCCGTGTTTGCCAAAGATAGTAAACCCCTGGGAAAAGGAAAAGATCACTAGGGTACTTCGGAATTATGACACCCGTACCCACCTAAAGAAGGTGAGCCCCCTGAGGGGTTCGAGTGTCTTGAAGTGTATGTATGCACATTCACAGAAAAACATTACAATGGTGCTAAGGCCGTTGAAATTCATATACCGTATGAAAAAAGATCGCACAAAAACAAAGTCGCATAAAAAAGGACCACACAAAACAGTTCTACCTGTACAACTACACTCTGAAGTATATATATATTGATTATTTCATAGAAATATTTTTTCATATAAAGAAGGTTCCCTGAAATATATTTTTAAATATAATTTTAAATTCCACGTACAGGAGGATTCATAAAGAATTATATACTTTCCAAGTGCTATAAAACAGAACAGTCAAAGATACGCACCGCCTCAGCTAACTTTACGGTAGAGGTACTCTTAAAAGTTTGTGTTTGACCCCTGACGGAAGTAAAGCAGGTAATAGTATGGGTGTCATGTGACTAGTCACTCGAAATGGCGGCATTTGCAGTGGAAAAGGATTTTTGTGTTCTTGAATTCAGCATAATGTCACAGGAGACACTTTTTTTTTAGATATTTTAACTCTTTGATTAATGCCGCCGTTGCAGAATGGTATTGACAACAGCATTCTCGAATTGGATGGAGCACCATCACACTAGTAGGCTAACGTGGGACATTACTTCGATAAGTGTCTTCCTTCCCTATGGGTTGGTTAAGCCACGGAATAAATCATGCTCCTAACCCAATGACTCCCCAGAAGTCCTGACTTATCACCTTGGGATTTCTATCTGTAGGGGTACGTAAGAGACTAAAATTCATGCCTCCCATTCCTGTTGATTTAGCTGAGTTGAAGCAGTGTGTGGGCTGTTCATTTTACTTCACAAGTGGTGAGGGATATTGCAACGAAGCCACACTATTTACAGAAGGTCAAATCACGTCCGGGTCACCACGTGTGGGCTTTTTGGTCCGGTCGATTACTGATGACAATCCAATTTGGCATAGATATAAATAAAACTCGTTGAAACAAAACATTTATTAGCACAATAATCCAACACAACCAGCATGCTGCCATTTTAACAGGTGAGCGAATAAGTGAGTAATTAATGCTATTTACAAAAATCGAAATATTTATTCATGAAGATCTGGATATTTTCATTTCACTTCGCAAGTGGTGAGGGATATCGCAGCGACACTACACAGCGTATCACTACCGCTGTTGATGGATCTGATTTGAATACTTTGACATGTGTTTGGACGGAAATGATTTGCCAGCTCGTTGTGTGTCGTATGTCTAAGGGTCTCACGTATAAAATATGCGTCTAACAAAACTCAAAATAACCCCACACTGATTATGCCACATAAATTCACCTAAGTATGAATTTACATGCTGTCGTGCATATCTGCGACGTTTTGCCGTTTTAACAGCCGTTTCTCTTTTGCAGAAAATAGATCTCAAACTGTAATTATTTTAACAAAATACTAGAAGACAAAAATTGTACACAATGCTATTTTTTTCGAGCATGCGTAATCAAAAATATTGTGTTTTAACATGATCAGAGACGGTATAGTAAAAGTGGTTATTTTCTAGCATATTTTAATGTGCTTCAGTACTAAAAAGAACGGATTTACATTATTGGCTGCATTTTACGGTATTTGGTGATGTTCTTGGATTCGACGAAATTCGTGAACGGTATACAGTAGAACGTCGTTTACCCGAATCAATTGAGACCGGACACCATTCAGATACGTGATTGCTCGGATAACCGAAAACCGAATGCCATCCATACAATATATGACACCAGACACAATCCGAATATTAAAAATCATCACATGCGGAAACGTGCTTAAAGAAAAAGCAAAATAAGTGCAAAATATCGCAGTTTTCCCTTTATTGTTGAAAATAATCACTTATTTTTCGCTGTACCAT
Source organism: Trichonephila inaurata madagascariensis (assembly GCA_019973955.1). Classification (NCBI taxonomy): domain Eukaryota; kingdom Metazoa; phylum Arthropoda; class Arachnida; order Araneae; family Nephilidae; genus Trichonephila; species Trichonephila inaurata. Next base: position 291,284 of record BMAV01017317.1, on the reverse strand, counting down.
TATATGCCTTCGTTTTTTCGCTGCAATGTCTCTGATTGTCTTGAGCAGCAGTAACTGAGAAGGACAGCACTCTGATTGTTATTCTTACCACTACATAGCTGTCTCTAACGCAGAAAACGCGTCACCATTTGATGGACCCTTGTTACTTTCGTTGTTGTTGTCCTCGTCTTCATTCGTTTAATCGTCGACAGGGTCGGATTATTCTTGCTTGGAAGTCATAATCTCGTCATCATTTAGCATTTGAAATTCACAGTCTTCTCCATCGCATGCCATTCAGGTTTCTGCATCTTCATCGCATTCTTGAAATCCTGGGATTGATTGAATAAAATCGGTATTCTCCTCCCCGTGGACGTCATTAAAGTCTTTTTCGCCTTCTTAATCTAAAATTCTTCAAATATCCGTGACCTTGGGTTTTCCCGTCACTTTTGGTCTCACACGAAACAACTGTTCAACATTGCACTGTTCGAAAACGCATGCATATACAGTACATGTAGTTAGCAAAAAAACCCAAAAAAAACTGGTCCGGATATTTGAAGCTCCGGATAATAAACGTTTGGATAAACGACGTTCTACTGTAATACGTAAATACCAATCTTACTTTATTCGTTTTGCCGGCTGGACAGCGTAATTGGTTAGACGCTGGTCTTATCCACCAAAGTTTGCGGGTTCGACCCCGGGGGAAATCAGAGGATTTACCTGATGCAAAAAATTGCTTCCATATCACATGATTATGCAGCATGATAAAGATACATACCTAGAGTGTCTGTTTTGGGTGCTCTCAGCAAAATTAAAATTTCTAGGGCAATTTTTCGCTTAGGCAAAGCTTAGGTACCTCCCTCTAGGAAGGAAACTGGACGTCAAAATAGCATTGTGGCAATTAATGTACATCTGAAAAATAACACACTAAAAAGTAATACCAGCTCCCGGAGATTATACTAGGTTTGCTATGGTAATTACTTATCCCAGAACCATTTCAAAGATAAAAAACTGAATTTTTTTTTGTACAAGTATCTTTATATGCATTCATGGACAAAAAAAATTACCCCAAAAAGTCAAAAAAATAAAATTTTTCCACGTAATGACTCGGTGTTTCCCATTTTGACCATGGTTAAAACTACGAAGTCCGTCCCCAAAAAGCCCTCGAGCAGCTGAATAGTGTGACGTTAATATTCACTCTCTCACTCACGGATGGACAAGGTAATCCAGTGGTTATGCTCAAGAACTCATGGATCAAGTGCCGTGGTTTCGACTCCTGGTGAGGACCCCTATCCTAGGGGTTTAAAAGTCGCCCATGATCGGCGTTCGGCGAGTCTATCTGCAGAAGCCCCGCCGGGAGGGGTGGATGTGAGTTAAATCTGTCAAGGCCGCGTCCTTCCATTGGTGTGGTGTGGTATTTAGGAGAGGAGGTATAACAAGGTTTCGGCCTTGCCTTTATCATGGTTTAAAAAACGAGGGCCCGCCAAAAGCCCTCGAGTAGCTGAGCTGTGCGACGTTAATATTAACTCACTCATTCGACTCCTGGTATCACTGAAGTGCCACCTCCCCCCTGTAAAGGGGATCTATGCACTTTATATCTGTCAAGGCTGAGTGAAATTCGGTTGATGTTGTATTCAGAAGAGGTGAGTTCCAGCTATGCGTCGTTCTCTTCAGTTGACTGATATGATCAATTGTATTAGTAATTAATACGTTATCTTTTTTTCCCCATACAGCTGCTGGTCTGCAGTTGGCAGATCCGGAGGTCGACAGGATTTGTCCCTCGGAAAAGGTTGCGGGTATATAGGATTGGTCATACATCAACTTGGACACGCTATTGGTCTCTTCCACGAGCATCAGCGATCTGACAGGGATAATTACGTCACAATTTACAGACAAAATGCTATACCAAGTAATGTTTCAATGCAAACCCCATATTTTCTTTGATATCCTGTAAATCTTTAAAACTATAAATTCAGATAATATTTACATGTATTATAGATTAACATAATTATCTATAGGTACGAACACAAAAACGCATTGGGATATAATATATATCATATATAATTAGAGACATATATAAACTGACACTATTCAGAAAAACCCGAAGCTTCAGTTCAGTTCAGGTTTTGTGGGATATAGAGCAACAAAGGCTATTATAATCCGAAGCTTGATCTATCAACTGCAATGTCAACAATTTTTGTATGAAGGCGAATAATGATATGAAAAACAAGATTCCATGGGAAAAAAAAATTTAGATCCAAAAATTGCCAGTAGGGTTATTTCTGGTTCTGCGGTAGCTTATCAAACCGAGAATCAACCTTTAATACCCGTATGAAGGCAAAATCCACATTTATGCTTTCATATGCGGCAATCCCGCCTGTAATTTGGGCTATAAAACGTGTAGATAGCTCTGAAGAATAATCTCAGCTAAAGTGAACCAGCTCAAATGAATATGCGATTCAGTTTATTGGTAAAGCTGTTTTATCTTAATCATCCACAACTACTCGTAAGCTTAGAACCCAATATTACCAACGTCAGGGAGCTTTATATTGCTAAATAGTTTGGAATGAATGAGTACGTTGTTCGAAGAAATTGAGTCACAGACAATTTGTTTGGTCAGAGGACATAAATATGTGTACAAAAAAAAGGGAATAACACATGTTGCAATATTAATTGTCGACGGATCACAAGGAATCATCATGGCTATACATATGACAAACGGTGTGGATTATTCCTTGTGACATAATGATCACTACCTTAGGAAATATTGAACAGAGAATGCACGTTGTAGTATTTAAGGTATCCGACTACGTTCGCAACCATGATTTTGCAAAAGCGTATAAATGGATAATATTTATGATATTCAGTGTCACTTAGATTAGAAAATGTATATAAAATTGTTTTAAGAATCGTATTACAATAAAAAATTATTTAAGTACAATATTTTGGCAAAAACTGAACATAGAATGACCCATTTTCAAAATATTCTCCTTTTGAGAAAAATGCTTGTATTATCATAATGTTTCACATGTATATAGCTCAGACCTCAGTACAGAAGCTCAACTAGAATTTTTGAAATACATAGCTTAGAAGTGGGTTTATCCATGTTTTATGACACACACACAACAGAGGGGAGACATTTTAAGAAAAAAACGCCGATAATTATTTCAAGTAGTTGTAACTCTGAAAATAACGTGAATTTTTCAAAAATCGTAGTGGAGCCTCTGTACAAAGGTCTGAGCTATATACAGGCAAAATATTATTATAATAGAAGAATTTTTCACAAAAGGAGAACATTTTGAAAAGAAGTTGCTCTAAGTTAATTTTGCCGAAATATTGTATTTAAATATTTTTTTGTCAAAATGTCCTTAAAACAATTTTATACATGTATTCTAATCTAAGTGACACTAAATATCATGACAATTATCTATTTATGCACTTTTTTAAAATCACGGTTCCGAAAGTAATCGGATACCTTAATATAATTCCAATTATACTTTGTAAAAGAGTGTAATCATTATATTAGAGCTAAGGTGCATGCAGTTATTCATATAATCTAAATGTAAAAAAAGATTCTAAAAATACTCCTTTTAGTAGATGAAAGTATGTTTCATATTCCAGATGAAACTGGCCTAGATGTATTTCAAAAGATCATCATAAAACTACTGCAGGAATCAAGAATTTAATTTTTTCTCTCTCATTTTTAAATGTCTTAATTGTTGTTTCTTATAAAAGATAATTCCTTTTACAAAAGTACAAATTAATATTCATAACACCAGCTACTTTATTCATTGGGAAAGAAATTTTGTTTCTGTTTTTAAAAAAGTCATTATCCATTACAAAGTATTAAAGCTTACCTTTTATATAACTTTATTTTTATTTACTGAATTAAATACTGATATGTTCGAGTTACATGCAGTTCAGTATTAACCTCATGTATGTTCTACTTTACCTAAATTTTAATGAAACTAGATAGGATTTAAAAATGTTTGTTAAAATAGGAAAAAAAGAAGGAATTTTTTTTGTTACAAATAAATTTAAATTTTTGAAACATAACAAAAAATACTGGATTTGATTTATGTATATGAATTATTGTAGCGCTTATATATTAAAATAGTCTTAAGTCTATTAAGTCTAAGAGAGATATAGAAATACTCTCACATCGTCTTAGCGGATGCTGTTAAGGCCCATACACTTGATTCCTGTCTGTCTCAATTTGATTTTAAGGTCTTAGAGCTGTGGACTTTATTAAATTTGAAATAATTAGTTCATAGAAATTGATTAAGAATTATAATAACTATCGAGTTGCAAGTGTGTACGTTTCTTGCACAATAATAAAATCTCCAACAAAACATTCACTTAGTTCTACACAATTGAATTGTTAATAATCAAAACTATAACTTTACTTTTTTTATGGCGTATTTAGGTCAACTGCACAACTTCGCAAAGATGGATAAATCTAAAGAATTGATTTTCACTCCGTATGAGTAATACGAGTCCCTTATGCACTACGGCAACTTCGCCTTTTCTAAACAGCCCAAACGATTAGTAACTGTGGTGGCGAAGAATGGAATAAGACTGTTTGAACCTTACGAGAAAAAGGGTTTCACTAAAAGCGATATATACACCATCAACAAATTATACAGGTGTTAGGCATGATTTATGTTTATTTGTTTGACTTAATAAAATAAAAGATTTTTTCATTGAATTGGCACTTTGAAATATAAAGAATTTTGTAACATTTCAACATCGTTCTTTTATGTTAAAAATTATAAACATCCTCTGTTCACACTGGAGTATAAAGAATAACAATTGGTGTGAAATGTATATATTTAGTATATATATATATATAATAACATAATAAAATAAAATAAAATAAAATAATAAGAGACAAATTTGTACTCCCTACAAGGCTGAAAAAGAAACAAATTGGATTCAAAGAAACATATAAAGAAAATAATTGATGCAAAAGAATATTGTACTAAAATTGGATAAAAAAAAAGAATTTTAAAAAAAAATGAGAGAGAGAAACAGAGATGTAGAGCTATTAAAATTGAAGATACCAAAAGAGTCTGAATTAAAATGGAGACCTATTATGATTTCTATGGCTGTCGCTGAATTAGGCCAGCGAAATTAGGGTTAAGATATATATATATATGTTACTCTTCAGTATACAAGGAATCAGTCCGAAAAATCCACCGAACCCCTCCTCACGAACACCACTGCAGTATGTTTTCAAAAAAGGGTCCCTCCCCTGTATATAGTATACGTATATATATGTTACTTTTCTGTATGTAAGAAATCAGTCGCACTCTTAGTTCGTTGTACACGCTTAGAATATTGTTTTCAAGCTTCATCTTTATTAGATAATTACTATTATGTGCCTTCTGTTTACAGTCATATCATGTACTCAAATTCTTTTCTTCCACGTCACAAAAAAATTATTAAAAATGGATTTTATCGCCACTAGAGAGTTTCTTGGATGTCAAACCATTCATATAAGCTCTATTTTAAAGTCGAATATTTGATTGTAATATAAACTGAATTACATAAGAAACAAACATACAAAATAGTTAGGTGTTTACGAGTGCATAAATTGATATTTTAATTGTAGAAGGGGTAGCGAACCTTTAAAGATCAACGTGCCATTTTTTCTAAGGACATGTTGAATGGGGTATAGACGTGCCTTTAAATATTTTTGACATATCATATTGAAAAATAAAAAACTTATACAAACCTCAAAACTTCTTTTGCTTGAAAAACATTTTTCCATAGTAGTAAATATTTTAAAATTTTAATGTTTTAAATTAAAAAATCCCCAATTTTTTTATTTTTTTTTGCCTTTTAGATCCAAAAAAACTCATATTAGTTTTTTAAAAATTTACACAAATCATTTAAAGGTCGTCTGCGAAACGGTTTCTAAGCAATTAATTCTTTTTGCTCTGGTTCACTTTTTTGACAGAAGAATTTTTGATTTGTTTCTAAATGCCGCGTTTTGCAGACAATATTCCATACACCACTATTCCAGAACATAAAACAATCACAGTTTTGTCGCAATTACTAATCGTAACAAACTTCTCGGTCCACCCCTTGAAATTTCTCTACCATATCTTGCCTTTTTTTTTTCCAACACCATTTTTCCCCGTTAAAAAACTTTAAACACAAATAAAAAAATACGTTGTGTCAATAAAAACTTTTTTTTATTTGCAAAATTTTCGTCATTACCTTATGCCCGCGGTGGGCCCAAAGGGAAACAAAAACGAACGTGTGTTCGTCCTGCAACCGATCACTCGCGTTTGTTCATAATACTTCACAGTGAACTTCGTTATTTTGAGCTACAATACTAGCTCTTTTGGTCAATGGCATGCCCAAAATATTGTGTCACGTGCCATCAATGGCACGCGTGCCACTGGTTCGCCATCCCTGATATAGTAGTTTTGGGGGTTAAAAATCTTTGATGAGTTGAAACCCAAACCTAATTTGATTCAGGGTGCCACACAGTAGGAAATATTTTAAACAATTAATTTCAATTATTTGGATCGCAAAGAGTTAGGTAAAAGAAGACAAGAAGACAGGTTTAGATTTATATATAAATTTAGTATCATTTAAATGTATATATCAACATTAGAATAAACAACATAAATTATAACCATTCCTTCAACATAAACAAAAGCTCAAAATTGTACATATATTATGTACCTCTTAATTTCACTGGTGTTCAAATTTAAAAAAATTTGCCTATTTTGTTGAATTTTATGAAACAATTTCAAAGAAAAGTAAAAATATTGCTTTCAAACCAAAATGAATACCTTGAATACGCAAGCATATACGTGTATGGGGACAGAGCTAGTCGAGTAACAGGATTTATAAGCACTCATGCCGAAATTCACATTTCGTTCACCAACACTTATTATTTTGTTTTGCAGCAATTAGTTAAATTAAAGTTCAAACAGTAAAATTGAGTAGATAATAGAATAAGGTGGTGAATTGCTGGTAGGCTATAAGTACTCTAATCTTAATTCCAGATTTGTAGAGAATTCAATTTAATACCCAGCGTCGTATTCAACTTATGGAAGAGGTTTCAAAATACCGGATCCTCACACATCAACAGAAATCCTGGGTAAGTTCGTCCAAGAGCCACGATGGCCAGAGAAATTTGTCACTTCTCCGTTAAAGCAAGACTCAACAAGTATACTGAAGCTTCTCAGTTCTCTTGTGAGTTGTATGCGACCACAGGAACCCTAAGTTTCTCGGGTAACTATTTCTAGAAGACTTTGTGAGAGAGGGTTGTTTGTCAGAATACTTTTCGTCCCTCTCAAATCTGCGAGAGTTCATTTGAAATAATACCTTGATCATATAGTGTAATCGGTTCTATTCGGGTTTCTACAAATCCCATGGAAGAAACTGAATAGTGAATATTTTTAACTGTAGAGAGGACTTGATTTTATGCAAATGAAAACCTCCATTTAAGTGCTGGTCGTTGAGTAGGTGAGGAAATGGTTGAAAGTTGATTCTAATCGGAAAGTATAGTGTGAGCGACCGGTTGTCCTACTTCGTAATATTAATTCCATAAGGAAGGATTATCAGAAAGGGAAGATGTCCACCTTACGACTAACGATTTAGCAAGTTTTGCAGCAAGAGCGTTCAGGAAGGTACGAAGCGTTCATAGAATGGTGGAAGACGTTCACCTTTCGGCGGACGAATTAGCAAGTTAGAAGCAGGAGCGTTCAAGAGAATAATTAAGATGAGTTTGTTTCTATAAATCTAATAGGATTAATAAGCTTCATTGCTCTTCGGGTTTAATTATCAGAATACATTCTCGTAACTTCTTATAAGTGCTAAACTGAGCTCAGTGGCGCAACAGCCCATGAGGACCAAGGCCTATAGAGCCTATCTTGGTTTACGTGACCTTAGGCGCTTTGGTGCATGTGCAATGTTTCGGTCAAGTCGTAAGTCTGAAGCGAAACCCCAGTGTTCAGTTTTCAAGCAAGTTTGGTACTCATTTATCAACCCAATGAAGGAATGAAAGGCTGAGTCAACCTTACCACTCCGGAATTTGAACCCCGGACCTGTGGCATGAAGCGCGATACACTACCACTCAGCCACTGGGCTTCATAAGTGCTAAAGGCTGAATAAAAGTAGTTAATTTTAGATCATGTGTGTTTCTTACTCGAACCTTCTCTCACCCGCGATCGACGGGTCGCGACAATAGAGATTGGTGCATGAATCATTGGGTGACCGTTCTCTTCACTTATGAGTCACGGTTCAGCCTAATCAGTAATTTTTGCCGTACTTTCATATGGAGACATATACTTTCATATGGTACAGTATTTTTTCTCAAACTGAGGGGCGTGACGACTGTACGAGGAGGGCGCAAGCATATTGAAAAGTCAAAATCAAAAAAAGTATTTTAAAAAACTTTTAATTTACTGAAAGTAAACAAATAAAATACATTCTGACTTAATATAAAAGATAAAATACACATTTATACTGATATATTATACTTATGAATGTATCAGTGCTACATAATGTATTTTATAATTAATTTAACAATACAAAAGTAAGAGCAAGTTTAATAATTACCAGTGACCCCATAGGATTGTCATATATAAAAAATTATATTCAAAAATTAACACTTATCTTTATAATTTGTAAGGTTTATATAATTGATCCCTTAACTGCCGATTAAAAGTAACGCGTCATTCACTTCCCAATGCCAACCATTTACCTCGTGGGCTCATTTATGTGATGTATTGAAGGGGGGGGAGGAATAAAGAAGCACAAATGTTCTGAAATAAGTAAATCCTTCGCCAACAATGTTAAGGTCATTTTATTGCATTCCAAAGCCTTTGGAATAATTTTATGGATAGCAGTGCACAGAAAAGGTCGTACTTCGGAAAGACGTATATATACGTCGGGGAAATAACGATTTGGCTGAACGAGACGTTTATATATATCGGTGGCAGTTAAGAGGTTAAAGTTGTATCGTAGTTTTAACGTAAAAGTATGGTATTATTAAATACAATGCATTGTTATTGTATGAGGGGGGAGCGATGAAAATTATGATTGAATATTGGGTCGCGAATATTGAAACTTCGAGAAGCACTGCCTTAATGTATCAATGTGACATCGCGGCCCCACCCAAGATTTAGAACACCTCTTCCTGATTCCCAACACATGGCTTAGTGATTTAAATGTTGTTCAATAATCGTTAAGACCTGCTACTTAACTGTATTAATTAAAATTTTGATGGGAAGGATAATGCTGCATTTCTGTTACAAGTGCTATTATAACAAGTGTAATATTTGAAATCTACAGTCTCAATTCAGGCTCTAGAATTTCCAGATGGTTTTTAAACTTATTTTAAAGATAAAAAATACTTGGAAATGTTCTTTCAGATAAATAAATAATGAATTGAGACTGAATTAATATTCTTGATTGAAAGACATGTTTTATTAGAATTCTTTTATAGAGGACAATATAATGATCTATCTAGGAAGGCACATCTTTCAATATTTTCACGAGGCCTTTCAAAGTTTGTAACAGAAAAAATATCAACGTTAAAAAGGGACCATCGTGGATCCTTAGAAATGTTCTTGGGGCCCCGGTGATCTTCAGACCAAAGTTTAAGAACCACTGTCTATAACTGCTCTATAGTTTTTATATAGCTCTATAGTATATTTCAATATTAACCCCTTGCGTACTATGTAACCACTAGTAGATATATGCTATGTAAAGAGCAAAATCCCATTATAACCTGATGTGACACTTTTCTTATTTAGGTATACAACCAGTGTAGCCAGCACAAGAAACATTATAAAGTTAGTTTTCTTTTATTGGAATTGTATAAAATTACAAATTTAAGTTACAAAATGTCTCTAGTCAAATATTTCGGGAATATTTCAAAAAGCTCACTTCAGTTACGTATCAGTAATATGGGGGGGATTGCAAGTACATGCATACATTAGATTATGAGAAAAAGGTACACGCAGTTTAAAAAACATCTTTTTGAGAAAGTTGCCTTTTTAATATAAAATGTTACTTCATCACAAAATTTTGAATTACAACATGTATTTGTCCCATTTTAATAAACATTCTTTTAAGACATTTTTTTTTTCTATTTTACTTAAATTGCCCAGAAAATACATACATCGGATTTTTCAATTTTTCTCTAACGAGATATTTTGTAGCATTTACATCTTTTTCTCAAATTCTGTATCATTCTTTGAAGAATTTTTAGCTTTGATGCATTACAAGCATCAAAGTTGACCATAAAGCATATCATAAATATAATGAGAAAATGTATCAATATGGTTTTGGTATAAATTTGTGATTGCATTTGGGAATACATGATTATATGACATTTCGAAAGTGTTTTCATTTGGGGTTTGTATCTTCATATGGAAACACACTTCTAAAAGATTTAAAATTCAAAAGTTTCTCTAAACTGGACAAATGATTTCTAAAACAGCCAAAACAAAACAGTTTTTATGTGTGTTTTTTAAACAGGAAATTTAAGTATTTTTATGTATATAACAGCTTTGTTTGCAACAATAAAAGGCATCGCATTTTAGCTATCTTTATGTACCTTTCATTGAGAAACCATTGAATACAAAAGCTTGTTTGTACAATAAGTATCATTTATATTTATACTGAAGTGACATTTTTCAAATATATTGCTTAGAATTTCAAAAACAAACTTTTATTGAGCATCACCGAATTGTATTTAAAATTGTCACTTTTTGTCACGGCACGGGTGCTTTAGCAAAATGTTTTTGTAATATTTCCAAAAATCTCACTTCAGTATGCACAAGTATATATAAGGAATATATAATGTAAACTTGCAGTGTATTCACACAGTAAATTTAGAAAAATTTACTGTACGATTTCAAAAATATATTTTAGGAAACAGTAATTTTTGTATGCAATCTTACCTCATTTAAAAATTCCTGCCCTATTTTTGCCTAACTTTTTTTAAAAATATTATCTCCTTCATTTATTTTTAGTCTTTTTTTTTTTTATTTCTTTTTGGATTGTGAAAAAAATGCACATATTGTCTTCATTAGATTATCCATATTGAGACATTTCATGGCATTTACAGCTTATTCACCAGGTTCTACTCCCTATTTTTGATGTATTTTTTAAATTTTGATGTAATAACCAGCATTAAAAGAATCAGCCACATCATAAACATGAAGTAAAAATGCTTCAATGCATGCATTTTTTCTTCAAAGAAGAAAACTCACATTCAAATTGAGAATTTTTCTTTCTTTGCTCTGATTTCTTTTGTTATTATTGTTCGATTAGCAAACACTTTCATTAACTTCTACCGAAGCATTCAAACTTCGCTCTAAAAACAGATAAACTGACTTAGAAGTTATACTTGTCGTTACTCTACTGTTAATTGCGTATGAATAAATAAAACCATTTGAGGCTTTGAAAGGGCTCCCAGTTTTAAAAGGTCATTGTTTTCTTTTTAATCTGTCTAAGTGAGCGTGGAAGACAAGCTGATTATTTTTAAAAGTCTCATTTCGTCATACTTCTAATTCATAAAATATCAAATATCTTATATCACTGGAAAGGTCATGAATTGTAGAAATATATCAAAATCTCAAAATCGATATTCTGAAGATTTTAGCCGAATGACTTTTCTTAAGAACAGCAAAAATGAAAATTAAGCTTCTATCTCATTTATTTGTTAATTATATTTAAAATTTTACAACTCCCCCTTGTATATGTGAATGCAACTGCAGAAATATATGCTGTTTTAATGTATTAAGAACCCGTTAAAGTGTACTAAACCTTTCAATGCCTGTTACTAAATCTTTCATTTAATGTAAACATTGCACATTAATGTAATTTTAAATATGCAATCTTATGACATTTTTTCGGAGTGAATTTCTCTACAGTAAATATATCTCAAGCTTCACGTTTCCAAAACTAAAAAAAGCAACGTAATAGTTAGCAAGAGGAAGAACATATAGTCAATAAACTTCCTGAAAATTCTCAATTTATTAATCACTCACGTAGTTTTGACAACTACATCTGTGATGAGCTACTATTTTATGTTTCACCGAACAATAATGAATTTTTCTTGATTTTAAGGATTTTGAGCATCTATATAGGGTGTTGCAGAGTGAGTGAGTGAGTGAATATTCACTGTTCAGCTACACGAGGGCTTTTGCCAACGAACCACGTAATTTTGAACCATGGTCAAGTGACGTGGATGACACTTGAGCTGGCACCCTCTCTAACTACCACACCACACCAACGGGAGGACGTTTCAGCTCTCGACAGATTTAACGTGCATCGTTGCCCTACACAGCGGGTCTTTAGTGGTATGGGCTCGAACTCATGACATGCCTGCCATGATCCGGTACCCTGACCGCTGGGCTACCGCAGTCCTCAGGGTGTTTCCGAATTCGATCAACAAATTCAGAGGGGTCATCGTTGACAGCATGGGGATGACAAATCAGCATAGAACATGGGGTCCACAAGCCAACGTTAGTCTGTGAAAATTGCGATAATAGTAGCATTATGGAAGACGATGAAAAAGACAAGGGGAATGGTCAAATGAATGAGGATAGTTGAGAGTTGTGGTAAAGTTGAAGAAATTCGCACGTTTGCAGATTTCCTATTTCTTTCGGAGTTGCTAGCAAGGAGTACCTGCCGTGTGGTCCATGCAAGATGTTGCACCAGCACACTTTTCGATAGTGATGCGTTCCACGTTCAGTTGTGGTGTAGCTGTAGCAGGAAAATGATTAAATTAGGGATCCATCAAATTCTTTAGGATCAATTCACACAAGATGATAAACTAAGAACTTTGTAAGGTGATTTCCCTAAGGAAAGTAAGTGATTTGATTAAATCCCTAACCTGTTTCAGTGGAATGATGAAATAATATTGTCAAAAGTTTAAAAGTGTTCATTTAACAAATAGGGTTCATTATTAAAAGTAGAGTAATTAATACAACAATAATCATTGAATTACAAATTATTTATTCGAAACTAATTAACAAAGTAATTAAATAATAAAGCTGGTATTTTTTAAAAAAATAAAGTGATATTTGTGGAGTAGAATTTCAAACATTTTTTTTAAAAAAATTATACATTAATGTAGTACTTCAGAAATATCCTGCTTTATTTGTAACACCTTTATGAAGTGATAACTTCCATTGGCGCGATTTGCAGGAGAGTGAATTTGAATAAACGTCACGCTCAGGAATGTAACGCTCATTCGGCTTTTTTCGCCTTCATTCGGACATAACACAACCCTTAAAAACTAAAGGAGGGACATTTCCCCCGCATTCTGACACGCTGTAGTTTGCCCCCCTCCCTACACCAATACGCCTAAAAGTAAAGTTCCTAGCTTCGATCTAAGACTCCCTACACACCATACGAATCAGATTCCTTCACCATCAAACTTCTCTCATCGAAAAGGATTCGGCTTCGTAATTTCCCGCTCAAATAAGCCAAGATTCCTTTCCACCTTCACACCAACTGAAACCGTTCAATCCGCCCTCATTCTCATTCACGCATGATTCGGCAGGTCAGATTTTCTTCACTCATTCATCAGCAGCCGGGAGCAAGTTCTCAAAGAAAAAGTGCATTCAAACAAATAGAGTGTGTATTTTTACTGTTTTTTATGTTATTATTGATTATATCACATAAAGTTTCTATTAAAGTAACTGATTTCAGATGTTTGAAGATAATGTTTTCTTGTTAGGGTTAGCAAGAATTTGTTCTTATGTCAATAGATGGCGCTTTATATTTTTGGTATTCATTGTATTCTTTTTCATTATGTAAGCTAACTCTAGTTCTTGTCGCCGAGTGCGTAGGCTGCATTTTATCCCTGCTAATCTTGCTGAAATAATAAAATTAATTTTGCATGTATTATTTTATTCAATTTTAGAAATTCGAAAACTTTATTCTCTACTTAATAATACTTTACAGCAAAATGTGTTTTTTTGGGGAGGGCGTGGGAATATTCTGCAGGATGTTTGAAATAGCTTCAGAGATTAATTTGATAAGAATTTATTTAATTTTGGGAGAGAAAAAAATTAAATATTTATAAGAATGCTAAAATAAAATAAAACAATATTGTTGATAATTTTAATTTTTTAAAAAGATTCCTTTATATTACTACATAGATCTCAAATTTTGTTATATGAAACAAGCAAAATGTAAATGGCATGTAAATTTTTTAATCCATTAATGTATTCGAAAATCATTTTTAAATACATAATCAAAAAAATAGTTGTTATATGCTACAAAAGAGCTGTAGTATATAATAACATTCGAAATGCCTTTTAAAAACATTAGATATATTATTTGTAAAAGTAATTGCATTATAATATAATTACAATACATGTTTATTACTTGTTACTACTTTTCAGACTATAGTTACACTTGATGCTAACAGGCAAAATATAAAAAAATAAATAAATAAAACTGTTCCTATATTTTTTGTTTTATGTATTTCAATTTGAAAATAAATGAATAAGGATACAGTTGTGAAATTAATAGCTTGAAACGTTAATCGTCTTATGACATTAAAAAAAAAAATTCATGTTCGACAGCAACTAATGGAAGAATGATTGATCCGTGGCGGTGTGAAGGCAAATCTTTGCTCATTCAGAATCGCTGTGAATTGGAATGATCACTACAGATTCGGAAACGTTTGGTGTGAAGGGAGCCTATGTGGGGCTTCCGCCACCTCTACCTACTGAAATGAATGCGGGATTCTTTTTAATCCTAGTTGAAGCATGGAAATGAAACGTCATATTTTTGAACAAGTAATATGAAAAAAAAATTAAGTCAATTTCTACTTAGATCAACAAAGAAAATTTTATTTTAGCTACTTTTTATTAAATAGTTACAATTAATATAAATATGTATAGACATACATATGACAGAATCAAAACATTAAGTGGTAATTAATTTTTATTAACTATTACTGAAGTATCGTATTGTTATCCAAAACAATCGTGTATATAAAATTTCAGTTCAACCGAATGCTTTAAAACGTGAGAAAAAAAACCTTTTCTAGTTTTGACATAAGTCGCCAAAATGGTCGCTAAAAAGGAAACCAACATGGCTGTATCTGTAATTCTTTAAATAATTAGTTTCAATCAATTATTTTTTTTAATTATAGTTAAATTATCATATTTTTACCCAAAACAATAGTGTATAGAAAATTTCAGCTCAAATGAGTGGTTTAAAATGTGAGATAAAAACCTTTTTAAGTTTTGACACGAGTCGCCAAAAGAGTCGCTAAAAATGATGCCAACGTGGCTGTATTTGTAATTCATTGAATAATTAGTTTTAATCAATTAATTTTTATTAATTATAACTAAATTATAATGTATTGTCATCCAAAATAATCTTGTACATGAAATTTCAGCTCAATTGAGCGCTTTAAAATGTATTTTATTAATGATTGAAAATTCCACCAAGATAAATATATAGAGAGTTTGAGCTAATAGTAGAAATTGAAAAATAGGCTTAGAGAGAAAGAGAAATCCCACACTAAAATTAAACATAAAATGTAGAAAAGGACAAATTTTTATAGAACTAAGTAAATAGTATAATTATCATTAGCAATATTGCAGTGATCTTGGGAATAAAAATCTATTTTTGTAAGCGAATCACAATAGCAATGAACAAATAGTTCTATTAATCACATTAGTTAAATATACTTTGAGTCTAAAAAGAAAATTAAAACAATTAAAAATTTAAAATACAAAATTAAGTATACAGATATTAAGAAAAAGTTACATTAAATAATTTAAATACAAGAAAACAAAATATGATTAAGAAGATTTTCCTTGCAGCAGCACCGGATGTATTTGTACAAAACTGCCATACAATGACAAAAGAGCTAGTATAGGCAAGAGATTAGGTGATATAAATCTTCTGATTATATCCCTTTTTAAAGGTTTTGACCTAGATTCCTCTCTTCCCAATCGACTACCTGTCTTACTATCCGTTTGCTTAAATTAATTCATGGATAGAATTGAATATTGATAAATTACAACCAATATTCAAAAAGCCGTATCGGGTCTTCTGAACAAATTACCTATGATTTTAAGTGGAAATTATAAAGTGGATTTTTCAAAAGACAAATCAAAACCTTTAGTTGATTTTTTAAAACCAAAATTCTATTTAATTATGCAAATGATCCAAATGAAGCACGAGGAAGTATGGAACAACGCTTGACGGAGTTTTTTTTTATAGATACATAAAATTTTGAATCTAAAGGATTTATAACCTATTTCAGCTACCAAAAACCTATTGTTTCCTTCTTAGAATACAATTAATTCCCAAATATGACTCTATATATTTCGCACAAAAATATTACTTTATGAGTACAGACATATATGAATAAATAATTTTATAGAACAATACTAATATCCCCTTGTTTTTTATTCACCAAACTCTAATCCCTGAAATAACATTACAAAATTTGAAGTTATCACTTCTATCGTGTGGTCATAAGCACACACACTTTTTTTTTAGTTATCATATCTTTAAAAAAAAAAGCTCTTTTTTTTATTATCTATAAAGAGGATCCTTAATTTGTTTGTTTACATTTTTCAATTGAAGTTTTAACCAGTTTCTTGTTTTCAGGCATACAAAAGTGATATATCAATCGAAAGATAATAATGCAAAGAATATAACTAAATAAAACTAAAATATGATATTAAGATCATTTTGCTTTGGGGCGTCACGTCAGAAGCCCGGCGCTGCCTGGCACAGACGAAAGAAGAGGGGAGGTAAAATGGAGTGGTAACAAGCGAAAACAGAGCTCTACAAATTCTTACTTCTTCATTTCATCATTTCACTAAAACAATTCGGGGATTTGATCAAATCACATACTTATATCAGGGAAATGACCTCAAAGAGACGTTATTTTAACATCTTGCCTAAATTGATCATCTCCCTTAGGAATTTGATGAAAGCCCTAATATCATCATTTCCCTGCGAAAAGTACAGCCTTGTTCATCCCCTAGGGGGATTGAGTTAGCCTCCATGCCCCCCCCCAAACCTTGGAGTTTTCTTGGGGGCCACTTGAGAGGGAGGGCAAAAATGAAGATCAACGGCACGGATCGTCGTCGCTTCAGATGGCATCACCAGCACACCGGGTTTGCCTGAACGCATCTGAAACCTTCGCCCTTTTCGGTTTTTCGGTTGTGCCTGAACTTGCAGTCCATTGGCAATTTTTGAGAAAACACTTGTCGCGATTCCTGATGCCGGGCTGAGATGTATTGTTCATTTTGTAAACATGCTTGAAGTCTAACAAAGATTTCTAAATTTATTGCCCCCATTCCATCGGAAATACATTTCAAAATTGGCCAAATTACCCGAAAAACGTGCTTTGTGACCCCATATTCTATGCTGCTTTGTCGTCCTCTTGATGCATGCTCTCATCCTTCTGAATTTGTCAGTCGAATTCAGCAACACCCTGTATATTTGTGTTTATAGATTTAAATGGAAAAATAAAAATATGTGTACTAAAAGATAAATCGATATCTGACAAAGCTTATTCCGTATTTTATATATATATATATTGAACATTCTTTTTTTTTACAATACACTTAGAAGAGTTTGCATAAAATATCCTGTTTGATGTTGATTATAAATAAAATAATTTTTTTTCCTGAGTTTATGGGCATTTGTACATTGTTTTCACTCTTTCAATGTCTGAAGCCGTCATTTCCTGTTTTTCAAAAGGATTCAGCAATTTCTTCCCATTCTTCGCTTCCATAGTCTTCAAACGATTTGGTCTTTTTGAAAAGGCATATTCACCATAGATCATGATGGAATCATAATCAAAATCGTTGATCAACCAATTTTGGGATGGACTCAGTTTTACAAAATTTGATCTCATACCTAAAATAGTAAGAACGAATTTATTAAAATTTGAAATAAAACATTTAAAATACACTAGAAGTTTTAAATACTCAATTTTTATTACAGTTCTTTGTTCCCTAAATGTTTGCAGCAAAAATTATTCATCAGAATTTTGCCAAGCTTCAGACCAATAATTCTGAATAAGATAATAAAATCAGCACAAAAAAAATTAAAAAAATTTTTCTTTAAACCCCTTTAAATGCCAACGAAAAAATACGAAATTTTCCCCTCCAGTTCTACCGTTTTTCTCGCATAAGCGCGTGTTGTTACATGGTTTATTGAGGGAATAGAAGAGGCGTGATTTCATTCTAAAAACTGTTTACTTTCACTTTAAAAAAAGAAAAGGATTAAGTAAGCAAACGAAAATACAAAAATTAATGTCTAGAGTTACAATATAATATAATATTAAAAGTCATAACTCATCTGTTGTGTGATATATTTTGATTGACATGTATGAAAAAAATTTTTACTGTATTCTAATCAAGGACACTAAATACATGAAAATAACCAATTTTGCGCTTTTTTTAAAACATGGTTTGAACTAGTCGGGTAAAAAAGCAGAACGAGGCAAAAAGTCGTCCATGGAAGGACGAGTATACACGTCCGGGGCACTAAACACACTAGTTGAGCAGGAAGTGTATACACGCCGGTGGCACTTTGGGGGTTTAAAAGGGGGCATTTAAAATTTTTTTAGAGTATGGAAAAAGGCAGCATATTTTTCAATACAAAAAGGTCCATTTATGACCATTTATAAATATACTGACCAAATGCCTTGTCACCTCATCTAATATTTGATGCATCTACCTTTTACTTTCTATACAACCTTAACTCATTGTGGTACTAGTGTAATAAGCTTCTGATTCGTCTTTACAGTGATTTCATATCATGCATTATGAAGTAATATTTCTAGTTCTTCAGTATTTCTTGGAAAGTTAATCAACTCTCTTAAATGCCTTTTCGATGCATCCCAGAGATTTTCGATTACATTAACATCTGGAATTTTTGATTGCCATTTCAGATGATGAAATACAGCGTGGTTACGGTTAAACCAGATCTATACAATTTGAGCGCGATAAGGAGTAGTAGCATTGTCGTCCTGATGTATCCCATTTGGAAACCAATCTTCCATTAATGGTTAAACACAAAGGTCGGTAACCTTTTGGCTGTGGCGTGCCATGTTAATTTACCGATGTGATTTAGCGGGCCACACAGTAGGACATTTTTGAAATTATTTACACCCCTGCTTGTAAAAAATACAACACCATGAAGGAATCATTAGAATTAAATGAATTTTGCAGAAAATATTAATTTTAGGATGTTACGTAAAATAGTAAAATTGCAGAGCCACACACATGCGTGGGTGCGCAGTGCCCTCTGAACTGATGCTGAAAGCATATGAATAGAGGGCTGTAGCGGGACGTTGAAAATAGTTAATGATTATTTGTTAGTGGCGAACGTTTAGTGAGACCTAAGTATGCCTCCAAGACGAAATAAAGAGAAATTCCAAACACTTACGGAGTTTGAACGGGGGAGGATTATCGGGCTTCGAGAAGGAGAATTTTTCTATCGTGTAATAGAAGCTCGTGTGCAGCGGAACAGTTTCACAGCGATGCGAGTTTGGAAGCAATGGAACCAAGGAGCGCCGAACAACTAAAAAACTGGCAGTGGACGATGGAAGGTGACGTCAGCGCGCAACGATCGACACCTTCTTTGTAAGGCGGTGAATGACCGTACATCTTCCTCCAGGTAGTTGGCAGCACGCTGGTCTACTACTACAGGTGTACTAATTTCAGCTTCGTCAATTCGTCGACATCTGCTGTACCGTGGATTGCGTGCAAGGGTGCCTTTATACAGGATCCCCTCACTGCAAACCATCAACGGCTGCGTCTGCAATGGGCTCATGAGCACAGAGCCTGGTAAGCTGATTGGCAACAAGTTGTCTTTTCAGATGAATCACGCTTCAATTTGTGGGACCATGATGACCGCATTCGTATTAGACGCTGTGCTGGTGAACTCTGCCTTTCAGAGTACGTTATCGAACGACATAGTGGCCTAACACCCGGAGTTATGGTTTGGAGTGTGATTTCGTATCATGGACGATCCAATTTGCTACGAATTGATAACCTCAATAGAAACAGGTATCGCAACCAAATATCGTAACCAAATCGTAACCTCAATAGAAACAGGTATGTCCATGAAGTACTACAGCCCGAAGTCGTTCCTTCCTTTAAAGACTCCCTGAAGCTATCTTTAAGCAAGATAATGCACGCCCACATGCTACAAAGAATGTTCGAGACTTCTGTTCAGCCCACCCCATGCAACTTCTTCCTTGGCCTGCTTGTTCGACGGATATGTCGCCTATTTAGCGCCTGTGGGACGTGGTGGGTCGGCGTCTCTTGATCGTGATCCGCGTCCTTCAAAAGACGAATTTTTGGTGCTAATACAAGCAATATGGATTTTTTTCCCACAAGCAAACATTCAAAATCTGTTTGACTCCATGCCACGTCGTATAGCAGCACTTATTGCAGCTCGTGGTGGCTACTCCGAATACTAATTTCGGACACTTAATATTGTTTTTTGCTTTGAAAATTTCGTCATTTATTCGTACTAATACAAGTCGTTTAAGCATTAAATTTCATTTAGTTCTGAATATTCCTTCATGGTGTTCCATTTTTTGCAAACAGCAGTTAAATTCCCGCGATATGTCAAGAAGAGTTAGAGAATAGAGATTTACAGTTTTATAATATATTAATTTTACAGCACTTATCAAAGAAATTTGTAAACATAAAAACAAACTGCATAAAATATATAACTATTTCTTCCACAAAAATTTTAAAAAATTAAAATTGTACATGTATTATGTATTTTAATATATATTTATTAAAATAAGAAATAGACAACATAAAGTATAAGTATTTCCCTTTCTTATAATTAAATATAATTTTTAATGCTAACCTAGTGCTTGCATCGCTCTAATGAAAGGTCGCAAAATCAGGAGTATAATCTGTGACGTTCAATTTGACACGATTCTCAGCATTAAACAATTTTTTTGCGGACTCGAAATATTTCTCATATGTGAGGAAAGATTTCTTACATAGATGTGTAGAACCATAAGTGGAAGGCAAAGTACATGCACAGTTTTCTATTACACTGCAAATAAATCTATTCAGCAATAGCATTGAATAATTTACAAAGTAGCTGTCAATTTATTTTAAGAGTTACCTTTCAAATTTTCTCGTAATTCCGTAAATGCCATAATTCTAAAAATGCTTGTCAACTAAGATCTGAAGGAAGGAAGGTTCTGTTCTGGGTACCTTCCGTTACGAACGCGAGTACTTTACCGATCACGCCAAAACGATAGTCTTCGCGTGATGTTGGTACTAGTTCATATAGATATCAAACCGCCACACACACCCTGCCAGTGTTTTGGCGAATAGGCGAACGAACGATACCATATTCGTGGCTAGCATGTAAGCAGTTGCGTCACTTGGTGGGTTGCGTCATTTGTGTGAGACGACTTTGAGAAGTAACGACTTATTTGCGTCAATGTTTGATAGATTGGTTGCTTTTGCGGTGGATAGATGGCACCACCACTGCGGCACGTGAAGGTTGCGGTTCTTTTGCATGGTCAGGGTCACCAATGAAGGAAGGATGGTTCATTCTGGGTACCTTCCGTTCCAAACGCGAGTACTTTACCGATCACGCCAAAACGATCGTTTTTGCGTGATGTTGGTACTAGTTCATATAGATATCACACCGTCACAGATCTATTACAAATTTATCAACTTCCATCTACTCAAAAATTGACAAATTTGTAGAGTAGAGGAAAATACTACTAAGAATTGTAATGCGTGTCACATGTGGCATGCGCGCCATAGGATGCCGACCTCTGTGTTATACCATTACTTTCTTTTCTAAAGAGCTTTTTAGGGAAAATAGTTACAAAATCACACATTTGGAGAAGATAATATGCATTCATTATACCTTAGTACGATTTAAAGTTTTATATATACTTACCTGGCTTGACGTTGTTCAAATATATATTGAGGTATTTATCTCTATCTGATCTATTCTGTTCGTGATAGAATCCCACTATGTGTAAGAGTTCGTGAATTACTGTTCCTTTCTTGTGACATCCATCTCCCAAGGAAAGAGGTTGAGGCTGAGTGTAGGTCTTGTTTCGTCCAAGGGCAGCGTAGCATCTTCATAACATAGAGAGAAAAAAAGAGAAATTAATTATATACATTGAAAATAGAATCACAAGCAGATTATTATAAAGTCTAATGAAAAATATGAATAGTGTTAAAATCTCACTACAACAAATAAATTGAAATTTTTATAAATGCAGTTACGAGTGGACTCGGGAATCTTTTCATGTTTTTTTTTTTCCATTTGAATAATTCAAAATTTTTTTAAGGACATAACATCGGTAAAAAACCAGTTTTTTAAACATGGGTTTTCTTTCAAACTTCCCACTTTGCGTAACATAATTTTTTATAATTTAAATTTTAAGAGTGAAAGGGAACGTTGAGTCGAATTTAATTTAATTCAATAGTTGGTTTTAATTATTTAATTTTACGAGAGATAGTTTAATTTGCTGGTTATAATATTCAACTGTTTCACGCTGTAAACTATTGAAATTATGAGTACAATTTAATTCTTTAAATAATTAATCAAATAATTTTTATCGATTATTTTAAAATTTTATCGTACCCCAAAACAATCGTGTATGAAAACTTTCACTTCCGTGTTTAAAAAGAAAAAAAAAGGTTTTTAAATTTTTTGCCCTGGAAAAATTACCAGGGAGTAGAAAAATCCACTAATAAATAAGCAACACATCTTACTCTTTCTTTCTCTTTATACACTGTTGAAAAACATTTAAAGGGGGGGATTTTTTAAAAAAAGAACAAAATAATAAACGTCTATACGCCAAATAAGGTATCAGAAGATAGCTGAGCTCTTCGCGGACACTTCCGCCACAGTGACCTGTGACGTCGTAAGGCAGTGGAGCTGTGATCCTCCTGTTTCCACCCCCCTGACTATTTTAGAAGAATTTGTTTATGGGGACAATGGCGAAGAGCTCTGGGGAAAGCAAGCTTCTATTTCGCTTAAAATGAAGATGCAGCTTCTTAAGGTTGTTGATCAAAAGCAAAAGACGAAAATGGAAATTGTTAAAATTTTTTGGGATTCTGACCCGCAATTTAACAATACATCATATTTACATATCTTCCCTTCCTCATTTGGGACGACAGCCCAGGGTGGTCCCCTTTGGGCCCTTTTCAAAAGCCTTTTTCCCGGCCAGCCTTCTTCCCCTTTGTGCTCCCAAATTCCCCCTTTTAAAAATAAGAACTTTCAGGGCCCTCAACCCATCTGAGATTTGGCCTACCCTTTCTTCGTGTGCCAGTTGGTTGAGCATTGGAGATTTTTTGTGATTGGGTTTTGTTCATTCTGATAACGTATCGCCCATTTAACTCGTTGTATTTTTTATAAGTTAACGCGGTTCTTTTTTATGATTGATAGAGCTCTAAATTTGATTCATTTCGACTCATTCCATTTTACTGAATTCCTCCAAAAATAAATCTTAAAATCTTCCTTTCGTAGATACTTATCATGATTTCATCTGTTCGAGACATGGACCAAGTTTCATGTGCGTAAGTTTTTTAATACTGATCTTGAAAGACTTTTATACAATAGAACCTTTGTTTTTCTTTTGATTAAATCTGATTTTATAAATTTTCGTGTTCCGTTAAGACATCTATTAGCCACAGTAATACTTACATATCTATATAAATAAAATACACTCCAAGAATTCTGTTGAATATATGTTTTCTTCTTACAATATCCTTTACCACAAATAAATATTCCACTCCTCTCAGTTTCGTGTTAAGCAGTTTACTGTAACCACCCTTCAATTTTTAAAAATATCGTAAAGTACAACGAAACCGCAATCTGGTAAATTACGTGTTACTTCCACTAGATCAGTGCACTCACTGAATCACTCTTCATTGTGAACTGGGACTCATCTGAGAAGAGCACAGAAGACTATTTTTGTGTAGTCCAGCAATTCGTTCTTTTGTCCAACACAAGGGGGCGCATCTTTGTTGTCGTTTCAGAAAGACACACAAATGGTCGTCTTCAATAAAGATCTGCCTTGTGAAGACGTTTCCGCAGATTCTTGTTCCTTGTGTGAGAAATTTCTCTGCAACGAGCTGAGGTTCGGGAGAGTTTCTTATCCTTTTGGAAGAAAGTAATAAAATCCGGTTTGCCCTGGTTTTTGTAACTCAGTTGACTTGTAGCATATGTTCTATACGCCAGCGTTTCTCAAACTGTGGGACGCACCCTCTGGGGGCGGGGACGCTATAACATTACAAGCATATCGAACAACCCTACAAGCATAGCGAGCATATCGAAAATAAAAGATTAAAAAAATAATTAATTTACTACAATGAATTAAAACAAAACACTTTCAGACATAATAAAAAATGCACTTTTACTTTGATATAGTTTATAAATATTATCTGGCGATATTACGTCATCCAAAAATAAAAACTTCTTCAACACCTAATTAGCTATCTTTGATCCTATAACCAAATAAGAAAAAAAATAATTTTATATTACTTTTGAGTAGTTGCAAGAATGCTGGAATAATGGATATTATTTTTCCTATTTTACCCTTTATGTTCTTTATTATTATTTCCAGCTTTGTACGTGTGTACCTTGCAATATCATATGTATTTCGTTTCATTTTTAATTTTTCAATACGTAAATTTAATGTGTTTCTTACCATTATAAATTATACTAGGATTTTGGTCAATAAAGATTGAACACAGAGTTGGTAGTTTCCCGGGGGATCGTTTTGTAGCTCTAAACCTCTTTTGGTTCCCTTGGGGATTCCACCAATAGCCCTCGTAGAGCTTTATAGTGTGACATTAATACCACTCTCATTTACTCGCTCACTTCTTTAGTAGTTTCTTTAGATTAATAGTTGAGGCTATCATATTTTGCTAAAATTTTCTTAAAGATAGCTTCGATAAGCTATCAATTCGTTATTACTACTATTAATTCTGACCTTCAAAAAATGTGTTGTACAACCTTAATTTTCAGTAATCAGTGCACCACCCCACATACACGTGCATGCGCACACACACAAACCAGGTCAGACATATCTTTCTCTGCTTACAATTAATAATACATAACATGACTGGAACAAATCAAAACACTTTTTTCAAGGAAATATTTTAAGGATGGCATAAATATTGCAGAGGATGAATATTAGAGATGAACCCATACGACAAAAACAACTGATAACAATCTAATACTTCAAACAGTGCACACAATCATTTTTTTTTCCAGTTATGTATACTCTGTATCAGGATCTTCAACTCTTTCTATGTAAATTGGTTTTATTCAGTCACATCACTCCTAAACAAGATAAGAAACATGCCAGTTAAAATTATAGTTGTCAGAGAAGATACAATTTTTGAAAAGTTTTTTCGCAATGTTCTACAGATTTCAGATGGAAAAATAATTAAAGATAACGCATGACTGAAGAATTAAAGTTCTGTATATATATATACAGTGGTCAAAGATGTGGACACTTTTGGAAATTGTTACCTTTTCTTAAGTTTGAATGCTCATAGAAAATTTTTCATTGCACAAAATGAAAAGCCTTTTATATCATTTTAAAGAACATTTAATACTGAATTTAATACAAAAAATAAAAGTCAAATATTTGCCTTTATTTTTTTATTACAGCTTCACACATCGATGTTTCAATGAGTTATAAAAAATAGTTTTAAACTATTCCATTGTTATAACATAATTCCAGGAAGCAATTATAGCCTCAATTAATTCCCTTACATGGGCACCTCATTCGGACAATAGTTTTCAAACGGCGCCACAAGTTTTCGATAGGATTGAGGTCAGGACTGTTTCCTGACCCGGACAACAATGATATTTTTATATTAGTAATGACATTAAATAACAAAGTAGATTTTTTTTATTGAGAACATTTATAACCCCGTGCACCACAAAGTATCACACGGGGGCTTGCATAGAAGTAAGCGTGAAGCACACATCACAAAGAAGAGAAGGATTACAACCCAAACATCACACCTTACCCAGTATTCGAACCCAGACCCAAAATCATTGCAATCGGCATCATCAACCATTATACCGGATGGGCGGCAACAAAGTAGATTGGACACCCAGAAAGAGATGTGTGACGAGAAAGTGATCTTTCCTGTGTTAAAATTACAAGACAAAGGGGGGTTCAGTGACTACATCTGACATGCATGTTCGTTGTGGGCCTCGAGTTTGACACTCCTGCCTTAAAGTGTTCATTTGCGAAACCACACTGGTGTTACCTCTGACAGTCGTGGCACAAAACTGTGAGGCCGATCTTGCAAACTTCACGTTCTTCGAAACGTCGTATAAGGGAAATTAGTCTTGCAAGTGTTATAGGACATGACCATTTTTTAATTTTCTTCTCTCTACGAAACCTTCGTGAAGCGTCAGCTGCTGATTCCAGGATGAGATAATAAAACTTCATTAACAGTGCTTTATATACCAATGCCAACATCACTATACACCCACTCAAATGTCAATAACAGGGAAATGAAGAATATAAGCTCATTTTATCTCTCTACATTTTATAAAACACTGATTTGCATTTTTATGAGATTTGTTTGACTCTTTACGAGAATGACTTTTCCGCAAACCATATTCAAATATATCAATTTTTTAAATTTTTATGCATTTTTAAGGTATCCGACTACCCCAAAATCATGATTTTTTTCAAAAATGGACAATTTTTTTTATGATTTTATTTTATAGGCCATCTTATTAGCTTAATAAAAATACCAAGCTTTTTATTTTCCATTCACTAGAACAAAAACTACAAGTGTTTTAATTAAAGAAGATGCCATAACTTTATACAAGATGTCAACATTTAAAATGCGTTCTACTCGGAATGTGTTTTTTTTTCGAAAAACTCTCAAACGGGGACAGCGATTGTTCAAAAAGTTTTGGAAATAATTTGCTGAAATTTTTTGTGAATGTTTTGTATAACAGTAGAAGTGTTTTGACCTTCAGATTTATCAATCACTGTTTTATTTCAAAATTTTAAGTTCTTTATGTGAATATAATCACTGTCTTTTTAAGCAATTTCACATCATCACTAAGAAAGAGTGCTCTAGTTTTTGTAAAAATTAGAATATCTATTATCCTGAAGGTCATTTCAAACATGAATAACAAAGTAACACATTGAAATTGAAAAAATTGAGAATTTGTTCAAAACATTTTTGAACAGAGCGGGCCCTGTTTATGTAATTTTTTGTACATTTTCATCAGTTTTTTTTCGTTTTAATAATAATAATTTTTTTTCTGTTTTTTATTTTACGACTTTTTCCTTAAAATATACTAAATAAATCTAAAAATCACAAAAAAAAATCTCCAAATCTCCATTTTTTTTAAAAAAAAGTTGTCGCAAGTAGTCGGATACCTTAAGTATTTACGGACTTATGGGACACCCGGTACTTGTATGTCTTATTCAGTAGCGCACAAAAAATTTTTCAGGGGGTCCGGGTTGAAAGTTCACCATTCTTGTATCATGCTATTTCTGATTTTGTCGATTTTCAGGAACAAAACACAATAAAAAACTAATTATTGAATAAATATTTTGCATTAATTAATAAAACTAATCATTAATAACAAATATTTAATTAAATTTTACGTATTATATACTTAGAATTATAACCAATCGGAAAAAAATCAAGGGCTTTGGGGGGGATTGCCGGACCCCCAGGTCCCCCCCTTGAGTGCGCCACTGGTCTTATTAGAAAAACATATTTCATTCTCAGTTTGTGAGCGACCTACCCCTGAAGTTGCTCCCTCCCCGTCTTGCCTACCTATGGGTGTAGGGGGAGTAAAAGCAGAACCAGAAACTTCCATACTAAAATTATTTATTTATTCAAACACACCAACCAACAATAATTTATTCTTTAATCTTTTAATCTATGTCAAAGGAGAAAGCAATGAGTCTTAAGCAAATAGGTGTAAGTAAATAATTTAACTCAACCTAATCTATCGTAGATTACAAACCCCAATCTCTTAATTTAATACAGTGGCAAACACTACTCTTAATCTTAAACTACGAAAATCAACTTTATCCTATCTCATCTGCGTAGCGAATAAAACAGCTTCTTAGTTCCTTCTCCCATAATTACAAAGACTTTATATAGTCCAACTAATCTACATATCAAGGTTTTTCTTTAGAGGGATGGCTGTGAATTAAACTCGAATGCTAGCCCGAAGGTTCTCCAAGAGGATTAGTGTGAAGGTCGCGTAAAGATCCGCGTCACAAGTTGTGTGTATTAGACTTATTGAATACTCTGGAAATATGACTGCTTAAAGATATTGTGAACAACTTACCCATTACCCTTGAATATCTTGACGTATTCTTTTTCGCTCTTCCTTTCAACAAACTTTATGCACGTATTGTCCTGAATATGACTCATTGCACCCAGAATGAGGTTTTTGTGTTTAGCTAGAAGAAAATAGCAAAAAATGCACAGATTTTTGTGTCATGTTAATCATAATAAAAGGTGAATGATATTACTTAATTTTAAATGAAATTTGATAAATGTCACAAAAATAATTAAATTCAAGTTTAAATTCTTGTAAATATATATAAATTTTTACAAATATATAATTAATTTATTCTTAAATTCAGACTCAGTCTTTAGTTTTTAGGACATTCTCACATCATTGTCGCACTTTTATTCCAACATTGAGTTGTCTACATTAGTAACAACATTTTCATAGGTAAAATATAAATTCAAATTATTGCAACCGTATTTTGAAAATATTGTACCCCAATGTTCATTTGAGTATGAGAGTATTTAATGATAAAATAATTTTATACTGAAAATATTTGAAAACTTTAAAAATGTTATCTTTGGTAAAAAATTAAAAAGATAAAGACAGAGCATTGTAAAGTGAAAAATATATTGTCAGTACAGTACATTCTAAATGCGTATATGTGGCCGCGGACATAGTCAAGGGATTCGTGGACAGCGTGTTATGAGTTTAAGCCCAGTGCCACTGAAGATACGTCGTGTAGAGGATCTTATACAGTCATCCATTAGTATCGTGTGGAAATTAAGTGAGTGGAGTGCCAGCTAAGTTGTAAACGAAACTTTAGAGCCAAGTTTGTACTTGCATACCTATTAATATACAAGTAAGTGAGTCAATATTAACGTCACTCTGTTCAGCTACACGAAGGCATTTATGACGGACCTAGTAATTTTGAACCATGGTCAAGTGACGAAGATGATCCCTCTGCTGGCACCTCCTCTCCTAAATTCCACATCACGCCAACGGGAGGACATTTGAGTCCTGACAGATTGAAATTACATCAGCCTCTTTTCATGGCGCTTCTTCAGCGACACAAGATTCGAATTCATGACATGCCGGCCACGAGTCCGTGACTTTGAGCACTAGGCTACTGTAGCGTCTGTTAATATACGACAGAGCTACAGTTAACGGAGATAAAAATATGTAAAATTCCCTCGCTGATAGTATCATTAAAAACTTGAATTAATTCTATTAATTCATATTTAAACTATTCTAACATTTGATATATTAAGATATTTACACCATAGAAAACCATATCAATAATTACAATTAAAAATGTAATTTTTTCTTTTATATTATTCCCAATAAGATCCTACAAGCTTTTCAGCTACAATTAAGACTAATTAAAAGTAAACCGATTTGCTCCCCAGTGCCACACCGTTTTTCACATAGGCTCGCATATACAACATATTGAGAGGGAAGAAAAGGCATAGATAAGCAAATTTTTCTCTGATATAAGTAAATTCTTTGCAAGCACTCTCAAGATCATTTTATTGCATTCCAAAGCCTTCCAAATAGTCTTGTTAATAGCAACCCAAAGATAAAAATCGTTCTTTGGAAAGACGGATATATACGTCCGGCGTACTCAACGCACTGGTTGAGCAAGACGGATATATACGCCATTGGTGCTAAGGGTTAAAAAATTAATGCAAGCTAAGCAGATATATAGTCCGAACAATTTAAATGTTTTTTTACTTAAATCTTTTTTTCTCGTTTCTTATACCGTTCCGTTAATACAAGCTTTTTTTTCTTTGTCGAAAGTATATAGAAATTATTTGTAAGAAAAGAGTTATGTTTTCTCACACATAAATATGCTTATTTTTAAAATTGAAATCTATTGAAAGACTTTAAAATAAATTTATAAAGCATCTTTTTTTATCTTGATCATTTGACATAGAGACATCATTTGACCCATTCGAGTAACAAGGGAAAAGTACCTTATAGAAGCACTCACTAAGCACTAAAATTTAAGAAGTTCCGAACTCGCAGAAACAGGAAGAGATTACTAGAATTTTCACATCCGATAAATAGTTTCACAATTATCCCCTGTGCCACCGTTTTTCACGTTGGCGAGCGTAGTTATGCGGTGCATTGAAGGACACGAAAAGACACAAATAAGTAAATAATTCTCTGAAATAAGTAAATCGCGCTCGCAAACACTGTCAAGTTCATTTTATTACATTCAGGCCTTCAAATAGTTCTTAGACAGCAACGCAATGTAAAGATTCGTGAGTGAGTATCACACTTTGGGACGACTGAAAGCATCGGTCGACAGGACCCAGTCCACCCCTTCGGTGGGGACCTTCGTTTTCGATTCTGTCTTAACCCATTTTATTCCACTGTCCTTTTTGGCAGCTGAAAAATATCCTGTGGAAATCATTATTTGTATGTTGTGAATATTTTGACTGTTGGAACATGTAGGGATATGTATCAGTTTCTTCCAGCATGAGTTATGTGTCTCACCTCCTCTCCCTTCCTCTGGAAATTTTGCTTATTCATCGCATTTATGGGCACTGTTTGTATAATCTCTTTGGGGTTGCAGAATTCTTTTTTAGTTTAAACTTGAAAATTGGCTGGGCGTTTTTTATGTGATATTGCTCTTTTGTTATGATCCTGATGGTTAATTAGATCGATATTGCTCTTAGGTAAATTTTTGCAAATTATTTATAACTGTCCTCTAAATAAGGCAGTGGGACGATACGTATGCAATTGACGCGTTCTTTCTCTCTTTATAACGAAGAGTTAAAAATGAAAATAATAATTTCGCTTCTAATGTTTCCCCCCTGCTTAGTTATATCAGTGTATAGATTTCTGAAGTTAGAGGAAGCATATTAGAATTATTAAACAGGTTATAGATTCAGATGAGAGCGATATGGAAATTGATGTGTTAGCAGCAATTATTTCTGTGTTACTAGATGCCAGTGAACTAACTGACGAAGAAAAGGATGATAATGAAGTAAATACTTGTGAGATTATTACAAAAGATATTCCTGGGTCTTTAGAGGTTAGAAGTGCAGAACATTTTCCAGCCTGAACCGCTCACAAGCTCTAGTGAGAAGAGCAGGAAAAAGCTAAAAGACATCAATCATTATGGATAATGAATAAATTACCACATTATCAAAATGGGTAACACAGGCTGACTGAACTACAAGTGACTATCTCAAGTAGATGGAAACTACATTGAAAGATAAAACCCTATCAGAGCTTTTTGAGTAGTTTTATTCCAGTGAAGCTTACGATCTCAATGCAAAAGAAACTATGCGATTTGCAGCAGATGTAACAAATGAACATGATTTCTTAACCACTCCTGACGAAATACGTGTTTTTGTAGGAATTTGGCTTCTAGTTGGTTATCATTGAAATACCTATGAATGTGATTATTGGTCAGATGCTGAGACCATGGAATTATCCAGATGAAAAATGCCACGCCACGAAACCGCTTCCAAAAGATGAAATCTTATTTACACTTTGTAGACAATGGAACTGTAAATCAGCATATCCAGGATCGATGCTTCAAAGTAAAACATTTATTTGCCATACTCAATAATAATTTTAAGAAATTTGGCGGCGAGTATGAGGACACAAAGATAAAGTTTACGGGAAGATGCCAAATTTGATAAATTCTTACAACAAACATATGGGCGATGTGGATCCCCACAACTGGTTGGCTGAACTTCATCCCATTAAAATTTGTAGGAAAAAGTGGCACTGACCACTTTTTATACTTTCACTGGATACGGCTATTGTAAACGCCTGGATAATTCACAAAATTCTCAACAAAGAGGAAGTCCGAAACATGAAACGAGTTCCGAAGAGCTGTAACAATCGTTTATCTAAAAAAACTATGATAAGAACAAAAGGTAGAACTAGGATCTTAATTGTATCTTTTGGTGCAAAATAAGATATCCGGAAAGATAGTGTTGATCATTTTTTACTAAAGCAAGAAAAACAACGTCATTGTCAAAGAGAGCACTGCAAAGGAAAACCAAAAACATACTATGGTAAATGTGACAAAACGCTTTGTCAGGCTTGCTTTGGACCTTTCCAGCAAAATTAGAGTGAAATTTGACTGATAAATGTTTTGAAAATAAGAATGTATTATTGAAATAAAATAAAATTTTGCTATCGGAAATAGCTTGTCATCATTGAAGAGCACACTAAAAAATGTAAGTGCAAATTTTTATCCCCTTTATCTCTATCCCTTTTTAGAGGACGGGTCAGATTTTTTAAATAAAATATTAAAAAATTTCAATTCTGTTATATTTAGTTTATTTAGGTTTAACTAACTTTAGAAAATATAATTCTACTTAAATTTGAATAAAATAAATAAATTGGGATAAAACGGGTTAATTAACCATGTGATTAGGATGGCTTTAATAGTCAAATAGTATTCCCGTACATCAAGGATAGCACATTCACGGCCCGTAAGGAAACGTTTTAAGGCCAGATCGGTATATCTCTAGGCACACAATAATATAAAATAAAATATCAAAATTTCTCCTGAAATAAGATGTATAGTGGCATAGAAGAGATGTCAATTGTCAGGACGTAAATGTTAAATTTTCTTGTTTTTTTACAAAAGTTTATTATAATGTATTATTCGAAATAAACTTACGTTTCTATAAATTTTTATTTTTTTTTATTTTGCTGCCCAATTAAAGTTAAACCTTGTTTGCTTGGTCCAAGCCAGCCTTTGAATTTGACACCCCTGCTAGTAGCATAACATTCAACCCTGCAACCCCCGCACTGCCGGGTTCCAAAACCTGACTGATAATGCCACGTATTTTGAGCTTGATTTAAAACCCTGATTTTGCAGGGGGCCCTAGTATTCTTCGTTGCGCTACTGACCCTTCCATACATATTCTCCGAAAAAGCAGGAATTTCAAATTGCATGTCTACTGGCAAAAGTGATAAGACCACATTATTGTGTGAAGACCGTTGTCTATGTCTAGGACTAGGATTAATAGCCAAACCCACCATTCAATTCATTTAGTGGAAATTCAGCCATCGGATGAGCCGACTTGTTCCTATGTTTACAGGATTGTGAGTCGTGCACATTCCTTTGCTTCAAATTATCGTTTGCACGAGTATTTGACAATGCATGCTATATTCTGTATACTTTAAAGATGCCAGGTAGGGCCTACGTTTGTATAGGAGCCCAGTGCCTCAAAAAGTCTTAAAACTTCGCTGGTCACACTTACAGCACCACTAGGGCTATTGGCGACGGTTCTTGTAATTTTGAGCCTAAGTCAAGTGATGAGGACGAACACCTTAGCTGGCACCACCCTCTCCAAGCTACCACACCCCAGCAATGAGAGAATTTTATATGTTACAGGAGACTGTTAGGGAAGTTATACGCTATACGTTAAATCTTCTATACGTTACGGCTGTTTTTCGTTAAATCTGTCGATCATAGACAGATTCATCGTTTAACAGCCTCATCTACACGAGAGTTCTTCAGTAGCACCAGGACTCGAACCCACGACGCTACAGCTACTAGTCCTAACCATAAGCACCGCCGCTGCAAAGGTCCGTAATTTGGAAAGACGGTTTTTAACGCCAAGGGCAGTTAACGCAGCGGATGAGCGAGTTGTTCAAATTTATCATATCAGTTCAAAGTTTTTGATAATAAATTTGACAAGTATGTACAATTTTAGGTAAACTCAGCATTAGTTTTCTTGTTAATTAAATTGATTTTTATACGATGATACAACTGCTATTTACGTGATGGCGATAATTATATTTTAACAACGTACAATTTAATTTATAATGGACGAAATCGTTAAATTCTACCAAAGTTTTCTTATTTCAATATTACTTGCCAGCTTTTAAAACCTCTGTTAAATTGGGAATTAATGCTTCTAACTATTGAACGTTTCATGTATTAGTTAAACAACACTACTCACATAAAGACTTATCGATTACATAAGGAATTTCGCCATCAGGCCATCTGTAGCTTTCATCAGGAAGAGCATTCTACAGTAAAAAGAAAACAATTTGAAAACATGTAAGCATGTATATATACACATGACTTTATATGAATATTTTATATGAAATATTCAACAGCTACGGAAGATATAAAGAAAAACTTTTCCAATTAAATTTTTCCTAACAATTATAAATTTTTTAAAGTATTTAGTATTTTTAAGACAAATGATGTCATATTTACCTACAAATATGACTAAATGGCTATTCAAACACACTTAAAAGAGCGTTATTGATATAATTTTATATAATCATAGAATTCAAGTAACGTTAAAGATAAATTTAACATAATACGGCCATGGATGTTCTACTACGATTGCCTAGTAGCAGCAAGCTTTAAAATTTTGCATCCTAACTACATTATTAAGTAAAATACCTCCTGTAACATTTTTCGTCTCGCAGCTACAAGATCGCATTTCCTATGCAGATAACATTACGCCGTTCCTATCCACACGTGTAACCCTGAAATATTGCAGGATCCTTTCATCTGACATCACTCCAACAACCGATCTCCAAGAGAAAACAACATATGCACTCCACCTGCAAGCCAAACCTCGAGGGAAATTTGAGGTGTAAGAAGGGACCACCATATCTCAAGGAAGATGAAAAAACAGACCGCTTGCAACACTCCAAAACAGACGTTGTGTTTTCCCCTCCTCCATCACCAACAAAATATTTTGTGGTAATAATATACTCAATAGTTTGGGGATAACTAGTATCTAACTAAAAATATTATAATTAATA
Source organism: Trichonephila inaurata madagascariensis (assembly GCA_019973955.1). Taxonomy (NCBI): domain Eukaryota; kingdom Metazoa; phylum Arthropoda; class Arachnida; order Araneae; family Nephilidae; genus Trichonephila; species Trichonephila inaurata. The sequence continues at coordinate 256,253 of BMAV01017317.1, read as the reverse complement.
TTTGTAGACGTAATGAATCAATAATTTAATTTCTCAAGTCTCACGTTACTCATCAATTTTCCCACTACATATTTTTCGCTTTTTTCAGTGCCATCTAGCGAGCTCTTAGGGAATAATAATTTAAAAGGGGTTACATATTGATAAATATTTTCTCTTGAAGTTAACAATACTAATATATCTAAGGAAGACTGGATTTACAAAATAAATTCGAGACCAAATTAATTTAGTAGTTTCATTAGCTGCTCAAAACCACAGATGAAATCCAAGTGTCATCCCAATAAATTATAGTTTTAAAAAAACTAAAAAACACGCTTTTATAGTGAATCGAACTAAAAAGTAAAAAAATAATTCTTTATATAGGAATAAAATGATTAACGAGAAAATTAATGTCATTATGGTAAAAGCGTGGGGCTTTGTACTACATTTTTGTACTAACTCTGCATTTCGGAATAAAACTACGCTCCCACGCTTTTACAATAATAACTTAAATTTTCTCGTTAATCATTTTATTCCTATATTAAGAATTATTTTTTACTTTTTGGTTCGATTCACTCTGTAAAAGCGTGTTTTTTAGTTTTTTTAAAACTATAATTTATTATTATTTTTTTTCTCATTTTTTAGTTCAATCTACAATAAAAGCACTGGCGTAGCTAGATCTGAGGGGGCCCTGTATCAAGATTCTTTCGAGGACTTTTATTAGACATGGGAGCCCTGTGAGTGGGACTGTAGTTACACATGTTGGGACCCCTGTAGCTTGGGGGCCCTTTATCATTGATATAGCTGATACGGCGGTAGCTACACCCATGAATAAAAGCCTGTTTTTTTTTAAATTTTTAAAACTAACATTTATTCTTTGTTGAATTTATCCTTGAATTTGATATTTGGAGCCGGAATTGCGAGGCTGCTGGAATTAGTCTTGCTCTTCAATGGATATTAATTAACGGGTCTGAAAGGTATTTATTCCCTCCGCTTATGGGGCCTCGGATGAGTTCCATATCGTTATATTTCAAAGATTCTGTCTCTATAGATACAAGTCTAACTAATAAAAGTGTGTTAAGTAGAATTATTAAATATCAATTGTATTATATATCACCTTTCAAACGTATTGCTATAATGTTAATTCGTATCATCACTTCTAAAAGTATTGCTTTATAAAAATAAAAGATATTTAGCAGTTAGAACATAAATTATTTTTTTTCACTTGCACGAGCTTTTTTCTTTTATTCCCACCCTACCCTTTCTCACATAAAGAACACTTTTTTCAATTCCTCACTATTAGCTCACACTCTCTATATATTTATTTATTTGTCTTGGTGGAATTTCAATCGTTAATTAAATACGACTTTGGCTTTTCAATTGAGCTAAAACTTTATATACATGATTATTTTGGATGACAATACAATAAATTAATTATAATTAATAAAAATCAATTGATTAAAACAAATTATTTAAAAATTAAAATACGGCCACGTTGGCATCATTTTGGGACTTAGCAATTTTGGCAACGTGTATCAAAACGAAAAGGGTTTTGATTTTAACATTTTTCCTAACAATCACTCCCCTTTAAAACAGGCATCTCTCCCGGGAAAAATTTTTTTGACGGGAAAAAAAAAATTAATGTTGACAAAACGTTGCTGTTTTTTTTCACCAGGAGGAGAAAATCATGCACTCCCCCCACACTTTACTCTACCCCAACTTCACTGGTCTCAGAGACAAGTATTTAGGCGTCATGTTGGACCAAAAGCTCATCTGGAAACAAAAATCTTACCCCACAAAAAAAAATTCCCGGTGCGCGCTTAGATTTTTTCCCCCCCAATAAACCGGAATTCTGAAATGACTATCTCAAAAAAGGGTTTTTCCCCCGCCGCCGGCCCATTTTTTAGCCCCCCCTTTTATAGCAGCAGTTTCCCAATATTAAAATTTTAAATAGCTCAAAATTCCCCACAGATCCATAGTCAACCGCAGATATGTTAGAAATTTTTAATTTATAGGATTTAAAAAAATCCCTCCTTTTAAATCATACATTCAAAATCTCGCCGGGAAAATTTTTTTTAAACGATATTCAACACCAATAATTTAAATTTTTACACCCAAAAACTATAACCTGATGATAAATCAAGAGGCCAAGGAGAATTCCCCTTGACTCATATAATCCCCTTTTTCTTGTTCATTCACAAAAGTAAATGAACCAAAATACAATTTTTTGTTTTATTTCACTGTTTTGTTTAATTTCTATTTTTTTAAATTTTTTCTGCTGCACCCACCCGGGCCTCCCCCTTTTAAAATTTAATTTTTTTCAGGGGCCAAACAAAAGTTAATTCTCACTTGTTACCCATCCATACAGTGGCTCCATCTACCAAAATTTCAGTTCCAGCATCAATAAACAATTTTTTACTGCCGAAAACCAAAGGGGCGCCCAACCGTGATGTCACCCCGAGTCCTTTCCCCCCCCAGCCAATCAAATTCCAGCTTCTCTTCAAAGGTTTGTCATGTCCCCATAAGGCTCATAAATTATCCAGATAGGGGAAGGAGGGTCAGTTCTGACCCATTTCCCCAAGACGTGAATCTAAACTCTAAACTCTAACATCTTTCCTCTCGATTGCTGGATATTTGTCGGAGTGATTTCGTGAAAAGGGACAGATGTGGGTAACTGGAAGTGACGTAAGCGCGCTATTTGATTTGACCTATGAGAGCGTGTGGAGTTGTCTCTTCGCTACCCTCGCATTCTTCTTACCCATCCTAACAGCTTACTTCACATCTTTCCACGAGCCCTCTTCGCCTAGTGGATAGAGAAGTTGACTTGAAATGAATTGTCCCGGTTTCTATTACCGGGAGCCTGCTGCTTTCAAATTTAATTTAAATCACTTTAATTTCCTTCGAAAATTATTTCTTTTGATCAAATTTAAATTTCCACGTTATTTCCTGTTTTTTCTTTTTGTACTTTATTTTTTATTAAAGCATTCAAAACATGGATTTAGCAGTTGCAAATTCTTGGTTTCTGTGCAAACAAGATGAAATATTAAATAAAATTCCTCAAAAAATCAAAATGGATGGCTTAAAATTTAAGTTGGAGATAGTTGAAGCATTATGAGCCTCTCCACCTACTAACAAAAGTATTTTAACTGATGATGGAGACAACAATGTTGTAATTCCACTCGCAAAAAGATCCTTTTATCCTGGCCATTCCAGGATAAAAGGCTTGACATGTATAGCCATTTTCGATGTGTTGATGGCATATCAAGGCCTCGCAAGTGCAGGTATGAAAACTACAAAAGCAGTTCGAAAACATGTTGTGAAAAATGCAATGATTATTTATACTTGCCAAAAACAAAACAAAAGATTTTTACAGTAAATAAATAATGATTTAATAAAAGAGTTAATTATACATCAATAATTTCTTTATTTGTAACAAGTTTAGTTGATTTAAGATTGTTTCTTCTATCAACTTAGAGCTAAAAATGTATAACTCGAAAAATTACATAGGTGACCTGTTTCACAGATAACACCCAACCATCACGATCGTGCGGGTACCGTCTATGTTCCGGAGGGGAGAGTGAGAATTTTTTAGATATTTTTCCCAGTGTCATTAGGGTCCATATAGTATTAATAACCAGAAGAATTTAATATTTAAAGATAAAAATAATTCGGGTCTTAAAGGGATATACCGAAGGTGTGGTTCTGCTCTTTTAAAAAAAAAAAAAACTATCATTCGCTTCCCATGATTTTGAGTGGTGACTTTAACTCTAATATCAGTTTGCCAAAAGCTGAGCCACCCATAGCTTTTTGGAATGATGAACTCAAGCACGAAATGAGCACAAATCAAAATGTTTCGACTACTAACAGTGGTACTGTTATTGATGCTGTTTTTCAACGGTTTTTAAATACTTTGAAATCACAAATATATTTGTCATATTTTAGTTATCATAAATCTATTATCTCCGCTCTTCCTTAAATTGAACAAGAATAATTATTTTTGATAAAAAATTGCATTACTCCTTGTGTTAATTAAATAAAATTTTCATTAAAGATATAGTTATTCGATACCAAATTATTTCCAATCATACTTGATTAATTTTTTTCAGGATATAAATTACTATTGCGTATTTACCACGACAACATGTCAGATGTTACACATCATATACGACTACTGGAAGGCTCGTTTCTTTTTTCTTTTTTTCCCTCACGTTTTAAAGCATTCATTTGAACTTAAATTTTATACACAAGATTGTTTTGGATGACAATACGATAAATTAACGATAATTAATAAAATTAATTACCACTTAATGTTGTGATTTTGTCAAATGTATATACATATTTATATTAATTGTAACTAATTAATAAAAAGTAGCTAAAATAAAATTTTTCTTTGTTGATCTAAGTCGGAATTGACTTAAAATTTTTTTTACATTACTTGTTCTTTTTTTATTTGTATTAACCACGAAATTATTTTCGGTTTTAGTTTGCACCTTAATATTTTAGTCGCTAAATCTGGAATTAATCGCCAAATCTGAAAATGGTTTATGCAATAAATCGCCAAATCTGGTGGTGGTATACGGAATTAGTCACCAAAGCTATAAATCGAATTCCTAGTTATCCTAATTAGGACAATTGAACAAAATTTCAGAATTATTGTATTGTCATCGGTCCTTTGACAAGTGTGCAAAATTTCAGATTAATCTGACCATTAAAGTGGGTAAAAATCGAGTTCATTCCGTTACATATAAGTGAAACTTATAAAAGCGTGTTAAAAAAGATATCTGATTGATAAACCCATTTATGCCTAGTGTTCCATTTTTGGAACACTAGTAGAGTGAAAGTTTTTTTGTAGTTTAGAAGTTCAAGATTCTGTTTGTGGTTGGATTTTTGACTTGAATCTGCTTCGTAAGGGGGCATAGAAATTTTTGTTAAAACTTTCCAATTATCACTCCTCAGATTTTCCCTGCAAAAGGTTGGGGTGATTTATATTTAAAACCACCAGCAAAGGGGGTTAAAAAATTTTGGTACTTTTTCGTCATCGGGAAAACCACCGTTGAATTATTGGGACAAACATAATATATACATAAAAAGTATAAAAAAATATTAAAAAGTATTAATAAAAGTATTAATAAAGTATAAAAAAAAGACCACGTCTTGTTTTGAAATGTGGCGGTAAAAGGTTGCCACATCGGAAATATTCCGTTTGGCGTCGGTTGTATTATTTTTGGCGACTTTATCACCTGCGCCGGCAAAACGGAAAAATACCAAAATTTCTTCAGGAAAAAAAAATGAAATGTTTTTCTAAATCTGCTTTGGGGTGGGGTTTCTGCTTTTCCCTTAATTGACCATACCCAAAATTTTGCCCAAAATTGTATTCCTTTTTTCCAAGTCTAGAAAGACATTCATAAAATTTGTACTTAAAAATAATGATTAATATAATTACTCACCCCTAAAAATGCTCCATGGGGTATTAGCATATCACCCCCAAACAATGATTTTCCAAAGCTTGTTGCCATGCGTCAATTTCTAAAATAGGGAAAAATAGACTTTTAAAAATAATCCTTCCTCCCTCACAAAATGGTATTTTAATTATTAGGAATACATTTTAAAATTATGTTGAACGTTTTATTCTTGATTTGAAAATCAACCAAGAACTAAAGGAAGGTAAATAAAAGAGTCTTCTTTTGATTGCTCCTCCTGTTAAAATAGACTTTTTTTTCTTGTCTCAAGAAAAAAAACAATTTTTCCCTTTTTTTTCAATTTCTACTTTTAGCACTTCTCCCCATATATATTTTATGTTTCTTTTCAAATTTTCAATCGTTAAAAAAAATATTTATTCATCCACTGTTCAAAACTTTTTTTAAATTTTAAAAATTTTTTTCAAATATTAGTTCATTAATTGATTTAAATTTTTTTAATTTTAAATTTATTTTTGGTTTTTTTTTGATGAAGTTAGAATTACCCCCCCAACAGTGGCGCCAGTAACTTTTTTTCTAAAAATTTTTTCTTGCTTCAAATATATTTTTTTTTAAACTTGTAGGGGTGACACGTGATGTTTGTGCTTTTTTCAAATTTTTCTTAAATTTAAATTTAATTAACTAAAATAAAATTTGTCTATGTTATCTGTGGGGAATTGTTTTAAATTTTTTTTTTTTTTTTAACTTGTTTCTTCGGGAGGAATGAAACTTTTTGCTCGTTTTAATTTTAATTAATTGCTTTTTTTAAAATTCCAAAAATTAGTTTTTGCAAAAGAATATCCTTTTTTTAAAAGAAGAGATTTTTAAAAACATTGACTCAAAATCTCTGTCAACTTTTCTTACGAACTATGAATGTATTGAAAAATCATTAGTATCCACATTATAATGTTCCCAAGTAACTTTGAAAAAGTATTTATCGAGAAATGAAAGGAAAAAAATTTAAAGACGAATTAAACAAAGTGATTATAATAACAGTTCCATTTTCAATTTTCAAAATGCTTCAAAATAAATAAATAAAAACACTGATCAGTAGGACTTTAAATTTGAACTGAATACATTTGAAGAAGGGGAAATGAGAAATATGGCCGAAGAAAAAAAATTCCAAAGCGTACCAATAGATGGTGCTGTAAGCGGCGAAACGAAAGTGGATTCGGCTACAAGTGACATTTTGAATCGAATTACAGCGGCTTTGGAAGGGAGGAATATTAAACCAACTGTAGTTCAATGTGCTTTTGCATTGTTTCGATTTTTTTTTGGGAAAAAAAAGACTTAATTTAAAAGTTTTGGGAGGAGAAAAAAATCATCTACCATTGTAGGTCGTACCAATGATGGGAAAATCGTTTTTAATGCCTTGGGCCCAAAACCGCATGATAAAAAGTATTAACTTTGGGGTGAAGCGCAGACATGTTCAATCTGGGGTTCCCCCCCTTTATTTCCACCACAAGTTGAAACCTACAAACAACAAAAACGGGAGGCCAGTGGTTTGTTTGAATGATTTATAATCTGTGCCTTCAAACGCTAAATTTAATCGGCCATCGAACCAACATTTTTTAGATATCGCCGGATTGGGATTCAAGATTTTGGCCGCTACTGGAAAAAAAATCAGCGACCATTAACATTTCTAAAATATCTCTTGAGTAGTTGAATCACTGGTTTTTGCAATGTGGTGAGGAGCGCCATCTGTTGATAAACTTTGGAACTTTTTTTTGCCATTTCGTTTCCCCCTTTCTTCTATATTCATTTCAAATTTGAAGTCATTCTGATAAGTGGTTCCGTTTGTTACAGCAACTTAAAAATGGAGCTGTAATTACAATCAAATTGTATGTAATTCATGTTTATTTTAAGTACCAAGATTTTAATAGAATCTGGTTTATGAATGTGACCAAATTCAAGAATCTTAACAGTAAAAATAATGGCTGATTCGACTAAGATTTTAAGGTTTGAATGAGAGTATTAAACAAAAGTTTAGATTAAACTAATTAATTGTTAAAGAATGACGTCGAGATTATATTTTACTTGTATTACAAAAAAATGAAACAAGAAATACTAAGACCGTAGGGCCAAAATGGGGCCTAGAAAACATCCCCACAAATATTTTTGTATATTTTGGGGAATCTTGAGTCATTTTATTACATGGAGCATATTTTATTTTCAATTATCAACTCACGGAAATTTATTACAAAACTAACATTAATTTTTTGAGTAATGTTACATGCAATGGCGAAAAACAAAGGATAAGAGAGAGGAAAAACTGACACGTTGACAAATCTTACAAATAATTATTATTAAAATAAGATATTATACAAAATAAGATACCTCCCAGATTGCTCGGAATTCTTTTCAGTTAATATTTACACCCTTGAAAATTGGCAATAAACATTATTTTTTTAATATTACCATCCTCTAAACCACCTACAAACACATTTTTAAAAAAGTGCCAGAGTTTTTTCCAACCCTTTTTAGTAGATATTAAAAATTTTAACAAAACATATGTAGTTAGATGATAAAATGGAATGAATTATCTACTGCAAACTTATTTCAGTTTCCTAAAATTGGTAGCAACTTTTGCCATTTCGTGTTCAGCATATCTTACGAAGAACGAAATTGAATATATTGTCAGAAACTCTTGTTTAATATGATATGTTTGAATAATAGAAATGAAATTAGAACTTACGTAATTTTTAATAAAAATATGGAAAAATAATTTACTCTGAAAATATTTTTGCATGTAGCTCAGTTCTCGAAAAATACTCCAAAAAATCAAACCATGTTTTTTTTCCCCGCAATATTTATTAATCCAATTAATGCGTAATATTTAGATTTTATTATAATGTACAAAATAAAATAAAATGTTAGTCTGAGAAAAATTCCAAACTTTGGGAATTGACCTCACCTCTTGCGTACCATGTAACCACTAGTGGATGCATGCTACGTAAAGGGCCAAATCCCGTTAGGACGTCATGTGGCTACATGGCTGTACAACCAATGTAATCAACACAGGAAACACTATAAGGTAGATTTTATTTTTCATTGTGATTGTATCAAATTACACAAGTTATGTTACAAAATATCTGGGTGACAAAAATTTGAAAAAAATAGGAAAAGTAAAGTTAAAATTATAAAACTTTTTGAAATTGCTCGAAATGTTCCTTTGAACAAAACGCTTTGCCACATATGTTACATAAGTGTATTGTGATTTTTGTTCCTTTTCTTCATCTTCACCACAAAGAGATAAATTCGTATCCGAAATAGTGTCGTATTCATCGGTTAACGGCAAATATTCTCATTGAGTACCACATTCGTAGAAATCCGACGACGATGCCATTTTGCCAAGAAAAAGGGAAAATAAACAACAAAAACAGTTATAACGAACTTTGGACAGCGGAACGAGACACGAACGAATGTGTGCGTAAGTCAGCGTCAAAAGGAAAAAAGAAATGTGCGTCGTAAGGTATCCGACTACGTTCGGAACCGTGATTTTGCAAAAGCGTATAAATGGGTAGTATTTATGATATTTAGTGTTCCTTCGATTAGAGAACGTAAATAAAATTGTTTTAAGAATAGTATTATTATAAAAATTTTAAGTACAATATTTTGACGAAAATGAACATAGAGATTCATTTTCAATATTCTTCTTGGGAAAATGTTTATATTATAATAACATTTGCTCTTGAATGTAATTAAACCTCTGTACAGAGGCTCAACTAGAATTTTTGTGTCATATAACTGTAGCTGGGTTGGATCCATATTTTACTACAACAGATGCGAGAAATTTTAAAACGCCGATAATTATTTCAATTGGTGGTAATTTTGAAAATAATGTGAATTTTTCAAAAATTCTAGTTGAGTCTCTGTAGAGAGGTCTGAGCTATATACAGGCAAAGTATTATTATAATAGAAGCATTTTTCACAAAAGGAGAACATTTTGAAAAAAGATTATTCTAGGTTAGTTTTTTGCCAAAATATTATATTTAAATAATTTTTTTGTCAGAATGTCCTTAAAACAATTTTATACATTTATTCTAATCTAAGTGAGACTAAATATCATGAAAATTATTCATTTAAGCACTTTTTTAAAATAACGGTTCCGAATGTAGTCGGGTACCATAACACTTCAAAGTCAGTATCCCCAGAAATCCCTGATTTTCCAGGTTTATGAAAGCGCAGTCTATTACGTAAGGGGTTGATAATTTCTAGAAAAGCCATTCACAGAGCATAAAATGCTTTAGCACACATCACTGGCGTAGCTAATTCTGAGTGGGCCCTGTGTCAAAATTCCTTCGGGCCCTTTTTTAGATATTAAAGCCCTGCTAGTGGGACTGTAGTTACACATGTTGGGGCCCCTGTAGCTTGGGGGCCCCTAATCATTTATACGGCAGTAGCTACACCTCTGACACAGATACTACATTTTTTCTAAGAAATTCACAGTTGCTTTTATACTGAAATAAGTTGAAAGTTCAAGATTAAGTATTCTAAACAGTTCATATAATCAATGTACTATAAAAGGTATGTTAAAGTTTATCGTTATCGAGGGTATGTGAAAGTTTTCTTTAGCATAATTACTTAACAAATTTACCATTGTTTTCACACATTAACGAAATATGCAGCTAAAATAGACTTGAGGAAAAGGGATAGTGAAATCTTATATCATGCAAAGCACATTAATATGAGATTTTTTTAAAAAATGATTTATTGAAAAAAATTATAATCCTTTATCAATTATAGTCAAATTGGAAAATTTTTTCAGTCTTTTAATTTGTTTTCTTAGGGGGGGGGTTAGGATTTTAAAGATGTTTAGTAAAGAGCTTTAGTTTAAAAAGTTTGTTTTAATATTTATTCATATAAATCTGGTTTTACTTGAAATCTTTTCACACTAAGCAAAAATTTTTGGACTATTCTTTCTTTATTTCTTTTTTTCAAAATGTGTCTGGTGATAATAACCTCTAGAAAACTACAATCGTAGACTTTTCAGAATAATAACAATAAAAAATAATAACATTTGTGTTAGATTATTTTGGTGATTTATTTCAAAATTTCAGTACGGAAAAAGTGTTATTGTTTTGTAAGATATTACATTGGAAATGCTATTTTGCTGCCTTTGCATTTGAATAATTCGAATAAAAATTTGGGTGTTTTTTTTTATTTTATTAAATGTTTAAATACACTTGAAAATTTTTAAAAATATTTTATTTTAAATTGTAACAATCAAGTAATTTAAATATGTATTCATAAAAAAGAAAGATGGAACATTATAATTCATACAGGCACAAACATTTCTCATATAAAATTTGTAGGTGACATAAAGGATACAGGATAGGAGATAATTTATACTCTATTTCAAAGAAAAAAAGGGAGAGATTTCTGATATCTTGAGAGGTTCCATTAACCAATTAACTGTGATTGACGAGAATACTCGTCATGAAGATTCTACTGAATTTTGTGTCACGACGAGTATACTCGTTATACGAGAAAAGGAAATACCATTGGCTGTTTAAACTGTAATTTTTGAGAAAAACAAAAGAAACTCTCAATTTTCAAGATGTTGAGAATATTTTGAGACCCGACCGAAGTAAAACAAAGAAATTAAAATATTAAAAATTTAAGATAGACTCATTCGTCTGCGTATGCCCCGGCTGAAACAACGTATAAATTCGCATAACGCATTTATTTATGGGTAGTGATAAAGTTTATTAGACGCTAGTCTAAAAAGAGCAAATGTCGGAAAGTTGATTTATAACAGGGTTCCTTCAGGCAATGGCGTAACGGTGAATATTAGGGTCCCCTCCCCCTGCAATGTCAGGTTTGGGGGCCCCGGAAATCCTGACCAACGTGATGCGGGGGTTGCGGGAGTGTATGTCGCAGGAAAATGATGAAATTAGGGCTTTCATCAAACCCTAAGGGAGACGATCAATTCATGCAAGATGTTAAAATAACGTCTCTTTGAGGTAATTTCCCTGATGCAAATAAGTGATTTGATCAAATCCTGGAATTGTTTTAGTGAATTGATGAAATGAACAAGTCAGCACTTGTGTAGAGTTCTGTTTTCGTTTGTTACCACCCCTTTTACCCCCTTTCTCTTCAACCGTGCCAGGCAGCGCCGGGCTTCTGACGTGACGCACCAAAACAAAATGACCAGATTATCATTTTTTTATAGTTTTCTTTAGTTATATTCTTCGTATTATTATCTTTCCATTGATGTATCACTTTTGTACCCCTGAAAATTAGAAACTGCTTATATAAAACATTAATTGAAAAATGTAAGCAATAAATTAGGGAATTCTACCACGCCCTCATTATAGATAAAAAAGCTTTTTAATAATAAAAAAGCTATTTTAAAAAGGGAAATAATAACTAAAAAATGTGATACAAATAAAGCAGGATATTTCTGAAGTACTACATTAATGCATAATTAAAAAAAATGTTTGAAATTCTACTACAAATATATCCTTTTTTTAAAAAACAAAACAAATACCAGCTTTATTTTATAATTATTTTGTTACATAATTTCGGATAAATAATTTGTGCAATTCTATGATTATTGTTGAACTAATTACTCTACTTTTAGTAATGCACCCTATTTGTTAAATGAACACTTTTAAACTCTTGACATTATTTCATTATTTTACTGAAACAGGTTAGGGATTTGATCAAATCACTCACTGTCCATAGCGAAATCCTCTTACAGAGTTCTGACGTTAACATCTTGCGTGAATTGATCATCTCCCTTAGGAATTTGAGGAAATCCCTAATTTAATCATTTCCCTGCGACATGTACATTACGCCACTGCCTTCAGGTATGTTCAGCCATGGGACAAATGTATTTCTAGAGTAATATGCATGCAATATCTGTTTATGTTAACCATGTAAATAAGTATTAGTAGTAAAGTTGGCAATTTTATAAAATAAACCGTCTTTTGGATCCAATATTTTACCAGAGACCTCTCGGATTGAGGAGTATACTCGTCATCGCTCGTTTTCCCTGACACGCATAGTTGCGAGCTTTCAAACGGGGGCTTCACAGATAATTGGTTAATATCTCAATGTTCTAAAAATTATATATTTTGGTAAATTGAGAATCGAATGAAGAATTATTGAGAATATAAATTTTTTTTTTAAATTCAGCAAAATATTTCAATTATTGTTATACACAACACTCTTTCATTTTCTTAACTATTTTCAATACAACTCAATATACATTAAAAAGTATTGAAAACACTTACCATAATTTTCCTCTGGTGATGAAGGATGATTCGTAAAGAGAGTTAGTAACGTTAAGATAATAGCAGAAAGCATCTTGAGTCAAATTTTGACTCACTGAAAACGCCGAACAGTTGATTTTTTCTCCTATTTATAGGATCTTTTCAAATATTAACAAACGTGTTATGTATCGTTTAAAGGACACTTTTAATGCTTGAAACTGCCTCATGGGCACATTAGAATCTTTTTTATCTCGAATTTTGCTGATTATCAGATACAAATAGACGGTTTTGAAAAGCAGATTTTCAGTTCACGTCAGGCGTTTTTTTTAATGCACTGGAAAATCTGTTTTTGAGACTGTAAAGCGTTTAGTTACTTTTTTTTCCTTGCTGAGTGAATTTATATGCCGATTGAATAATGAGTTTGAGTAAGAAAATTCGCCTTTTCTGGCTTTTCATATCTGTTCAATGGAATGAACCATTAATTAAAGGGTTCGGTGGTCATCCATGCGTTATTGTTTGAGCAGTAAGTGGCATGGAACGATCTTATGCTATTGAAAAACAACAAGATTTTGCAGATTTCTCTATGATGAGAGTTGTAATCTTATCCGACCCGTTCATGTTTATATAGGCAGTAAAACATTTAAAATCTGATTTTCATGTTTCCTATCATGGCATTTTCTCCTTTGAATGTAGAGGGTTTTTTTTGTTTGTTTGTTTCTTTTCTTACTTGGTAATGAGTCCGGTTTCTGCCATGCTTGAAAATGTTTCTTAGACCATACTCTTCTATTATATTTTTATTTATTGCATTTCCAAAAATGAATCTATTCGGACTGCCAAGGACTGTAATTAACAAATTAACAAACATTTAAATTTCTGTGTGAATGCATAGTTTTAATAGTGATTGTGACAAAGTCAATTAAATTTCTTAAACTGAATTACGTTAATGCTCCAGTAAAAAAAGGTATGAATTGGGAAAGTTAAGATCTTTGGATTTGCGAGAAACAAATTCATAATTCAGAAATGAAGCTTGAAAGAAAAATAAAAAGTAAAGAACCTACATTCGAATGAAAACAACAACACAAACAAAAATTGAAACACACTGTCATTGAACAAATACAATTAGGTGACCGTAAATAATATCTCGCAAAATGATCGTGACGAAGATCAATTCAAGTCTTTGGTATAGCACCAGATGGAAAAAAAAAGCAGTAACAAATGATAATTGAACATATAACATCATTGATCAGTGATCGTTAGAGAGTCTCTAATCAAGCAACACCTTCGACGCATCATTCGTCCTTCCACATTATACTGTAATAAATGACTGAGATAAGAAATTCTGGAGCTTCAGGCCTAGGTAGCCGAGTGATTATGGTCACAGATTCGTGGCTGATATATCATAAGTTCGAGCCCTAGTATCGTGTAAAGGGGCTGATGCACGATTAATGTGTCAAGGCTCAAAGTTTTCCCATTGGCATGGCATGGAAGTTTGGAGAGGGAGTGCCAGCTCAGGTGATATTCTTGTCACATGACATTGGTTCAGAATTGCGAGTTCCGTTGCCAATAACTCTCATGTTGCTTAAAGTTGTGACATTAATAAACACTTACTCCAAAGCTTCCCTTGTAACACCAAGGCCAGTAGGTGTGTGATGCTGAAGTAAGAGACAGCACTCTATTTAATTAAGATTAATAACATCCGAATTTTCTCAAAAAAAATTCACATTTAGAAGTACATTTATTTGAGTAAAATTTTTGGTGAATTTTATAAATTACGTTTTATAATGGATCCAGATATATTTTGAATTAAAATATTTAAAATGAAAAAAATAATGTGTGTGTGTGAGTGTTTATCGTTTATTATGTTTTGTTTATTAAAAGTGAAGGCAGAATAAAGAAAAAAAAAACAAGCTTAAAAAGTCAAAGTTGAATAACATTAGGAAATGCAATTTTAAAAAAAAATTAGCAATAGTTATATACGAGCAATAAATATTGTGGTACTTTTCTTTTTCACCTGGCAAGCGATAAAGTCGCCGAACTATATATTTCTGCAGGTAAACTTTTACCCCCATATTTTCAAAAGAAGTTGATGTTTTTTTTTATGTCAGTAACGGCTTTTTCATAACACATCAAAAATGAATGAAAAACTAATTAGAACTAATATTTATTAACGTTTTTTAAGTGTATATTGTGTGTTGTCGCGAATAAAACCTGCTTGGCAAAATGACCAAATGGAAAATGTGCCGGCGAAATGGAAAAGTACAGATTTTGATATTTTCTTTTTTGACTTATGTATTCAAAACCTCACACTTGTATAAATGTTTTATTGGTACGTTAAAAAAAATTTTTAAAAAATGGGCAAATCCTGAGAAATTTCCTGATTTTTCATAACTAAATGCGATGCGCAATCAAAAGTTTTTTTTTAAAATTTGAGTCTGTTTATTTTATCTGGGTGAAAAACACATTAAACTGTTTAACAATCGTAAAAGGGGACAGGGCCAAAAATTAATGGCTGTTATTAAACATTTGTTAAACCTTCCAATTTGTGCTGCCATCTATCGTATACATTATTAACTAATATTTCTGTGATCTCAAAATAGGATTTTCTTGGTTACGTGTTTAATCGACAAATGTCATTGATTTGTTCACGCACTTTATTTAGCTTTAGAAAAGCTAGTAAAAAGAAAAATATATACAAAAAACAAATTCTAAAAATCCATAGTACTGATTTTTTTTTTGAAAAAAAATTAAATATTTAAATATAATATTTTCACTAAAGATTTATTCCCTCTTAAAAATGTCCATAAAACATTGAATTTAACTAGTGTGTGTGTTTTTCTTCAGTTTCAGAGTTTTCATTAGAATTGTATTTAAAAGATCATTAGTTTCGTATTTTATATCTTTAATTTGTGTACAAACAAAAATAAAATGATATGCTTCTTATAAATTGTTAATTTCAAGAATGAGTGGCGTACACAGAAATAAAAAACAATAACTTTCACAAAAATGATTTTATTAAAAAAGAAGGAGAAGAAAACGTAAATGAAAGCAAAAAGCCATAATCTATTTAAGCTAAAAATTGAAAATCTCTTGATCAATGAGAAGGCTTTCAATTCCCGAACCTTCTGTCAAGCATGAATTATTTGTTCAAAGTATTCTTCAATAATTGATAATCTCAAGGATTAATTTAAAGAAAGAACATTGAAAACGTTTATAAATTCTCGTGCACCACAAAGCATCACATGGGGCTGCATAAATAAGCATGAAACACACATTGCAAAGGAAAGAAAAATTCTTTTTTTCAAGTCATGAAGGATTACAAATATTTACAATAAATTTACAGAACTTTTCAAAAGAACTCTGCTGGGAAATAAGTTGGTAAAAATTCGGAAGCCAATTTATATTAATGACCTTAAGAGCCAGTCTTAGGATCTTTCCTTACCTGACAAATTTGGAACACAGAAGGAGCACATTTTCTGCATTTTCCCAGCCACCAATATTACAATCACAGGAAGATGACAAAACCAAATTAAATTTGTTAAAACAGCTTTAAAAGTTTCTATGACCAGTGAGAAATTAGGTTATTTTGTAATTAGTATAAAAATAATGGCACATACAGATGGCAGTCTCTTATTAATGGTTGGAAAAAATTTCTTTGTTAAGATCCCTTTATTTGAAATGAGATATTCTTGGTTTCTAGTCCTCATCATTCTTTCTTTAGTCAACTTCTTATAAAATGATTTAGGAATGTTAACGGCAATGTTAATTTCGTGCTTTGTGGCAGCCTTTTGAAGGCAATTGGCCCGCTCATTTTTAAAAATGCCCGTGTATCCTTGAACAGATGCAAAAACTATCGAGGAGTCTTTACCTTCCAGGCTTTTAAGTCGCTTTTGAATCTCGACGATTATGTTATTAGATGAAGAAATACACTTCAGAAAATCCAAGGATAAAAGGGAAACGGTACTGTAACGTCGGCTCATTAGCAGAACTCATCCCCTCTATACATGTCAAGAGACTCCCTGTGACATTGTGTCTTTATAAAAGGCACCGGTGTTTTGCCCCTTGCGCTGGGGGCATAACACGTGCGAACTGTTTTGGAGAATGGCTTTGTAGTCGCTACTCCTTTCTTTACTTCCTGACTTACAGACACCTGCTCGTCCGGACACTCCATGGAAGAGATATAGTCCTTTTGTGGGTGATTACTCTATCCTATTGACGTACTCAATTTGAATAGAGGTTACTGGAGCCAAGGATATCACAAAGGCAAACAGAGGCGAAAGTATTACAGGACAAATTATGGCCTCCAGATGTTGGACACAAGCCCTTGTCGTAAGTGAGTTCAGAAGAGCCGACTATTGTTCGTCCGCACCTGGGGAATGCAAATGAAGTCTGGGAGCCACGTGCAGAATTCATGGAATGCCAATGAGAGGTGGTGAGGGGCGTGAAGGTGACCCGCCCCTGGAGTTTAAAAGGATAGATTCGGAATTGGAACAAGAAAAAGAAACATTTCTTTCACGTTTCTTGATCTCGTTGCACTGAAAAATTATGGGGGCAAGCGCCCTAAGGACCAAAAATCTCTCTTCTCTCGCTTTCCTGCTCTCGATGCACAAAATAATTTATCGGCTATTCTGTTGAATAGCAGGGCGAGTGCCCTCAGGACCAATAGACTGTTGTATTAGACTTCTGGATTTCAATGCCCGACGAATGAAAGCGGATAATATAAGCGGAGCAACGGCTTGGCAGGCCTGGACTGACTTTTGAACACAACTTTATTTTTTTCTTCCCAGTGAACTACTGAATGCTTTTATATGAAAATATTGTACTCTAGGTAATAGTTATTTAACCCAGAAAGATTTTTTTTAACAATTAGCTGTATGATCGATAATGCTATCGTATTAAAACTTTACAGTACAAATGAATTATTCTGAGATGACACTATTTTGTTGAGTGATCTATTTAATGTGGAAGTTTAAACATAACAGTTTGCTACCAAAACTGTACATTCATCAAGAATTCTATAAATTGGAAGTTCTCGCATTTAATACCAATCCAGAAGACAACAAATGTGAAACCAACTATGCCATCAATTTTACTGCTATCAGTGTAGCAAAAAACAGGAAAATCATCCTTGGTTTTGTCACTAAATTGAATAATATTGATAGCGTGAGGGAGAAAAAATGTAACCAATAAAGGTGGAAGGAGCAGAGAGAATTTAACTTTAGGAAATATTATGAAGACTAGCCTATAGGGAAAATCTCTCTGCTTCTTCCATCTCTAATTATGATTGTATTTTGTCTCCATATTTTCTCCCTCATTCTTCAAACAGGAATGCTATCAATGTTATTCCATATAGTGACAAAACCAAGGATGATTTCCCTGTTATTTGCTATACTGATGGAAGTAAAATTGATGACAGAGTTAGTCATCAAGATTAGTTTTGATATGCAAATAGTTTTAATAACATAACAAATAAATTGTACGAGCTATAATTTTTTTTTTATTAGACAAATTTACATTTATTAGTGAAAATTTTAAATTCTATTAGAACGTAACTAGTTTACGACAACATGTAATTCTATTCACAATTCATTAAGTTGTGTTTAAATATAAAGAGGAAACGAAAGATTTAAAAAGTGCTCTGTTTAATATTCATGAATGTCAATAATCTTTCATTCTTTATATTGCATCGACAAAACTATTTAGAGAGGAATATTCAATTGGTTTACTATGAAGGAAAAAAAGATTTTTTTTTTCCAACGGAAGAAAATTAAATTTCATGTTTATGTTAAGTAAGGGAAGTTGATTTTTATTATAATATCTGGGATATAAAAGCTAAAACATTTTTAAAAAATTAAGTAAAATACTCTGCAATGTGCAAATTAATTAAAAAAAAAAGAAAACATGAAAAAAAGAGGATAAAATAAAGAGAATGTTTTGAGAAAGTATCACTAAAGGAAATAATGAAAAAAGTTTAAAAATTCGAAAATAAAAGAAGTATTTAATACATAGCATATTAACATAACCTAATAATCAACAAGGACTCATAAAATATACAAAGTTGAAAGGTTTAATTTGAATTTTTAATTAATAAAAACAATCGATAAAAAGTGATTATCAAAAAATATTTATCCTTAGTCTGTTGTTACCAATGCCACCTGCTCGGCAAAGGCCAGATCGAGGCCGATGAAATTCATCATGGCAAGAGACTAAGTGACGCCTGTCATTAGCCGTAGCTTTGGGCACCAGATATAAGTGGAGTACGATTTGACCCATTTCCACCTTAATTTTGAGGGAGTACACAATTGTATACTCTCACATTTTACATACTCTCACATTTTATAAAAGTTGGTTTTTTTCTGTGTGTATTCTTTTCCTCTAAATTATAAATAATATAAAGCCCAATGTTGTTTAGGCTATACAAAAGGAATACCTCCAAATATTCCATTCCTAAAGAATTTAATGCTGACACGGCAAGTTGATTTCGGGAAAAGGAAAATTGATTTCGTATTTTTTCGCTTCATTGGGGATTTTTAAAAATTCATTCAAAAATTCGTCTTCGGTTGGAACTTTAGTAAAAAAAAAGTTCAGTTTCTTTCAAGTTTTTTTTTTACTCATTGTCCCTTGGAAAAAGAGCACGAATTTTTCTCAAATAAATTAAATTGCAATTAATAGTTCGAAGTGAATTAACAAGTCACATGAGAAATACTGTTTACGGCTGAAGCAAAACTCGTCCTTTATTATACTTTCAGTGTTACATCCCATACGGCGTATCCCCCCCAAAATAAAAATAGAATAACCCGTTTATTGATACATAAAGGGTTTTTTAAAGGAGAAAATTCATCCGCTCTTTTTGATGTCAATATAACTTTCGATTAGATTAGACCAGCAGTTACCGCCCATTTGCAGATGAGATTTAAGACTCTTTTTCAAATCCTACTCTTAGCTCACTCTCTATTAATTTGTTTATCTTGGTAGAATTTTCGATCGTTAATAAAATACATTTTAAATCGCTCAATTGAACTGACATTTTATATACAGGATTATTTTGGATGACAATACACTAATTTAATTATAATTAATAAAAATTAATTGATTAAACTAATTATTTAAAGAATTACAAATACACCCAAATTTAAATTTTTTTGATTTGGTCAAAATTTAAAAGGTTTTTTTCAGGGAAAAGTATTCAGTTGAACTGAAATTTTATATGCACGATTGTTTTGGATGTCAATACAATACTTTAATGATAGTGAATAGCCCTTGTGTGTTGCTTTATAGTGCAACGTTAAAATAACTTTTACTTATTCACCTGGCGATGTTCATACACTTTTTTTCAGATTTTTGCTTGTATATTTTTTAAAATTCCTCATTGTTTCAAAAATAAGATATTTTTATGAAAAAGCATAAAAATAAAATTTTTATTTTATGTATGATTTATTTAAAATTTAAGAGCATTGCACACAGCTGACCTTTTGGGAAGGAGGGTTACAATTTCTCTGTCCTCTCATTGCTATGTCACTGATCTTTGAATTTAGCATGATATTATTAACAGCTCTGTGTATGAATCTTTTTATGTAAGTTAACAAATTATTTACTATCATAAAATTTTTAAAAAGGGAAGCATAATTTTGAGACAATTCCATTTTATGTGAAGCAATGGTTATTCTTTAAGATCATCTCCCATGAAACAATGTATTTCATCACCGCGGTCTCTTGAGGACAGCTAGATATTCTAGCACGAAATTTATCTTAAAAATTTAAACTCATTGTATATTAATTGGTTTTACATGAAGTCTGTTAGTTAGTATTTTGTTTTGAAAAATATATATTAAACTCTTCTTATTTCATATTCCTTTTTGTTCTTCGAATATCGGAAAAATATGGATTTTAGAATTAACTTACCTTTAACTTATTTTATGAAAAGCTTCTGGTTTAATTTTTAGTTTCTTTGTACTTAGTAGTCTTAATATAGTTTAATTTATCTAGAATTTGTTTTGAAATTTAAAAAAGAATGTAAATTACATTAAAAAGTAAAATGTTGGCTCGGCGGCTAATAGACAGCTTGACTGCCTCGTAAGACTAAGGTTGCGGGTTCGATCCCGGCTGGAGTCGTTAGATTTTCTGGGTGCGAAATCATAGGCACTCATGCCATATGATTATGTGGCATGTAAAAGATCCCTTATATCAATTTCGCTCTGGTATTCTCGGCAAGAGAAAATCACGGCAATATTTAACATCCGACGAGTGTTTGAATTGAATAAATTCAAGCATACGAAATTTGGTAAGCGAGCCGCCACTAGATGGTGCCACCAACGAAATGGATCTCATACTTTGGGACTTTCCGTGTCTGCAAAAACCCAGCTGCCAAAACGCAGCCCATCTAAAAGAAAGAAAGATTAAAAAAAAGTGAGTACTTTTTTGACGGACGAAAGTTATCACTGAAAATAAATAATTTATAGTAATAAAATGTAGTAAAATCCTTAAAAAATAAAGAATTGGAATTTATTATTAAAATCAAATTATATTCTAAAAAGACATACTTGATCCATTATGATGCATTATCCAAGCAAACTTGTTAGACTCCGATGATAAGAAAAAAAGAGGAGACAGATTTAAATTAAATGAAGGAAAAGAGCAAAGACGAAAAGAAAAAGTAATAATTCTATTCATATTTCGTCTAGACATTTGCAACGAATCAAATATTGCAAATTCAAAAATGAAATTCTACAAAAGCGGTTATTTTAACACTCTTAACTTCTCAGACACTTTGGTCAACTATATCAGATTCTGTAATGCTGTATAAGAAGTTGCGTAACGTATTTTGTATCTGATAAGATCGCATGTAGGGATTTATAGGCTTCACTTTTCGAAAATTAAGACAGCTTTCAATGAGACAGAAATGGAATATTTGTGCTGAGACGTGAAAAAACACTAAACAGACGAAAAAGAACTAGAAGCATCGAAGCAAATATGACAGTGTAGCAAAAACCTGTTTTCGGAGATTTTGATCCGCACAAACATTTACGAAAATAATAATCATTGTAACATCACTGACTTCCAACTCATTCAGCGAAAACATTTTGCATAAAAGACAATATACTTCATATCTCACCAATGTTTTAAACAAAAATTTTTTCTAAGCAGTTTTCAAAACAAGGGTTTTCATTTTTTTAAATAAATATTTACTAGAACTTTATATTATTTACTATCATTTAAAAAGTAAATTTGCTAAATTTTCTTACATTTATCTCTCTTATATAATTGCTTTTATGTAACCATTTTGAGAATAATAGTAGAATTTTTCAGCGTTTAATTTATAGCCATACAAAATATAATCTTTATATATATATATACACTGCTGGCTACCGTAAATGCAAAACCCTGAAAGGAAGAGCAAAAAACTAAATTTACAAAATGCTTTAGGAGTAGTTAAAAAAGATTGGGGGTTTAGCCGACACAATCAGCGGCCTGTGGTTTTCAAAACATTTAAGGGGAATGTAGAAAACAGGATCCTTTTGATCAAGTGGGCCACAAAAGATTTGGATTATCTTTTAGGAAATCGGTAGTTTGTTGGGCGAAACCCAAAAATCTGTAATGCGGATATGGGACCGTTGGGTGCAGGAGGGTACGACGGAACACGTATTGATCATCCACCCCCAGTGCTTTCTTCACTTGGGCATCAAATTCTGCCATGGGTGACGGATCGCCCCTCACTCACGAACCATAGCAAAAAATTGAGTCTGTAAGCATCATTAGTGTCTGCGCGGACCATTTGACGCCATTTAGCAAATGGTCTTTCCGCGCGTCCATTGCGGGTTACCCGACCAGAACAAAAACCCCCGAATGGGCAGAAAAGAAGGGGTGGGCGAATTGAAGAAGTTGTTTTTTTCGAACACGCATTGCCCCAACCCCATTCCGGATTAATCGGGAACCGTGGAGGATGCTGAACATTGGTTAGCACCCCACCCCGCGCACCAGGTTTATGGTATGGGCGGTTTTGGGAATCATTCTGCACTCCTCTAGTGATTCCCGGAAACCCTTTTAAACAGCCAGCGTTAATCTCCGGGTGTCGACCCGGGTTTTAAACCTTCAGGATTGGCCATGCCTTTTTAAAGGGATAATGCGCGCCCACGGGCCGTTGCCCAAAAGGTTTTTCCCCAATAACCAGATGGAATTGTTTCCCCCTGGCCGCCTTTTTCCGGGATCTTTCGCCGATAGTAAACATGGTTCTGGTTGCTCAAAGGTGGATCCATAAACATTTTACCCCCAATTGCTGGCCTAAATTTAGCCAAAAAGCTTTAGAAATCATAATAGGTTTCCCGTTTTTCCAAAAAACTTTTTTTTACCATTTGTTGTGTCTGGGGAATTACCTTTTCCGCTTCAGCACTGTAGGTTCCCAGTACTTTTTACTTTTTTTTATATTTCATATATATATATATGTTCTAATTGGAAAAATTACAAAAGTATTCTTAGTGCTACTTTTATAATTATAATTTTTAATTTCATAATTTTGATTAATGATTATTTTAATAAAATAATTTTATACTTTTTGCTTTGCTACAATATTGCCGTTATTTTTTTAGCTTTGAATATTTATTTGTATTATTGAATTTGGCATTGACTTGTTCATTGTTCTTTCATTCATCATAATCTAAGCATTTTCGAATGTATCATTAGGTAAATTACTCAGTATTGTTAACAGAAAAGAAAATGTTGGCTCGCTGTGTTGAATCCCATGTAATTTTGATTTTCCCCAGAGTCAGTATTGTTTAAAATTTCCTTCCTTTTTGGGTTTCCCAAAATCTCATATTTTTGATCTTTATTATTCAAGTCTTTTTTGACTCTCAAGTAGTGTCTGAAAACACACACACACAGATGTACATACATATGTATATGTGCATATATATATATATACCGTAAAACCCGGCGTATAAAGCGCACTTTTAACACCAAATATAAGATCAAATTTTCGGTCGCAAATACGCCGGGAAAAAAAAAATAATTGACTTCTACATATTTAGAAATACTGTTTATTTAATTGTAATGACATTCTTAATGAAATTAAAAGGTTGTAATTCTAAACGTATGCTTTTTTTGCAAAAGCTTAAGAAAATAACTCGAATGAACGGCTTCAAAACATAGCAGATTGCATACGCACATTTCAGTTTTCTTCGTAGAAAAGGGGTGCGCGTTATACGGCGAATATACCTAAAAATTAAAAATTGTAGCTTGAAAATATGGGTGCGCGTTATACGCCGGATTTTACGGTATATATATATATGCATAGTTTGTTCATTGGACCAGTTTACATAATTCGGTATCTTGGTTTACTGATTACTTATAAAAAACTAAATTAATTAAATTAATTTAGTTTGAATGTTGTTTCAAAGAAATGATTCGGAAATGAATATTTTTACATTTAAAATGATTCCATACAAATAAAAAAAACTAAATGCAAAAGCATATATTTGCATTGTTAGTACTTAGTTAGAATTTAAACAATTTAATTAATATTTTTTAAAAAATTTCATCGAAACCAACATATTAGATAAAAAAATTTAAATTTTGCTTTAAAAAATCATTTATGCATTTTTGCTTTTTTGATTCATGGCAAAAATAATCTTACCTGATTCTATGCTTCAATTTAAGTTTTAATAAATTCCTCCGCTATTTTAAATATTTGTTTTTTTATGTCGTTCACTTTGCTTGTTCGCTTTAAGAGACTACGGGTCTGATAACTTAAATGATTTTTGTCGTAATTTATGATGCTAATGGATTAATGAATTAATATCGTTAGTTAGCTTTGGGAAAAAATTCCATTACAGCAGTCAGTTTTTATAAATTAGATAGTGTCTTATCTTAAGAGAGCTTATGTTTCAAATTTCGCTCAAATCATATCATTAACCTTAGAGGCATTTATGAACAAACATCAGGGGCCATACACTAGATTACTGCAAGCAAAGGGATTAATTTGCGTACCGCTACATTTATTTAATAAGGTTTTAGCTTTTCCTTAAAATCTTTATTTTTATGCAATCAAACACAAGTTTTTTAAAAATTTAATAATAAAATATGGTTTATGAAAAAGTATATTTTCGATTTTATTTCCGAAGTGATAAATAGATTAATAAATATAAATTTTAAGCTAATGTAAGGCATCACAAACACACATAACTTTAATTTTCAATATTTTCTTAACAATTTTAAGAATTTACTTGATTTTTGAAATTAAGAAATTTATATAATTTGAAAAATATACATGTATGCATTTGTGAAATATTATATTTAATTGTATTTTAGTAATATTTAGCACTTCATATTTTTAACAAAATTCATTTTTTTAAAAATTATTTCGTTTTATAGTATTTAAAAAAAGTTATTTAAGCGCTGGAGTAAACATATTTGAAAAGGTTGGAGTCGAAAGCATTGTACCATGAAATGTCACCCTTATCATTTATCGGTACTTATTCTAGAGATCAATTACCTAAAATTTCTCAACATAAATCCTAATTTTTGTATAGCGTTTTTAAATATTTTAAATTTAGTCTAATGTTACGAGAGACGATATGAATTAATTATATTTAAAAGAAAAAAAATCATGATCTATAAGCAACAAAATTCTTTTAAACTATTTTAAACTTTTAAAAAACTATTCATTGAAGATTCCAATTTAGTTTTGGGTACTTACGTATTATTGCAACAATCGCCAATTCTGTTAATAACTCGTCAAGTTAGCAACCTGGATTTCCTATGTGTCGTACGCGTTGAATTGGCAACCATGTGTTTCGTTTCATATAATGTCGCCAATAGGTTGCAATAATTCGTAAGTACCTATTTTTGAGTATAAATAGTAATTACATATATATAAACAATATAATTTTAATATACATAAATATTAATTTTAACTTACTGACATGGAAATTTAAAAAACTTCTTTTTATTCAATATTTTTCACCTATGCGAGAAGCTATTACAGTTATAATAACAATCGTTTTGAAGTATGTAGAATCAATATTTCAACAAGACATTTCAAGACAAATGTACATTTTAAAATAAATTTTGTTACAGTTTATTTAATCATAGCTTAAGATAATATTAATAAATTAATATATATGTTATCTTATCAGGTTTAGATCAAAGAGGGATGACTTTTTATTAATTTAATATAACGATAAAATGGTCGCAAATCATGTTTTAATCTATAGTCTGTTATTTGTTTCAAAGATTTTTTTTTTTTAAATTACCATAAAAAGATTTTAAGAGTACTTTTTTGCACCTTTAAATTGAAAACAAAATATAATTTTAAAAAAAATAATAAACGCAATTTAACAGTTTTATATGATATAATGTCAGTTATCCAATTTGCCAATGATTACTATTAAACTCTGAGTTTTTGTTTAATATTTAAATTGCATAGAAGATGAAAATTATTAAGACTTTTGTTCAGAAAATGTAAAAACTGTGTCTATTTACTTTCGAAGGTATTTTGGCTTTATTTGAGACTATACAGTGCAATTTTATTTTTTATAAGAATGTCTCATTCTTAGAGCAATTGTATGTATTTTTTGAAGATAATAATCTATAAATGCGTTTTGAAGTTTTCTTATGATAAAGCAATTATTGTGAATTGTAATCCATGATCAACAATACCCTGGAAGTAAGACTGTTGTTAAAATTAATTTAAAAAATATTCATATATGATAGATTATATGTAAATAAATTTTACACTTATACACATTGTTTTAAAAATTCCCTTTTTCCAACTTAAAGAAAATTCATTACACTTGTCTTTTTTTTTATCTTTGTAACGTAATATTTTGTTTTTAATTTCAACGTTCGGTTTTCCTCTGCCCCAAGTTGTGCGATATTAAATTGCAACGTTTGTTTGATCTTCCTTGGTAAATGAATTTTGAAACTTGTTTGCTTGAGGCTTATTCTGAATGTAAATAAATGACGCAAAGAATTTTGGCGAAGTAAATATCCTGATGCTGCGAGTAAAGATGCACTTATATCAACTAATTCGGCGATTTCGTGAGACACATCCGCTGGAAGGCTGAGAAAGTTATTATACCAAACTTCGGAGAAGAATTTTGCAATCTTCTCATAAATCCATGAGGTATGTGTTGCAACTTATTGTTGTTTGACGTAGATCTATATATATAAAAGGCTTTAAGAGCTTTGTATGTTCATGCTTATCGTGCAGAAATTTAGGACCCCAATATTACAATATTATCAGAAATTTTTATTCCCCCCTTTTTGGGGGTTTTCCCGAGATTTATTTGCAATTACATCAACACTTTGGTCAAAATACCGTATTTACCCTAACGTAAGTCTCCTTTTTTCCAATATTAAAGCTACTGAAAATCGGGTGCGAGTTAGAATCGCATTTAAAAAAATGTGTTGAATGAAGCAATTGAAGCAATTACAGGTTCTAAACTATTTTACACTGATTTTCCTTTTCCACAAAGATTTGATGAGAATTTGAGGTGTGGCTTAGATTTTAGTAAATACGGCATATTTCTCCAATGAAAAACAGTTTTATTTTAATTGGTTAACAAGCATGCAAAACTTCGGGAAGACAAATTTTCATTAATTTAAAAACATTTATTCCCCAAAAAAAAATGTAAAAGGGGGTTCACGCAAAATAAATTTTGAGTCAAATGTAAACTGCACTGTGAAAAAGGGACTTACCAAACAATTAGTTCCATTATTTGAAACAACTAACGATGTTTTCGATTCCAACAAGATGGTGCAACATGTCATGCAAGCAATGAAGTTCTAAACGGGCTTCAAGACTTTTTTTTTTTTGACAATCTACAGAATCTAAATAACGTACAGAAATCTTTGGTCATCTAATTCCCCTGATATGAGCATCCTTTATATTTTTCGTTGAAGATATTTAAAGGGTAAAGTTTATTAAGATAATTCCAAAGAGTTGTATGATGAGAAAATTCGGTTTACTCAAAGGAAATGAGAAATAACCACGACTCCCCAAAACGCGTTTCCCAAAATTTGAAACCCCTTTATTAAAAAAGGAGTACTTTTTTTTAAAAATTGTTGAAAGTGTTTTTTATTATCAGCACAAAAATTATTAGTTTAAAATAGTTGTTCTTCTTTACCAAATTCATGAATCATCAATATGGGGATTTCAAGACATGCAGTATCTTAGAAAGCGGGAATACGAGAGAAAATAACATTCACGAGATATAATTGTTACAGATACACTATGTAACATAAAAAAAAGCATACCAAAAAGGAATGATCAGAATGGAATGAAAATTAGTAGAATTGGAAGTTCATGAATTGAAAATGAATACCAGCAGTATTAAAGAATTTAATTTTTATTCAGGAAGAAATACAATTGCAAGAGAAAAAAATCAATAAACTGTTAGCTCAGCTTGAGCATTGTAGTTGTAGTTATCCTTTTGGATACTGACAAGCAAGTTGTAAGATGTCCACCTTCGGATTGCTTATCATATACGTTCCGAAATGTGCTCTATTAGGATCTATTATCGCTCCTGCCCATGAAAGTGCTTAAGATACACATAGACAAGAAGTAGAAAGGCAAGCTTAGTTCATCTTGGTATTATCCTTTTTGAAATGTAAGGTCGAGGGTACATGAAAGGAATAGTTACATAACAGGGTTAGAATCTCGTATACGTAACGAAGTGTTTTAAAGGTATCACGAATATCAACAAAAGGGTTCGGATATCAAATGAAATGACAGCTTATACCATAACTCCTGATTATCAAGTTGTGTAGCTGATGGCAGTCAGATGTATATACTGCCGCTATTCTGAACGTCTTCATACTCGTCTTTTGCTGATCATTGGGTCTCAATTTATCACTCGACTCTTCACGAAAATAATTCCACTCCAGTTGAATGCACGAGAGATGTCCGTCTGGAGGTGTGCAGCTGTGAGGGCAAATGTCTTTCGTGACTTCAGCCACCACTCTTTGAGTTGTGTATCAGTGGTCATTGCAGTCACTGATGCTTTCGGTTACGCATCGGAACGCTCATCAGGGCACATCAAGGGATGGGAACACCAAACCGATGAACTCTGTTCTTACATTCTGCCATCATTCTCATCGACAGCTCTTCCCGTGATCCTCAGTAAGGCCATAATTCATTCATTCCAACTAACATCATCGAATAGTAGCCACGCTATAATCAGAATGTTCTTGCAATTTGCTGACTTTTATCTAATTGCTCGTCTTCTCTCCAATGGTAACAGCATCATATTGTTCACGAATCCATCTGCGAGGGTAGTACAATAAATTGTCTCGACGGATCCATATTCAAATGGAGTTATGCCTTAGCATTGGAATGTTCTCGACTTTATACAGAAACCAAATGCTCTACTGCAACACGCTGGAACTCCAGAAGTTGAATCGACTCTCGAGGTTTTATTGTAAAGTAAGTGCATGCGCAATTCTCTAATTCAGTTGACTACTTCTTGGTGCATAGCTTTTTATGTCTTATAGCGTAGTTGCTAAATTAAGACTTACGTTGTTCTTAAACTAACCAGCAATCTATTTTTAGCATGTACAAAAATTATTTTTTAAATCAGTCAGCAGTTTAAAAGTATATGTATTGTATCTGTTTGAGTACATATACATGAAATTAAAAGTTTTTCTTTTTTGTTGTTTAATGAACGAATAAATGTCTATTAAAATAGATTTAGAAGAACTAACCGAAGGATATTGGCTAAATTCCCAAGGGGACGGAACTCACGAACGAAGGTTACAAACGAACTCTTGAGAACGAACCACTCCCGAACGAAAAATTCATTGATCAAAAGTTCATTTTTACTGAAGAAGGCACGTTTTACCAGAAACGGTTCAGACAGAAATTTTATAGTCCTTACATACAAAGGTATACAAAGTGTTGCGGAATTCGACCAACAATTCAGAGGAGCAATAGTAGGCAGTATGAGGTTGTGACAAATCAACATAGAACATGGGGTCACAAACCACGTAAAGTCGGTGAAAATTGCGATAATAGTAGCCACCGGAAGGATGATGAGCCAGATGTGGGGAGTGGTCACAGCAAATGAGGGGATTTGGAGCCAGTGGTAGGGTTGAAGAAACCTGCACGCATGCAAATCTCCCACTTCTCTTGGAGTTTTGCAGGGAGTAGTGGTCACTGTGCACCAGAACATGAGGTTCACACACGATGGTGCACCAGCAAATTTTTCAATTGTGGTGCGGACCACGCTCGATAGCAGTGTAACTACTTCACTGTTACATATACTGGGAGGTGGATTGCATGTGGTGGGCCTGTTGCTTGGCCTCCACACTCCCTGGATCTCAAGGTCACCTTAAGATATCCAACTACGTTCGCAACCGTGATTTTTCAAAAGTATAGAAATGGATAATATTTATGATATTTAGTGTCACTTAGATAAGAAAATGTATATAAAATTGTTGTAAGAATAAGTATTACAATAAAAAATTATTTAAGTACAATATTTTGACAAAAAATGAACATAGAATGACCAATTTTCAAAATGTTCTCCTTTTGTGAAAAATGCTTCTATTATAATAATATATTGCCTGCATATAGCTCAGCCCCTGTACAGAGGCTTAACTATGAGTTTTGAAAAATTCACATTATTTTCAGAGTTAAAACCCATTGAAATAATTATCGACGTTTTTTTCTTAAAATTTCTCCCCTCTGTTGTCGTAAAACATGGCTAAACCCACTTCTAAGTTATATATTTCAAAAATTCTAGTTGAGCCTCTGTACAGAGGTCTGAGATATATACAGGCAAAATATTATTGTAATAGAAGAACTTTTCACAAAAGGAGAACATTTTGAAGATGGGTTATTCTTTTTTTGTCAAAATATTGTACTTAAATAATTTTTTATTGTAGTACTATTCTTAAAACAATTTTATGTTCATTTTCTAATCTAAGTGACACTAAATATCACAAATATTATCCATTTATACGCTTTTGCAAAATCACGGTTCCGAACGTAGTCGGATACCTTAAATCGCTTGTATCTGGGACGCTGGGGGCTACATTGGATGATATGATGGCACGGATGGCCGTCGTTTCAGCTGACATCGCCAGTACACCGGATTTGTTTAAAGCGAGTGACAATACTTCGTCCGCCGGTGTCGGCTATGCTATGGCCTAGTGGCCCCAACTTATAACAATATCTGGGAGAATCAGTTGTCGTTGCATTTCCACGCCGAGCTGTGATGCATTGCTCGTATTATAAACGTGCTTTACGTATAATAAACGTATTTCATTTTATTGCCCCTTTTTATTCCACTGGATATCATCCCTCTGAATTTTCAGTCGAATTCAGCAACACCCTGTTCATGAGTTCCAATATAGTAGAATTATGTGTGTGGGGAAGGGGGCTAGCCAAAGATCAATGGTGATGTACTTGTAATCGGCCATCGTTACTCAAGGACAAGGAAATCAGATTCTAAGTCCACTAAAAGCCCTCATAACAGTTAAATAGAATTTAGGCCTTAAAACCTTCTCGTGGTGCGCTGTAGTTAAAAGAGAAAGGTACCAATTCAGTTGGCATCCGTGACTCAAAATTATGAGTTCTATCACAGGAAAAAAATCGCATGATGCTTTTGTGAATTCCGTTAATAAAATTTAAACGAAGACAAATAAATTTGGGAGAGAGAGAGAGAAAGGGAAGAAAAACTAAATATTTTAAAATGAAATCTGTGCTGTGAATTATCTAAATTTCTGTTCTGAAAAAAATTAGGAGCTTTTTGAATAAAGGGGGCTTAGGTAAAAAAGTTTTATGCACAATGACTGCGTTGTCAAAAGTAATTTATCAAGATTATTGCGAGACTCAGAAAATGCTTTTTTAAAGGCTTTGATAAGCACTTTCATCAACAATGATCAATTTTCATCATTTCAGGCAAATAGAAAATACTGCTAGCACTAAATACTATACTTCTATGCGGAAAATAAAATAAAAGTGATCGATTGGGGCTTGAAAATTCCTCAGACTTAAATCATATTCAAAACTGATGGCATATTCTCAAGAATCGTTTCGCTAAGATGAATCGCAAGACAACAGAGCAAATGATAAAAAGGGCTATACAAGTGTGTTTCTAAGACGAGGAAATCAAGAACATGTGTGGTACTTTAGAGAAGTCAACGCCAAGACGGGTTGAAAAGATCTTTTCTGCTAAAAGAAGACAATACTTCGTCACTAATATACAGATTTATCAGTCTATTTAAGGTATGTAATGAGAAAAAGCTAAGGTTTTAGAAAAAGGACTTTTTCTCATTTGCCCAATTAATTCGAACATTATAGTATATGTACATGGATAGAAAACATCACAGTGGTGCCAAAGCCGTTTAAATTCATATACCGCATAAAAAAAGGTCGCACAAAATAAAATTGCATAAAAAAAGGACCGAACAAAAACAGGATGTACTGTAAATATATTCGGAATTTCATTTTTCTAAAGGAATTCTATCATTGAGATCACATGGAAATATAATCCCTTCTGGAAACCTTTTTTAAGTAGGAAAATATTTTTATTTTAATATATATCTTGACTTCACCATTCTAATGGAATTAATTCGTATATATCCCAAATAAATAGAATCCTCTGGAAACCTCATTTTAAGAATTAAAAAATGGTTAAATTTTGATATATTTTGATTTCATCATTCTAAAGAATGTGTAACCCATTTTAAATTTTGTTTCAATCTTAATGAATTCTTTCCTGTAAGACATCTATTTAATAAATTATATTTTAATCTATAATGTTAAATGACTTTTCAACCCCTAATATAATTAAGTGAATGTTTTCAAATATTTTTAATCGTACTGTATGATAAACATATTGGCTGTTTATACCATAATCACATAAATCGTATTTAAAATGGAAATTTATTTTTAAATGCATGTATGTTTTCCTTTTGCTACCATTCTTTAACTGTAGATAAAAATCTACTGGTAGGTCATTTTTCAACATATGTAGGCTCTATATGTGTTATAAAATATGTGTGTGTTTGATGCGTGTGTGAGAAGGAAAACGTGCAGTAGGAATTCATATTAGAAAATGTTCAAAAATTGTATTTGTACTTTAGCAGGTACTGAATATTTAGTTTTGTAATAAAAATATAGTAATTGTCATATAATACCTGATAAAAAATGTAACCAAGGCAACAAGGATTCTGTAGGACAGAGGTCGCCAAAGTGGTGGTCCGAGAGAAAATTTCGCTGGTCCCCAGAAAAATGTATGGAATATACTTACTTTTTTATCACGTTATATGTTTTAAGATGTATTAAAACATAATTAAATTCTTAAGAATGCGCGAAAAGTTATAAAAACACTACTTCACTACTAACGTCATTTCATAGAATAACGCCACGGTAAATAAGTGGTACTGACATGGTAATATGTGGATAATATACCCGTTTCCAGTGAAAATTCAGGATAACAATTTTAACATGAATTTAAAAGAAAGTCTCATCAACCTATTGTCCGACGAAACTCTCAAATTTAAATTTCATTTATGCTTAACAAAACTTGTTTTGGATTTTCATAAAAAGTGTACCCCATAAAAATACCCTTTTCTTAGTGTACATTAGATGAAAATTTTGATTCAATTCTCCACAACTTATTTATATGAAAAGGTCTTTTTATCTGTCACAGCCATCAATACTCGGTACCGATCTGAGCTTGAAATATAAATGTAAACATTGGATCCAAATATCCATAATCTTATTTTAAGTAAGCAGGAACATCCATCACACTAGGAATGTATAATGCAAAAGTTTGATATAATTGAATCATTTTTTAACTGTTTTTTTATACAGTTTTTGCTTATTTTGTTTATTTTATTACGATTTATTAATAAAGCTTTCGTAAATTGGTTACAACTAATAGGTTCATTTTATTAACAAGGTACATTTTATGTGTGTTCTTAGATCACAATTTTTTTATAAATATATTTAACACTTAAAAATCTATTAGTGGTCCGCGGGATTTAAATTATGAATTAAATGGTCCGTGAGGTCAAAACTTTTGGCGACCGCTGCTCTAGGAGATTTAGTAAATTGTGTATTCTATTTACAGTTAATTTGAAGAGGTTCCAGCAATTATTCAGCTGGTTTCTGAGAAACTAAAGAAACATTTTTATATGGATTTTAATTATTGGTACAAAGTTATGCATTATAATATATTCGCACATAATGTATAACTACTGGAAATGCTATTCGATTCTAATATCTAAATATATCTGGCTATTTTATTAAGTTATTCATTTTAATTCTAATCCCAGTTACAAAACTTGAAAATCTAAATGATTAAAATTTGGATCAGAATGGAAACTACACAATTTTCACCTTCTATAGATGGATCAATATTTTCATTAAAAATAATTTTCCTTTAAGAAAAAGAAACGCGCTAGGAAAAACAACTCAACCCAATTCGTCCCGGCTGTGGATTTATTGCTTCCCCTCCTACGAAATTCAGAATCCTCAGAGCGAAATAATGATACAAGCGATTGAATTCCAAATCATTCTGTCTGACTGTGATCGAAACAATTGCGAAAGCGAAAACAATTGACCTTTTACAAACCCCCTCTTTTTTTGAAGGAGAGGAAAAGAGAGAAGCCTCTCTCTCTCTCTCGCGGAATTCATTTAGAAGCAGGGGAAGGATTCTTTTTTTAATAAGATTCGAAAGCGCGGAATTGGGAAGAGCATCCCTCTCATCCGGAACTCCTCCTCAGCTGATCGGTTCTTCAGTTTGCGGCATGGTAGCCATGATTAATCACTATGGTGATGTGACGTCACGAGACTCATCCATGCAGCAGTTTGAAATTGTTAGAATTTGGCGACTTATCGCTTTCGGTAGTAGAGAATAATTTGCTTTATAGAACAAAAGGGGCAAATAATCCTTTGCAGACAGAGAAGTTAATGCTAATTTTTCCTTTATAGAATATAGAGTTAGATAAGAGAGAGTATTAATTACAAAAAAAAACTTGAAATTTAGTTAAACAAATTATTAATTTAAAATTACTTTAATATGAGATTTTTAAAGGATATATCAATGTGATCTTAACA
The DNA here is from genome assembly GCA_019973955.1 of Trichonephila inaurata madagascariensis. NCBI lineage: Eukaryota > Metazoa > Arthropoda > Arachnida > Araneae > Nephilidae > Trichonephila > Trichonephila inaurata. Next base: position 221,541 of record BMAV01017317.1, on the reverse strand, counting down.
AAATACTTTAACATTAGTTTATGAATAATTTAAAATAGTAATAAATGTGACAGTAAAATAAGTGACCACAGGTTTAAAATTCTTTTGCAAATACACGACTCTAAAAGATTAGATAATTTAATTCGAAATAGGCATCTACAAGCTGCATATTTATTTTTGTTTAATTTAGTTCCTTCTATAAGTTAACTCTCTCCCTATATATATAAAGTTCAAATTTCCAATCGTTAATAAAATAATTTCTATTCATCCGATCAAGTTCAAATACATTTTTATTAAACTTATAGTGGATGGCACTTGATGTTAATACAGTTTTTCAAATATTAATCCATTTATTAAATTAAAAAATGAATAAATAGTAACAAAACAAAAGTAATAATTCAGCAGCATATATAGAAAGGAAAATCTTTCGTTGTGTCCCTGTAGAGCAATGGATAACGCCTTAGACTTCTAATCCAAAGGGCGTGGGTTCCCCCACCTAGAATGGCTTAATTTACGAGAATGTGATTTCTTTTCTACTATACCATTTTATAAGAATAATTAAATTTAATTAATGAATAAACAGTAATAAACAAAAAAAATAGTCCACACCCTATATAGAAAAGAAAATGGAAAATCGCTTTCTCTTTTGTCACTTATAATAGTGTGATCGAGTAATACCATCGGCCAACGTTGAAGAAAAATTCATAACTTTGGGAGTAGCAGGAAGTAGCAGCTAAATTTGGTATTAAATTAAAGGTCTGTATCTACTCTATGTGACTTAAGTGTTACTGTGATCACACACACACACACAATCCGTGTCAATCCCAAAAGCTCTACTCCAATAAACACAAAATACTGACATATGTTAGTAGGAGTTACATGCTGTGCTAAATGTTATGTTTTTACAATTTTTAATCAAACTTGAACCTAATTTGAAAGTCAAATCAAGAAATTACTTACCCATGGCCTGTATTAAAAAACAACGCTTAAATCTGCAAAATCTTTTTCAGACGAGACGATTAAACTTTTTTCTAGAAAACGAAGCTCGCAAGTGTTTCTTGTAGCAAAAAGAAACCCAATCTAAACCGCTGATTGTAGAATATTTCCATTCGCGTACTGACAAAAACTGTTTACCACATGGCTAGGAACCTATGAGGACCATAAATAGTGGGTTTTTTTTTATTTCGCGCAATTTCATTTTTGGACTTTCCGAGCACCAGATTGGGAAAACTGCCCACTGTGCGTCACACTGTTCAGCTACACTAGGGCTTTTGGCGACGACACTCGTTATTTTGAACCACGGTTAAGTGACGAGGAGGACACCTGAACAGGCACTTCTCTCTAACTACCATACCAACGGGAGGACGTTTGAGCTCTCGAGAGATTTAACGCGCATCTCTCCCCTACACGGTAGGTCTGTAGTGGTACTGGGCTCGAACTCGTGACATGCCAGCCATAATCCGATACCTTGACCACTAGCTACTTCGACCACGCAAAAAAACGTAAGTGTTGTTAAGCAAATCAAAGAAAAATATTAAATTTTTACACATGCACATGTGTTTTTAAGATTTATATAATATATATACACATTGGAGAAAAGTGAATCACCCCTGACGCATGTGGACCTTGGAACAAATCTCTCATTTTTTTTAAAATTTTAGCATTCATATTTTTTTTTGTTAAGTAGGGGTGAAAAGGGTTTTTGGGATAATTGACTCCAAAGTGGGGTTTAAAAATAAAAAATTCAATTTTGAATTATTTACCAACAGATTTTAAATTTTAAAATGAGTGCTTCTTTTATTGAGTAGAAATATTGAGAGAGTTTTATTGAGAACGGATTTAAAAGTGGGCGATAATGGTAAAAATACTTCAACTCTTAAGATTCAAGTCCTGTTCTTTTTTTCGTGCCCACGGTAGCCTAATGGTCATGGTCTCGTACTCGCGGCCGAAGTGTCGTGGTTGATCCGGGTTCAAATACCACCGTGAAGCTCATGTCCTCCGGTTGATGTGGGTTTAAGGGGGTGCCAGTTCAGGTGCCATCCTCCAAAACCCGAACTCAAAACAGGGTTCCTATCCTTTTTCTTTAAAAAATTTAAAAAAAACTATCTCCCAGTATTTTTTTATATAATACAAATTCTCCACAATTTTTGCTTTATAAAATAAAAGGGGTTGCCTGTTTTTTGGGTAGATGGGGCCGCATAAAAATTAACCCAAAAAAAAATTCAAAAATTTTAAATTTTTCCCTAAAACAAACAAATTTTGGGTTTACAAATTTTTTTTTTGCGGTGGATTTGGGGCCCATAAAAAGTCGCTTTTTAAAAAAAACCAATTATATAGGGTTTTTGTAAAAGGGGTTTCCCTAACAAATAAATAATTAAATATTACACATGGAAAAATTTAAAACAATAGTTTCTCATTGTATACACGGATAAGTTTTCAAATTGCACGTACATAATTCATTGTGCTCATCGAAACCCAAAGCCCTGTAATAAATAGTTAAAAAATCGCTTTCGTCACCTGGAAGGTACAATTTCAATTGATTTTTTTTTTGGCAACATAAAGTAAGAGATAAGTTTTTGTGACAAAGGGTTGGGTGATCACACACACAACAGTTGCTTGTAAATGTCACGATAACCCAGATATACATGATTGAAGCCCTTTTTGGAATTTTATACTCCTTTCTTAATTGGAATCTATTTTAAGAAAATGCATTTCCAATTTGTTGGAAAGCTGGATCCCTGCATATTTTTATCCGCTCTCAAAAAATCTGGTTCTTCTTATCCATCTTCACATAATCTATCAAATTATTGATAAAGTCACTGTCATATCGAAAGTTTCGTCTTCAATCAAGTACGGGCTGCTGGAATGTTGAGAGAAAGCAACTAAATTCGCATCGTCGGGAGACTGTTCATAACAAATAACAGAGCGTCTTGAAGTGTCCACATTTCAGTGGCGTAATGTACACCCCCGCATCACAGAGGGGGGGGCAGGACTCTAAGGGCCCAAGGCCTGACTTACACTAAATACATATTTACCCAATTTATAAAATATGAAAGTCAAAACCTGACTTACAGGGGCCTAACATTTTCTCCGTTACACCACTGGTAAATAGATAGAAAATATTACAGAGGCCAAAGCCATTGAGTCCTGAAAAGGGGGTGCAGGACTTTAGGGACCCAGGGCTTGGCTAAGCTAAATACGTATTTACTCAATTTATGAAATGTTAAAGGCGAAACCTGACTTTCAGGGGGTGAGTCTAACGTTCTCCATTACGCCCTGGTAAACAGATATAACACTTTCAGTGCCACCAAAGCCATTGAAATACATACACCGCATAAAAAAAGATCGCACATAAAAAATCGTACAAAAATAAAATCGCACAAAACAAATCGTACAAAAATAAAATTGAAAAAAAACCCGCGCAAAAACAGGTTCTGCCGTATTTATAATTATTTAAAGTTGAAGGAAATAAGTTTCACACACAACCAAAGTGAAAAAGAAAACAATGACCAAGAAACTTCATCCTTAGATAGTTCAAGCGCAGCAACCATCAGGAAAGTTAAGTCTCTCATTTTAAAAGAAAATCCACCGACTGTAAGATTAATTGCACCGAAACTATATGAATGTCTTTTTCCGAACTGTATTGAAAATCATTCATATAAGGATTTAAAGTTAAAACAGATGTTTACCCCTAAATTTCCTCCCTTTTTAAAAACATATTGCTTACAAAAAAATCAAATTGAAGAAAATTATGTAAAAAACATCTAGCTGTTGAAAAATGGAAATTTATGGTAACACTCGATGAAGTGTGGATATATTTAAATGACTGTAGTAAAAGAAGATTTATTTTCTATTTTTCAACTGACGGGAATGACAGTATGAAATGGCTTCGTCAGAGTACAGTAAAGTTCGCAAAGGGAAACATGATAGTTGCAGGATTTTCTGACAACAGCAAATAAAATTCAAAAAGTCTCAAGTAAATCCTAAATTAATTCACTCTGCTATCAATAAAATATTTTAGAACCAATTTTTGAAGAAGAAATTTCAATTTTACATTGAAAGGACATTGATAAAGTTGAGTTTTATATGGTCAAAGCCTCTAGTCCAGGGATGGTGAATTAGTGGCACGCGTGCCATTGATGGCACGCGACACAATATTTTGGGCACGCCACCGATCTCAAAACGGTTTGCATTTTAATTCAAAATAACTAAGTTCAATATGATTTATAACGAGAAACGTGAGTGTGTGTGTGATCGATCGCAGTTTTCAGCGAGATTTTCTCAATTCGAAGAATGATTGGTTCTATTGGTTGTAAATTGAAAAAATTGAACAGAAACTCTGATTGATTTCCAGTCTAGTTCAATATGGATTCAAAAATTTCCTGAAAAAGGAGAAAGTTGGAATTGATTAAAATATAAAGATTAACTAGCAATATGAGTAAAAATGCTTGTAATGAAATTTTGGAAACATGGAATTCGATTCCAGATACATTTAACTGTTTGAGAAAACTGGCTCATGCTATTTTAACCATATTTTGATATACTTATGCTTACGAGTCATTATTTTCAGAGATGAATAACATTTAAGACTCACTTAGAAACCGTTTGGAAGATGGCTTCAATTCAGCTTGCATTCTGGTAAAAGTAACATCTTACTGTCATAATATAAGTTATTTGTCATCTAATCTATCACAACAGAATTCACAATAATATTACTTTAATTTCAATTACACTTATAAATAAAAAATTTACTACTATACTGTGCAAAAGGTATTTTTCCGTTGTAATTAAAGAATTTTAAGTTGTTAGTATTTAGTTTTATTTTCTCAAAAATCACAAGTCAAAATATTATTTGATGGCACGTCTATACCTCCTTAAAGATTTCTTAAAGTTAAGATGGCACTTTGATCCAAAAGGGTTCACCACACCTGTTCTAGTCACACGCTTGAGTTAACTGCCACCTTTTTAGCAAAGAAAGAATCAGAAACAAGGAATAAAGTGTATCCCATAAGGGGTGGCTCTAGAGCCGGACAAACCGGACCCCTGCACGGAGCGGCAAGTTCTAAGGGTGGAATTTGGATCGAATTTGAATTTTTTTTCTTTTTGTTTCAAAAGATTTCATAAATTTTCTGAAATGTTATCGGGTGTGAATTTGGTATTTGATTTAAAGTATCTTACTTCCTTCTTTGTAATCTGTATGTTTAATGTCAGTTTTCTTTTTCATGTTGAAACTTAAGAGTTGGAAGTGGGAATATATGTTTAATCATGAAACTGATAAATTTATACATCTTTCACTAGTAACTTTCTCTCTATCCAGGAGTACGGTCACAAAGGGCATTCCTTTCACCTATACGACGTCCAGTGTCAGCTGTCCAAAAGGGGAGAGGAGCAATAAGAGTTTTTTATAGACAAAGAGTCTCAGGAGATGTTTTATTTTAGTCTTGAGTGTGGTTACTATAAAATAAAATAAATGTTTGTGATCCCCGCCATCAGTAGACTCTTAGTGGAAGAACTTAGCCAGCTGAAATGGGCGATTCCTTCTATCACACTTAACTTGTTTGAATTAAGATATCCGACTACGTTCGGAACCGTGATTTTAAAAAAGCGCATAAATGGATAATTTTTGTGATATTTAGTATCACTTAGATTAGAATACATGTATAAAATAGATTTAAGGACATTTTGTGTTAAAAAATAATTATTTAAATACAATATTTCGGCAAAAAATGAACTTAGAATAACCTTTTTTTCAAAATGTTCTCCTTTTGTGAAAAATGCTTCTATTATAATAATATGTTGCCTGTATATAGCTCAGACCTCTTTACAGAGGCTCAACTACAATTTTTAAAAAATTCACATTATTTTCAGAGTTACAACCCATTGAAATAATTATCGGAGTTTTTTTTCTTAAAATTTCTCCCTCTGTTGTCGTAAAACATGGATAAACCCACTTCTAAGTTATGTATTTCAAAAATTCTAGTAGAGCCTCTGTACAGAGGTCTGAGCTATATATATACAGGCAAAATATTATTATAATATATATTATATTATATTATTATATTATATATATAAACATTTTTCTCTCTCTCACAAAATGGGTCATTTTATGTTCATTTTTGGTCAAAATATTGTACTTAAATATAATTTTTTATTGTAATACTATTCTTAAAACAATTTCATGTACATTTTATAATTAATCTAAGTGATACTAAATATCATAAATATTATCCATTTATACGCTTTTGCAAAATCACGGTTCGGAACGTAGTCGAATACCTTAATAACATGTAATTATGTCCCTAATTTCGAATTATTTTGCATTTTATTTAAAATATAATATATACATATATAATATTGTTATGCTGCTTTTTTGTTAAGAATTATTCAAGTTTTATCGGTGTGTATTTATGAGAACAAGTTGTCTTTTTTAATTATAATTTTTTCCTTTGGAGAGAGGGGCTGCATTTTCCATTTTTCTCCGGGGCGTCATAATTGCTAAAGTCGGCCTTGATCCCATTTGATGAAATACCTGTAAAAGCACCTGATGCATCTCCAATGGACTTTCGTGTTTTCGGTTTATTAAAAAAGTGTCAGAAGATTGGCATCCAAGAACACAGAAGGGAGTATTTTCTGTTAAAATATAGATATTTATGAAAACATAAATACCTATAGTATATACGTAAAGATATTTGTATAACTTTAACTCTGGATTATTCTTTAATAGGATGAAGAGGAACAAGTGTTTGCCGTCCAATTTAGTATTATTTCCATTCTAAAAATGACTGACTACGTTTGGAGGCATTATTTTTCGAAAAAGAGCGTAAATGGATATTTTTCTTTTTTTGATATTTAGTATTGGTTGTATTAGGTTACACAAGTATAATGTTGTTTCAATGATATTATTACAAAACAAAATTATTTGCAAAAAGTGAAAAAAAAAAAACATATTTTCAAAACATTCTTTTTTTTATTAAAATTTTTTCTATAATAATAATATTTTGTCTCAATATATCTACAACTTGTACATAAGGATTGATCTAGGATTTTTGAAATATATATCTTAAAAGTGGATTTATTAATAATTTGATACATCAGAGTATAGAAGTTTTAACAAGAAACACCCGTTATTATTTTAATAGATCGTAACTGAAAATAATCAAAATGTTTCGAAAATCTTAGATCATCCTTTGTCCTAGCTATATATAGCAAAATATTATTATTATAGAAATATTATTCTTAAAAAGGAGAATGTTTCAAAAATTTTCTACTTGTTTTGTCAAAAAAACAGCATTTAAATAATTTTTTCTTACAGTAATATTCTTATAAAACGTTTATAAGTATATTCTGACACTAAATATAACACACACACACACACACATATATATATATATATATATATTCATTCATACGCTTTTTGAAAATCATGTTTATAAACGTAGCACCTTATAGTGCATACAAAAAGAATGAAACTCAATTGAAAGGGGATATTTTGGACTCTTTAAATGTTTTTTAAAATCATTTTATTTTGATATATGTTTTCCTGCATGCAAACTTCTGAATGATTTTTGAAAAATATTCTTCGAGATAAAGAAAAAGATGGCTAACTTGCTTTTAACTCTTAATTATCCCGTAAAATTAATTAAGAGATGTAATATTTAGTCAGATCCTTTAATGATGTAACGAGTTTGATGAATGAGTGTAAAATTTTCTCTTATTCCTGAAACTAAAAAATTGCTTTTAATTGATTTTCCATTATTGTTGAAATAGTTTTTTTAAATTTTCATTGTATCAAAAAATAAGCTCAACAGAACTCCTGAGCAATTAAAATATTTCTTAAATATACACATTTGCAATTTTCAAAAAGAAAAGTGCGGGTTAAATAAAATAAATTTAAGATTATATAAAGTTTGAGGTAGCTCAGAATAAATACGCGAGCGCGGATTGAATTGCCATTACAATTTTGTGCAAATATAACTAAATAATGTCGTAGAAATATGTCCATTGTCATTTATAGCCTTAAATAGTCTGGGTAAAATTTTAACTACACATAATAACTTTTAAAACAGTTTAATATACGTCAATAATTTTTAAACTCAGAAGAACGACTTACAAACAGTGCCGATTTAAGCTCATTTTGGGCCCTGGGTGCAGAAGGTCTACAGGTCACCTTGGCACTGGAAAATCGAAAATTATAACCAGAAAATCTGGTTAAGTCCAGCTTATCCGGGCCCTTCTAGACCCATCCGAGCCCTTGGGTGACCGCCCCTAGCGCCCAATGGATAAATTGGCACTGCCTATAAATATGTAAGAGCAACCGAATTTTTGTAGTAATATTTTACATTTTGGACTGACTGAACATTAAGACATAATTTTTTTTAATCTTTATTTTGAAAAGTAAATTACAAATATTATTCTGCTTAGCACGAGTATATGAAATAAATTATACACATGAGTGTTGTTTCAAACTGAAAAAAAATTCTGTCCATACTTACTACTACCTTTTTAAACATAGAATAAATAATTGACTGAGTGAGTGAGAGAGTTATATTAACGCCGCACTATTAAGCAACATGAGGGCTATTGGCTACAATCAGATGACGAAGTAGGCCTCTGAGCCGCCCAAATCACCACCTCACACCAACGTTAGAAATTTGAGATCCATAGATTTAGTATACATCATTCCTTTCTACATAATATATCTTCAGTCTCACCAGGATTCGAACCCACCACATGCCGGATAAAAAACTTTGAAATAGTTTCCTAAGCAACGAATCCAAAAGATGGTTTTATTATTTCAGAAAACATATGTTTCAAAGTATATGAGAATAAATATTGACTCAATTGAAGAACTAATTTGTTATCAATTTATTTTATAAAATACCTGGTATAGATTCGAACATGCTTCTGAAACTAAGGTTAAAATATTTGTTTACTAAAGATATTTATGTACCTCAAAGTAGATCATTTAGCATTAATTGTATAGAAAAAGAACGAATGGCTATAAAATTTGCGATGTAATACAGGACGTGTGTTTTCTAACAGTAAGGTATAAGAACTCCATTTATATGTGAGAAGTTTGATTATGCGTGTGTGTGTTTTTAATGTTAAATTCATCTTCATCCTGAGAAATACCTAATATGATTTATTAAAAACAATTGTGATTATCTAATACCGTTTGTGGGTTGATATTTTAAAAAATAGCAAATACACTTTATAGAATCAACTGTTTTAAAAATTTTAAAGCTTTTCCTTTCAAAAAATTCTTCTACGTGTTTTGAGATATGAATAACTCCTGAGTTTTTTTATTTATTTATGTATGTATAATTTTTATAAAACTATTGATCAATTAAAGTTTGTATAATAATAATGCCAATATAATAGATTTTAGAAGGTTATAAATTTTAGTTATGCACGTATTATTTTACAGATCCTGTATCACCATTAGATGCAAATAAAATTGCATGGAGATAATTTAACATGCATAAAACCACATTTGTGGTTACAGTCCAATTTCAATTATTCTTAACAAATTCTCAAAATCAATGAGAAAAGCGAGTTATAATCTTAACCGCTTTTAGCTATATTTGTATTTGTTTATAATGAATGTTTCTTCGTACAATATGGAAAATTACGTAGACCTTAAATAAGTAAACGACAGTTGTCCGTAAATATAATTTAAATTTTAGTTTAAATTATGTATTATTTTTATTTTTTTGTTGGAAACTATCATCGTAGGAGAAAATCAGAAAATTATTACAAACAAAAAAGACTTGTTGTAAATAACTAGCAATTGAATTTGGCCGCAATAATTAAATTAGAAATTCGAAAATATTTAGCAAGAAAAATAATCTGCAAGGGTTGATTATAAATATTTCTGCAGAGTTAGAATAAAATGTTATTCTTTTAATCGTTAAAAAAATCCTGTAAAATTTAAGTGTAATATTTGCTTATATTCCACTACATTGGCGTAATGGAGCATATTAGGGCCCCCCCTGCAAAGTCAGGTCTTGGGCCTTAAGCCAGATCTTACAAATGGTACTCAGTAGGCTTTGGGTCCTCTAGAATCCTGGGATCCCCTGTGATCCGGAGGCTTATGTTACGCCACTGATTCACTGCGAAAAGGTTTCTTTCACATAAGAGCAAAATCATTTTTGTCCTTTTTTATACGAAAAAAAAAGTTTAAAAAAATATATGAGCTACATGAAAAAGTTCTGCCATACTGTTATTCAGTGATTGCTTATGTACGTCCCACTATAAAGCAACACGAAAGCCATTGGTGACGGACCTCTTAATTTTGACCCATGGTCAAGTGACACGGACGACACCTGTGCAAGTATCGACTAACTGCCACACCAACGAGAGATCCTTCAGCCTCGATAGATTTAACACACATCGACCCCCTCTACACGGAGGGTCTTCAGTGGCACCCGGAATCGAACCCATGATACTCCGGTCACGAGTTCATGGCCATACCATTAGGCTACCGTGGCCACTGCCATGCTGTTAGACTCTGCATCAAAGAGATATTTGACCATCCTGAAAAAAGATAGTTAATATTTGAATTTCTTGATTTGTTTCCATTTTTAAGATTTTAAATTACTTTCAAATGATACAATATTTACGCATAATGTATTTATAGCTTAAAAATGAATTATAATTTGTTTAAAGAGTATTATTAAAGAGACATTTTATATAGAAATTAGAATAAAAATAACTTGAGAAATTTAATGAAAAAAATGTATCTAATGAAGAAAATTGACGACATTAGCAGCTTTAAGGTCTATTTCGAAACAATTTTTAAGTTAAAGGGAATAAAAAGTTCTTATAAAATTTCTTACAGCATATACCTAACAGCAAATAAGTGATTATAGTTTTCCCAATAACATGTTTTTCGAACTTTTTAAGAAATTATACTTTTTGTAGTAAAATAATATTTAGATAAGTATATTTGATTAATCCATCGTATGTATGTATAATATTGAGTATATATATACCCAAAATACACAGTTATATGTTCCATTTTAGAAGGTTAGTAATTCCTAAATAATATTATTCAAAGAAAAATTATCATTTTTTTTTTAATTATTTGGACCAATCCATCACGTCCCTGCTTCGATTTTAATGTGATTAATTTTGTTCTAAAAGTAGTTTTTACTTTCTAGAGCTTTTCAAAACATTATCAAAATGTCATTTTTAAAAAAAAATCACCAGCTTTTTAGAAGAGAAAAATAATCATTCCAATTAAATTAAAAATCTCTTTCTATTTAGAAAGAAAAGGAAAAGAGAAAAGTATTTTTCGATTTGGGGCACATTTTTCCCCCCTCAAAATCCATTCCATAATTGTTTTTCAATACGATACTCCTGCTTTTAATATTTAATAAAATATGAAAGCATGTTGACTTCTGTAAACCAACAGTGGATGCATACTCATTCGACTTTGAAATCCATTCTCCTGTCTCAGTCAATTTGGCGACTGCGTTTTGGCGCGGAGTCGGATGTGCTTCGGCAACCCTTTTGGAACTGGCAGCCAGCTATGTCTGGAACGATCAAATCTATGTTTTTCGTCGTCGGGACGATTCCCCGGAATTTTCGGAAAAAGCCTAATTTTTCTGACAACGAACATTTGTTCCATTTTTTCGAAGCATTTTCGTAAGCTATTCTTCTATTCTTTTCTAAATCCGAATTTATGTTCCACAAAGCATGAATCTCATGCTTCTTTTTGATAAAAATTTGGAACATATGGATGAAATTGTTTGCTGATGAAAGGTTTCAATTGTAAATTGACGGCGATTTTGATTCTCCCACGCATTTAAATCTGGCAACACAGCTGTAACTTTCGAAGTCGATAATTGCAGTTAAAAATTTTGAACAGATTTTCTTTATGCAGTGCATGAGAGATGGCCAGTAAAATCAGATTAAAACATTCTTCATTTTAAATTCAAGGATTTCATTTCTTTCGTATCATAAAAATAGAACGAAATTTTTCGTTTTTAAGCAATATTTTTAAATTTCTGCAAATGGAATTCAATTTTTTTTTAATTCGAACGAAAATTCAATATTTAAATTTGAAAACCATGAAAAATTAAAAACTCTATTAAGCAGATATTTTCATTGATATTTACACCACAGATTGAAAGAACAACCCGTCAATATTAAAAGAAAATTCGAATTTTTGGCTTACAGTTCACGTTTAGTAACGCATTCGATTCAAGATAATAAATAATAAGCATAGATTTTAATGAACTAGGTCATGAAGCGGAAGTTAGCTTTGTATATCGTTAACACGACAAAGAATCATTAGGAAATGTTCCAGAAATAAAATAAATTAGAATGACGAACGAAAATCAAACAGAAACTCTACAAAAAGGTCAATAGACGTAATTTTAGTTGCATTGTGGGGGTCTATAGAATCACATCCGCTGTTTGAATTAACGCTTCGTTTATTCTGTGAAGAGTTCCTTCCATTTTATGTCCGGTTCACTTGCTGAGTGAGAGAACAAATCTACACAACAATTTCATCATTTTCCACTAGCATCAAAACAAACTCACCATTCTGCGTTACCATCCAGAGGCTTGTTTATCGTTTCTCCCGTGTTATCTAACCATTTACGATGATTGGAATTAGAAAAATGTGCGAGATATTGTGAGTACTGAGCATCGACAGACTGGAATACGGAAGAACAATAAGAAAAATTGGTATTTGAGACTTTTTTTAAAAAATATTTTCTGTGTTTTAAATTTGGAACGATTTGAAAGACCCCTCAAAGGATAGTATATTTTTAAAAGATAACTTTTCAAAAGGTTTGAAAAAAAAATACTGGAATCTTTTCTAGAAACTCCTTACTTCCGCTTTACATTTGCTGCTTTGCTTATAAAATTATTTTGTTCATCAAATGTGTTAACTTCCGATGCAAAGTTTCATTTTTTGCATCCTCGAGTAGATTCTGATTCAGTAGCAATGAAATATTCCGAAACGTGTCACGCATCTATTTGTTCTGCATGATTCAATCTAGTTGTGAACGTTGGTTGGTTTGAAATAGCCTTTACTTTAAATATTGAACCATATATACTTTTGAAACTAAACCTCATAATAATATATGTTGCAGAAATGAAATTCTGTTGCCTTGAATATCCATCAGCAAAGATGGGATTATACCTTCTTAAGGATCAGTGACACAAATTTAAAACTTTTTAACTCATAATGGATAAATTTGCTTAGGTATTCCGAGCGATTTTCATTTATCTTTATTTGAAACTTTTCTGATCCTTATTACTACTAGTAAAAATGAGGACAGAATAAGACGCCTATTCTTTCACCCAAAACATGGGGGCTACTGTAGGAAAGGGAGCATCACTATTGGAGAGTCTTCCGCCCAATCAAAGTCTACATGTGGTAATGCTTGGTCTCGACTCGGCTGGCAAAACTACTGCTTTGTACAGACTGAAGTTCGACCAGTACCTCAACACTGTGCCAACAATAGGTTTCAACTGCGAAAAAATCAAAGGTACCACAGGGAAAGCAAAAGGTACCAGTTTCTTGATATGGGATGTTGGTGGTCAAGATAAACTGAGACCTCTTTGGCGTTCCTACACCCGATGCACTGATGGCATAGTCTTTGTCCTGGATAGTGTAGATGACGAGAGACTTGAAGAAGCTAGGATGGAACTGGTAAGAATGGCCAAAGCACCAGAAAACTTAGGCGTGCCAATCCTGGTGTTGGCGAACAAGCAAGATTTGCCCGGAGCCAAAGACCCTTTCGAAATTGAGAAAATACTGGGACTAGGAACTGAACTGGGGCCTGGACATCTGTGGCATGTGCAGCCTGCTTGTGCAATCATTGGAGATGGACTGGAAGAAGGATTAGAGATCTTATATGAAATGATTCTGAAAAGAAGACGTCAGTTGAAACAGGCCAAGAAAAAATACACTTAAGTGATTTCTTTCTTTTATTTGTGATTGCATTTTGCTTCCGTGGGTAAGAACTTGTGTTTCGAGTGGGAGTGTTCTCAAATATTCTACCACTTTTGTGAGTATAATTATTATTTTTTTATTTTTAAGAGATTTTGTGGTTGATTTTTCTTTTAAAAAAGTACATAAACCATATCTATAATCTGTAAAAGTGAATTTAACTAAGGTAAAAAATTTACAGGCAAAATTAATAATTTAATTTTGTATGTTTGTTGCAAACATTTATAATTCTGACATAAAAATAGATTTTAAATTAGTGATTAAAAATAATAATATTAGTTTTAAAATAAAATAAATAATCATAAAGTAACAATAATTGTAAATTAACAATAAATAATTTAAAATTATATGAGCCAAAATAACTCATAACTGAATAAAATTGCCGTAAGTTAGATCATCGATGCTTGAAAATAAATTTCTGAAAATTCAGCAAAACCTTCTCCAAAAATGTGATGAAAAAATTTGATCAAATTTATCTTATTTCCTTAATTGAAAACAGAAGTTTTATAAATAAAACTTCAACAGCATTAAAATAATATCGGTATGTGACTTATATTAATAATATTTGATAAATATTATATTCAGGATGCTACAGCCTTAAAATGTTAAAAGGAGAGCAAAATATTAATTAGTAACAAATATTTATTGCATTTGTGAGAGAGATAATAGATTTTTTTTGTTTGTTTTATATTAGGTTACACTTACAAATTTCTATTAAGTTAGAATTTTGTACAATATACGTATAAGAAATTGACAATGATAACTTTTTTAGAAATATATAAAGTTTATTCTGCTTTAACAGTCTTTTTTACCTTTTATTTGTACCTTTAAATAATTTGCTGTGATGGTTAAAAATTCACGTCTTAGATAAAATTTATATTGACAGAATAAATTTAATATATTTTTATCAACGTTTAATGAAAATATAATCATAATATCAATGCTTTTTTTACTTTAGTTTATTTTTAATTCCGTCCATTTTGCCGTCCTTATAATTATGCTTATTCCTAATTTTCGAGACGGTTCTTTTATTTTACGAAAATTGATGAATTAATGTAATATTTTATCATTTTCCAAAATGAAATTTCTAAATATACAAACATGCATTTATTTTTTAAGTAATTAAAAATATTTTTGAAGAATTTACAATAAGGCAGAAATATTTATTTTTTGACACAAATATGGTTCCGTGATAAATTGGAGATTCCCTCTTCTGTAGCATTCATAATTATTCTAAAAAAATAAATTATGGCTCTTTCAGAAAAAACTGGTTGAACTTTTAAGTTTGGCATTTGAATATATATATATTTATAACTGTAATAAACAGATTTTTTTTTCAAAATTGTGTTTGCAAGTGTAGAGACCGAAGCACGCAATGATTTAACTGAGTATATGATTTTATTTCTACTTCTATAACAACCGAGCTTCCATAAATGATTAAATAATTGTGAAACTCCCATAAGACACAAGTTCTTCCTCCAATTGAGATGGCATTATGTCCAACAGTACTCACTGCCTATTATGATGTATACCAAATGTTGAACTGAAATCAGTATTCAGTATTACAAAGGAACCCAGATATTTTTCGTGTGCTATGTATTATTGATATGAAGAAAGGCCCAAACTGAAGTTCCAATCCAAGAAACAGAGTGGCTTATATTTAAAATCAGAGTATATAAATTGCATGAATATATTTAAAATGTATAAAAATTAAATATTGACACAAAGTTATATTTTTACTCATAATTTGACAAAGAGCTCTGTTTTTCTGCTTCACAAAACTGTACAATAAAGTGTATAGAGTGCTGTGTATAGATGTATTAGTAATAATATATTGAAAGAAAGTATTAAAGTATCATGTTCTAAAGCTTAAATACTCGTTAATAGTATTACGTTTGGGAAATTGTGAAATAGCAATGACTACGTATTTGATGAACGATATTATATTTGCATTTGTACTCTTATTGCAAATTGTTATATTCATTTCGAATTATCACAAATTTATTTATAACGAACTACAATTAGTATGCTATAAATGTTAAAAAAAGTCATTTAATGTGTATGTGAACAAAAAATAAATTATTAAATACGAAAAATTATTAAATTGATTTTTCTTATTCGTATACAAGTATCAATTATAATGAATTTCAATATATATTTTATACTATGGTAAATATATGAATATGTTGAAAATTGTTATGATACACATTTATATTTGATTTAAATTATAGATCTATTTAATGATGAGCTTCAAAAAAAAAATACTGGTTTTGCATAGGCAAAAGAATATATTGTAACAAAATCCAGTAATTTTGCTTTAAAATTCATTGACTTTATTTTAAAAGTATTGAAATTAAGCGGCAGCGTACTGAAGGTTGAATAAATTATTACTTTACAGCTGTGTCAAAGCTATATTTCTATAATATTTCCTTATGAGAAACATTATCGTCAGAATTATAACCATTGGTATATGTTTATAGTAGTTTTCAAATAGTTAAGATTTGTTGTTAGCTTCAGAGTTTAGTACATTGACAACAATGTAAAAAATTGGTATTCTATGGGAAGAACATTACTTTGGTAAAAAATATTCACATCATTCATTTAATTTTTTTTTTATAAAAATAATATCGCAAAACTGAAGTACTAAACGTACTTTTAATCTCATCTATGATATATATGTTCCGGAAGCTTATTAACAATAAATATTATATAATATTCACTTGTCTAATAAGATGTCAATATTGAAAACCCAAGAATTATTAAAGTGATATTCCATTGTATTGCTTAATCATCAACCTTCAATATTTGTATTCAATTAAATGTATTTTTCAAAGCATTTTTATCCATAGAATTTGAATAATTAGTTATTTTGTGATCTTTATTTTAATTGAAAACTTATTCGGGAGACATTACTTGTGGAATAAGTTATTAAATATTATAGTATCCTCAAACTGTCTTGGATACATTTATTTTTTCAAATCCAATCCAGAAAAATTGATGTTTGTCGATAGTTATTATTTTGCAAATGATTTTTATGCTCTGTTCAGTTTCAGAATATATTGATGTGACGGAAATCGTATCTTTTTGATGCATGTCTGTAATTGATATTGTACAGTTTGTGAAATGTAAATTCGAACAAATTACGAAGGCTACGCACCTTTTAACTGTGGTACGTTTGGTGTTTTTTGTGTAGAGCTTCAACAAAGGGTTTCGTTACGTCCCGAGTATGTGCATATTGTGAAGTGTTAATGTACTGTAAATTTATGAAAAAGCTTGTGATCTCTGTGTTTTGTGGTACATTTGTGTCTTACGCTACTTTTTCTACGATAGACTTTTATAAAGTATACCAAAGATGTTTTTTAAATATGTTCCATGGGTCATAGTAGTTATTGTTTAATTTCTTCTGGATCGACGTAATAAAATACATAATTATGTTCTTATACTTCAAATTAGGTTTTTGTAATATCCTTTTTCAATACAACACTTCTCGAACTTTAAAGACATATCAGAAGTGAATATTACCGTTTAGATAACTGTACATTTGTACCACTAGTGTCATAAATTTTAAAATAAGAAATAGTCTTAAATAGCAACAGGTACACTGTAATTACTTTATACACTCACATATTAGTTGCGTACTGCAAGATTTGAAAATAAGTATAATACGTAACAGGAATCTGTTAATAAGGAATCCAGAAAGTAGAAAACGATTCTTCAATTAATGAGAAGTAAAGTGATTTAAAGGACACGCAAATTAAACCCATTATAAATCTGAATACTCTTCTATTTATTTAATTTAATAGTAAATCAAATTTCATTTCATATTTTGAATGAAATGAGAATCAGAGATTATAAAATAATGCATTATATAAAGAGAGTTATGACACCGTCACATACTGAAAGGCATCAAATGAAAAAAAAAAAGAAATTGATTCTAAATGTACAAGAGATATAAATATATTTGGGATTTAAAATGTTAAATTAGAAAAATAAGAAAGTGTTACCTGCCGATTTCTTCAATTTTTTTCATTAAAGTGTATTAATGAAGCTTATCATAAACAGATATTAAACTTAAATATGAAGGCTGATGAGTGAACAAAAAATTATACGATATAATGAAAGTAAGATTAACTATGAAATTTTTAAAAAAAATGTCTCTAAACTCTTTTTAGTTAATCTTTCTATCAATAAACATACAATTACTGAATTTATTTCTCATATTATTTGTTTTTTTTTACTACACAGTTGAAATATTTCATAATTCAAAAATGAAATCGAAACATTTATGTATTTAATTAAGTATGTGTATGTAGGTTGAATAATATAATAAGTAAAATGTGTGACTCTAATGTGTGAAATATTATGCATCAAACCTTAAGCCTAATTCTGATTCGTATTTTAGTTTATTTAAAATTTAAATTTCGAATTTCTCTTTTAAAATAATTTCTGTTCTAATATTGTACTGAAATTTATATTTAGTGAAACAAATATTCGTTTTTTTAATGAATTACATTAAATAGTTTCATCTGCATAAATATGTAATAAAATGAACTACGTACACGTAAAGTTTTTCTCGTTCGTTGTATTATTTCAAATTCAATTATATTCTCATTACTTTAGTAAAATATTAGAATGAATGATCTTTTTGCGCACTATAGAATAAAAAATTTAACCTTAGGTTTTAAATTAAAATAATGCGAAAATAATACTTTAAACGTTAAAAATAACTGTAAGTTTTATGTAATCGTGCATGAGAAAAAAAGTTAGGCAAATTTAGAAACACACAGCTATCATGTCCAAATTTATATTAAAAACACATTTATGTTTTCTATTAAATCGCATTACACACATTGCATTTAATCACTTAACACACATTAACATTATAATTCAAACCTTCAGAATCAATAAACACAGTAATCTGAGTATCTCTATTACATGCTTCTCACTATGAAAATTGAAACTTGGTGTTTGCTTACAGGAAATTTCGGTGCAGTATGTAATAAAATGTAACCTTTTTCTACGAAATAAAGAAATATTACGTCAAAAACATTGCTAAAAATATCTATTATACTGCCTTCCAGAGTAAAATCACTGTCCGGTTTAAATAGAAGATATTTTTTTTTTCAAGTTGTAACGTAATTTATTAATATCTGATTAAATTAAAAAGAAACATTCAATTTCAAGAACAATTCAAACATTCAACAAACAAACAATTTCAATTCATTCAAAAAGAAACATTCAATTCCACGTAAATGATTAGAAAAATCATGTGAAATTCTACCAGCCTTTTGGAAAGTAAAATAAGAATAAATAATCCCCTCAAACACTGTATGACAAATAGAACACCTCGCACAACACAGAATATTTCTGCCCTTAATTATATAAATACTATGATGTGTTAGAGCAGTGGTTCTCAACCTGTGCTACTTGTATTCCTCGAAAATGCTTGAACTCATGTGGTATACGAAATCAATATGGGTGTAATAAAAGAGAAAGTACCACAGGATTTCATGGATTTAGACGTTGTATCGCACCGGTTTCGGGAATTTTTTGTGAGTGTTCGTGGAGATTTATAGATCAGCCAGGATGTTACGAGTTTTGTCTCAAGCACCCCAATTTTACTAATATTATTTTTTAAATAAATGAATAATGCAGTTCAAAGTTTTTAATAATTATAATTTTGCAGATTTTTTAAAATTATTATTATTGTTATTATAATACAAGGAAGGATGTACATCGCGTTTAAAAACTTAATGTGGTAACCCAATAAACCTATATGTTATTCCCTCTGTTAGCAGAAACTTAGTAAATAGAATTATCGAGTACAATCCGGCATGCATGCAGCCAGAGCTATCTATATATCCCTTTTTGGCAACCTTTTGTTAAAATTGTTGGCACGCTTTTTTTTTTATTGTTTAACAATTTAAAATGTGCTAGATTCACGAATTACATTGGATGAATGCAATCACGTGTTCTCCATTGAATTCAAAACTGACCTCAGACTTATATGCATTCTATTTGTAAAATTTGGATAAAATTTCAAATTTGAATTTAAATAATAAGACTCTTGAAAAAAAAAAAAAACTTTCAATATTAAAAATATTTCTCATTATACGTGTAATTTTAAATCAATTTAATTGTGTCTTGCATTACTATTGTTGACAAATCTGTAATTTTTAAATGTAAGTTTTTACAAAGAGCAAAAATTGACAGCAGCAAAGTGCCTGAACACATAGTGGCGTAACGAAGAACATTAGAGCCCCATGCCAGATTACCCTTCCTGCGATGCGGGGGTGTACGTTACACCATTGCATAAACTAATTTGCTAGAAACACATGATTACACTTATTATGTGACTGTGACATCTCTTGAATTTAGCCCATGGATCATTTCACCTTTTAATTAATAAAAAAAAATTTAAATAATTTAAAATTATTAACCTTTTAACTGTCATGCCCGCGATAATCTCGAGCACAGCACTGGTGTTCGAAAATGTCACGCCCGAGTATTACTCGGGGTAATTTTTTTTTGAGTGCATCGTATTGTTTTACCCGAATACATATCGGGAGACGTTTATTTCGGCTTCATCTCTTTGTCCAACCCGACTGATTCTCGGGAAAAGTTAATGTGCGCTCAATTCAATAGATGGCAGCACTTTACTGAAGACTTGAAAGGTTAGAGGTTAGAATTTCTTGGATTCAAAAAAATTTGACAATTTGTGTACTCAAATCATCAAAATAACTTGACAGTTAAAGGGTTAATATTAAAGTAAGATGAAAAGGGATCATTTACATAGAAGATAGATCACCAAACCAGCTAAGTACTCTTAACTGATATTCCAGTTACAAAAGGGTATTTATTACTGAATGGTCCATTAAAGGAATACAGGATAAAAACAAAAAACAAAAAAGGTTGGGAACTGCTGTAATAGAGCATCCTTGCAGGACTTTAATGTAATAGATTTTTTTTTGTTTACATTCAATCCCCCATGATGAACAACACTCTGATATATGTTAGATGATATGTGATCCTCTCATATGAGGATTTATACTCACTACGTGCTTTCATGATGAACTGCAAAGAAACGAATAAATATATGGAAATATATACACTTGTATTATAAACACAAGTTTTTGTTGTTTTTTGTGATAGTGAAATAAGTGTATAATCCTTTTGCTAATGAAGACTATAGAACTATAAGTATTCTTTTTCAAATGGATTCGTTTGTAAATAGTTGATGTTTTTGTGTACAAGCTCTTTCGATATTTGCTGTTATTTTCTTTTGTGAAATATAACTATCATGTCAGAATTTTACATTTAATAAAGTATATTTGATGTTAATACTGGATGATATGGCCTATCAAGATACACCTGATAGATTTTTTAGTGCATTTGATGTTTTGTCCTTGTTACTGTGTTGTTTTGAAGTGATAGCTGTTACTGTGTTTATTTACAGCAATTGTAATATTTTTGTAGATGTGTAAAATACTTTCAAATGAGATTTATATATTCACATTGCTGTTATTCGTAATTTATTTAACGGAAGTACCGTTATAAAATATGTATTGATTGCAAACATTTACTTCAGATAACCTTTTTTTACCAAACGAATAAGATATTTTAAATTAAAATAATGAATCTTCCTTTTCTTTTTGTGAAACATCATATAGTTTCTTACCTAAACTTATTAAAATGCTTTTTCCAGTATTAAAAATATTTTTGTGTAATACTTATACATATTTATTTTTTAATTTTTTTTTACTGAAAAGCATTCACAATATATTATAAAAATGTATCACTTCAAATATAATTTTGGTACTTATGTATTATCGCAACCGCTTTGGCGACATTATATGAAAGGAAGCGCATGGTTTTCAATTCAGGACGCACGACACATGCGAAATGAGGTTGACCCAACTTGGTGAGTTTTCTTGAACGTTGGCATTGTTGCGATAGTACGTAAGTATCGTAATTTTTTTCGCTTTTTTAAAATGCTTGAATAATCATTTTAAATTTAACTAATAAGGAGTTATATATATTTATATGTTATGTGTCATTTCGTTTCATTTTCAGTAAAAAATCTGTGTCAAAATACTATGAAAAAGTACTTGAAAAGCTGTATACTGTAAAACTGAAAAGATGTTGAAAATCTTGAAAATAGGTTTTTAGAAAATGTTTAGTTTTATTGGATACATGAATACATTATTTTGAATTATAGATGAACACAACGTATATTATAATTATAAATACAACTATTCAACATAAACGAGAAAGGCATTGTTACAAAAGTATAATTTTACGTTATAAATGCTTAAAGTATACTTTTTTTTACTATATTTTTGGTTGTTTTGAAATAAATTGCATCACTACGATGATATAAATTGATCGATGTAGCATTAATCGAATGTACCGAATGTAAAAGTTCGTATGCTCTAGTGATATCACAATCATGAATAATTTTATTCATAATTCTCACAAATCTATAAACTTATATATGGATGAAGATGTTATATCTATATGAAAGTGTTTATTTGTTGTAATATCTATTACGTGAACAGAAAGTAAATAAATATATGTCATCAAAACTCTTTTCTCTTATTTCATAGTCATGGTCATCAAGAGTGATTTATGCAATGTAAAACATTTTTTCCACTATTTAGCAGCAAACATTTATTTTAATGCAGCACTTCTCAAATTGTGAGGGGGAGGGTGATAACTCTACGTGGGGGGCGTGAGCATATTGAAAAGCCGAAGACAAAAGATTATTAAAAAAATTATTAATTTACTGAAAGTAAACTAACAAAATCCATTTTCACTAATAAGAAATATTTACACTGATAAAAACACTTGTAAATGTATCAGTACTGCACATTGTATTAATGAAAATTTAGCACTGCTAAGCTAAGAACAAATTTAATAACTGCCTTCGGCCGCATGGGCTTGTTATATATGAAATTATATATAGAATTAACACTTATCTTGATCATTTGTACGATTTTAAACTAATACCTTAACTGGCGATTAAAAGATACATGATTCGCTCCCCAATGCCATAGTTTTTCACGTAGGCGTGCGTATGTGATGTATTGGGGGGCGGGGAGAGAAAAGAAATAAATAAGCAAATCCTCTGAAATAAGTAAATCCTTCTCAAACACTGACAAGGTCTTTTTATTGCATTCCATAGCCTTCGGAATAATTTTATGGATAGCAGTGCCCAGAAAGGATCGTACTTTAGAAAGACGTATATATACGTCCGGGGCAATTTACGCTTTGGCTGAGGAAGAAAATATGTCGATTGGATTTAAGTGGTTAATGTCGTATTGTAGTTTTAGCGTCGAAGTATAATATTATTGAATTCAATACATTGTTATTGTATGGAAGGTGCTATGAAAAGTATGATTGAATATTGGATCGCAAATATTGAAAGTTTGAGAAGAACTATTTTAATGTATTATTTTTATTCCAGCGTTAGCAAATTCAGTACAGCATTACTTCGAACTTATGCGATAGGAGGGACCGAGTGATAACCACATAAGTCGAATTCGCGAAAGTCGAGATATGATTTCGCACATAAATACATATAAATTTTTTTTATTAAAGTCCAAAGACGAAAGAAAATAATAATTTAGAAGCAAATGTTTCATAAAATCTTAGATAACCTAAGTACAAAATCGCAAAACGAAGCGGTTTTGGTGTAGACGGTTTCATAAATAACAAAGTAGTCTGTCAGCTCAGTTTTTTTTCCCCTCAAAATTTCCTCGTAACATGCTAACAATATTTTTATTACTTGTTTTGTTGAAAAAATGCGTCATCATTGGAGTCTACATTTTCTAAGACTTGTAACCTTTTTTTTCAAGTAAGCCGAAACCTTCTGTCAAATTCCTAACCATCATTCGATCCTTCTGACTGAACTGGTTCTAAAGACTAAAGTTCTTCAATGTTTTGCTCTTGCTCATGAATTTCTATGAGCTCATCAAGTGTCAGTTCCTGATTATGGAAATCCAGCAGCTCTTGTGAATGTCATCACTATCCTCTTCTAAATTTATTTTCCTGGCAAGATGGACAATTTCTTCAACGTGTGTGTGTGACATTACCAATTTCACCAGTTTTACCAGTTTTCATTTTCCTTAAACAAAAGACGAATCGGCGATTTGAAAACCGAGTAAGTCGAGGTATTACTGTACTTGCAAAATACATTGGTTCTCACAAAATAATATTTTTCATTATGTTAAGGATTTTTAATGAAGTAACGGCGATAAGAGATGCTTAAGATTTAGATAAACTCTTTAAATTTCAAAAGCATAAGTGACCTTTCAAATGAAATGAATATTCCTTGGGTCGATATGAAAGATAGAAAAACTAATATATTGAATTTTCTGCACAAAAGAATGTGAAAAATTGAGTTCTTTTTTTCCCTATCGAAATTTGGAAGGATTTGATGCGCCATTGTTTTCAGAAGCAGAATATTACATTTATTTTGCCCCAAGTACTTATTGATTATCATTTAAAAGGACACAGCATAAAACAAATACAAATAATGATAAATTTAGATCATTCTAAAGTAGAACATTTTCCTTTTTGCACTTTCCACCTCTCATTTACTTATCTCTCTTCCCCTCTACTTGCCTTATTCCCACCTAAGAAAACAGCTGCCAGGTGCGGGATACAAGCTGCAACCAATAGGATCGTTAGGCCCTTACAAAGTACTTAACGAGATTCGGTACCCTTTGAACAATTTTTTTTATTTATGTATTTAAAAACTATATTATAGCATTTCAAATATTATGTTCCTATTCAAGATACGAGATGAAATTTTTTCCATATTATTTACAAACATTCAAAAATTTAAATTTTTTGAAGTAAATTTGGAAAATTGTAAAATTGTATTGCTTTTGTAATTATTATTTTTTTTACTTGAAATTTTTTTGTAATATTCTTATAACGATGTTTTAAACAACTTTAGAGATCGATTTTACAGTAACTCAGTGTTTCTCAAACTGTGGGGCGCAACCCCCTGGAGGGCGCGATAACCCTTCAAGGGGGGCGCGAACATGTCGAAAATAAAAGGTTAAAAAAATTAATTTACTGGAATGAAAAAAGACAAAATACTTTCTGATATAATAAAAAAATACAGATTTACATTGATATGATTTATATATATCATCTGGTGAAAAAAGGTCATCAAAAATAAAAGATTCTACTTTGAACGCTCATTAGCTATCTTTGATCCTATAACTAAATAAAAAAAA
>BMAV01017317.1:169943-188202 GCA_019973955.1 Trichonephila inaurata madagascariensis | reverse complement strand
CAAGAACCGATGACAGTACAAAATTTTTTATGATTTTGTTTCATTGTCCTGATCAGGAACATCAGGAGTATCGTTTTCCCCTTTCCACATTTGGCGACTAAAAGATTAAGAGGTCTCAGGGTTGTTAAATTTCTCTAGAGGTCTGAAAATATAAACAATTTTCAAACAGGTATAATTCTTTTAAATTTAAATCAAATAATTCGAATTTTTTACACATTATTTATAAAGGAATGGGGCTTCAAAAAAGTATAAAATGTTTAAAATATATTTATAACTTTAAAAATTATAAACACATGTGAAAATAAGAAACTTTTCTTTAAGAAATAATTATAAGTTGATTAATAAAGTTAAATGTAATCTCATTACACTGTAGCTATTTTTATATAAATAGAATAATATCTTACATATTTTAATAAATAAAAAAATACATTTTTTAAAAATTATTTAAAAAATTGCAATGTTTTACAAATATTTTGAATTACAAAAGATATATAATACTAAAATTAAGTAAGGCTTAAAGAGTATTATGCATTTTATAATTAAATAAAGTTTTATACATCAGAGGCTACTATTTTAGAAAATAGCGTGCGCAACGCAAAAAATACTTAATATTTATCATAGAATTTTCCTATCCTTATGATTTTTAAAATTATGATTATATTTTAAACATTTTATACATTTCTGAAGACCCATTCTTTTATAAATAATGTGTAAAAGATTGGAATCCTTTAATTCACATAAATTTAAAAGAATTATACCTATTTGAAAATTGTTTACATTTTCAATCCTCCAGAAAAATTTAACAACCCTGAGACCCCTTAAGTTACAACCCTAGAGCGAAAAAAGGCTCGTGGTTCATATAAATAAAACAAACAAAATAAATGTTAGTCTAAAAAAATGTAATAAACGCCTTTATTGTAGATCGAACTGAAAAATTGAAAATAAATTAAAGTTTCAAAAAAACTATAAAACAAAACACACTTTTATAGTTAATCGAACTTAAATGTAAAAAATAATTCTTAATATGATAGTAAAACGATTAACGAGAAAATTAATGTCATTGTGGTAAAAGCGTTTGGTGCATGATATCAAATGTTACAATTTCTTACTAGTTCTTTTCCGGAAAGCAGAGTTAGTACAAAAATGTAGTACTAAGCCATCCCCCGCTTTCACCACATGATATTAATTTTCTCGTTAATCCTTTTGCTCTTACATTAGGAATTATTTTTTACTTTTTTGTTCGATTAATTATAAAAGCATATTTCTTCCAGTTTTTTTAATGTATAATTTATTTAAGGTAAAAAGTCAAAGTTTTTTTTGTCAAAGTGAAACAGATATTTTAATGCTTTTTAACATTTATTGTGACGAAAGAATACATAATAACTAGGTACAAGAAAAAAACATAAGGTACATTTAAAAACACACACACACACACACTTCTTGAAAAAATCTTACTATCAAAATTAAAGTACACAATAAAGCGAATGATGGAAAAAAGCCTGGTTCGGACCGATTCGAAGGAGCGAGAAAACAGAGCTGAGTTCTGAAATGTAATGTACATTGTACTTCTCACTTATCAATTATCATAATTGTTCATTACTTATATTGTAGAAAAATAAATATTTTGAGTCTATACTCATTCAATTCAAACTGTCTTTCTCCATTTCTTTTCTCTTTTTTTTTGAAAATTTAGTCCTTTTGTGGTATTATTAAATTTTGAAATTATTTTTTAAAATTATTTTTCTCCTACTCTTCATAGCATACAGCATCTTTTCCTCAAAGAAAGTTCTGATTAATAATATTTTAACCCATATAATCACTACCCACACTCTAATACACACACACGTATATATAATTTTAAAAATATTTTCCATTTGAGAGACAAAAAATAAGAGAGATTTCGATAATATAAGGATTAAAGTAGACGATTGAAAATTTGGAAATAAATAAGAGAAAGATGCTACAGTTTACTAAAATTTAAAGATTGAGGACTGATTTTCTTTAAAAAAAAGTAGGGAGTAACCAGTTACAACACATACACACATTTGTTTGTATGTGTGTGTAGTATTATGCTAAATTATTTTATAAAACTAACCTAAATGAAAACAATAAACAATTGAATGAGTTCATGTCATAAGTTGGAAATATGCTTATATTTGAGCTTATTTTTAAATTAGCGAAGATTTAATCAGAAATTTGAGTCATCATTTAGATATGCTCTTTAAAACTGGCATTTGTTATAAATTTTAGAGGTCACGATAGACCAATGGTCATGTTAACAAACTTGTTGCTGGCATTGTTGAGTCTTGGGTTCGAGTCCGGGTGCTACTAATGACACTCCATGTAGAGGGGTTTATTTACGTTAAATTTGTTATAGCTTAAAGTCCTCAAGTTGACATGGTGTGGAAGAGAGTGGAATTCCTGCTCAAGTGTCATCCTTGTCACTTGGCCGTTGTTCAAAATTACGAGGCTCATTTATAGGGACGTCTTAAGGTTTTTTGAGGCCCTGGATTCAGAGAAATCAATATTTTTGAAGCCGTGGGCCCTTATGCAAAAATAGGCCCTACCTAAGGTCTTTAAAAGCAAACAGTATTTAGCATGCATTGTTGAATACTCGTTCAAACAGTAATTTAAAACAAATAAATGTGCACGACTCACAATCTCATAAACCTAAACACAAACCGGCTCAAACGGTGGCCGTATTTCGACTGAGTGAGTTCAATGATTGCTTATGATATTAAGCCTAGGCCTAGACATGGACAATGGTCCTCACCCAATGATGCAGTATTACCACTGTGGCGGTGTGATATCTATATGAACTAGAGCCAACATCACGCGAAGACGATCGTTTTGGCATGATCGGTAAAGTACTTGCGTTCGGAACGGAAGGTACCCAGAACGAACCTTCCTTGATGACCCTGGCCGTGCAAAGGAACCGCAGCAGTCGTGGCGCCATCTATGTTCCGCAAAAGCAACCAAGCCGTCAAACATTGACGCAAATAAGCAGTTACTTCTCAAAATCGTCTCACACAATTGAACCGTCAGACAAATGACGTAATTCTCAAGCCGTTACGCACGAATGACGAAACCCTTCAAGTGACGCAACTGCTTACATGCTCGCCACGAATATGGTATCGTTCGTTCGCCTATTCACCGAAACACTGGCAGGGGAGTATGTGGCGGTGTGA
Organism: Trichonephila inaurata madagascariensis; assembly: GCA_019973955.1. NCBI lineage: Eukaryota > Metazoa > Arthropoda > Arachnida > Araneae > Nephilidae > Trichonephila > Trichonephila inaurata. Next base: position 185,014 of record BMAV01017317.1, on the reverse strand, counting down.
TATCTATATGAACTAGTGCCAACATCACGCAAAGACGATCGCTTAGGCGTGATCGGTAAAGTACTCACGTTCGGAACGGAAGGTAACCAGAACGAACTTTTCTTCCTTCACCACTTTTGCCAATTGAGATGCAGATTGAAACTCCTACGGGAATAATATTTGACCATTAAAAATATTCGGATGATAATCTTAAGTTAAGACAGTGTCTAGAAAGAAATGATGCTCTCCTCTATGGGGTTAGGCCCTGAAGCTGGGACCAGTTGGCCCATGCCTTAAGAAGTACTTGTCCATATCCAATAGCCCACGTGTTGCTCTACAGTGCAACGTAGGTTAAAATCAAATTAAGTCTTCCGTTATTAGGGAAACCCCACTAAACACTCACACTCACTCACTCACCCAAGATCAATGGAAGGCCGTGGTGGCTCAGGGGTCATGGTCACGAACTCATGGACGGTGTTGTTGAGTCACGATTTAAAAATCTGGTACGACTGAAGATCCACCATATAGAGAGGCTGATGCACGTTCATTACATCGTGTCGCTCACAGTCCCCAGGTTGGCGTCCTGACTGGCAAATGGCGCAGATAGTGTTTTGTTTTAAAATTCTGGACCAGCTGTGTGAAATTTACAACTAAGGATTTTTATCCACATAACTGTTAAATTGAATAAGAGATATACCATACTTACTCGAATTTAAGCTGCCCTATTTTTCCACTGTTAATGCTACAGAAAATCGGGTGCGGCTTAGAATCGAAGACAAAAACATTTATCGAATGGGGGAAATTAAGTTTCCAACCCCTTTCAAAAGGAAAAGTGTAACCATCGGGACATTGGCATCGATGACTTACCCCAATCCGCAGTTTACCTTCAGTATTCAGTCTACCCTAAATATCTTTGTTTGCTCGTTAATAGGATTTTTTTTTCTTTTTTTGTATATGCTTTCTTTTAATCACCTAAAACATCAAAGATATCGGTAATAGGATCAAGACGAATTCATTGTGACACGAGTAAGAAGAAAAGGGAGGCAATTTTATATGCAGAGAAAAAAAAAACCCTTAAGGTATCCGACTACGTTCGGAACCGTGATTTTAAAAAAGCGCATAAATAGATAATTCTCGTGATATTTAGTGTCACTTAGATTAGAATACATGTGTACAATTGTTTTAAGGACATTTTGACAAAATAAAATTTTTTAAATACAATATTTTGGCAAAAAATTAACTTAGAATAATCTTTTTCAAAATGTTCTCCTTTTGTGAAAAAAAAATGCTTCTATTATAATAATATTTTGCCTGTATATAGCTCAGACCTCTGTACAGAGGCTCAACTAGAATTTTTGAAAAATTCACATTATTTTCAGTTACCACCAATTGAAATAATTATTGGCGTTTTTTTCTTAAAATTGCTCCCCTCTGTTGTCGTAAAATATGGATAAATCCACTTCTAAGTTATATATCTCAAAAATTCTAGTTGAGCCTCTGTAGAGAGGTCTGAGCTATATACAGGCAAAATATTATTATAATAGAAGCATTTTTCACAAAAGGAGAACATTTTGAAAAAAGATTATTCTAAGTTAATTTTTTGCCAAAATATTGTATTTAAATAATTTTTTTTGTCAAAATGTCCTTAAAACATTTATATACATGCATTCTAATCTAAGTGACACTAAATACCATGAAAATTATCCATTTATGCGCTTTTGCAAAATCACGGTTCCGAACGTAGTCGGATACCTTAAACAACATACCTTAGTAGTGGCCACTGAAAATTTGACACGGATGAAACAACTATATATCGATGACGTTAACTAAGTGATATAGTTTTTACTTGTGTGTTCTACAGTCTTTAATAATTATTTTTTTTTTTTTTTTACATTCTTCTATAATACATTCTTAAGAAAAATGTTGCATAACGAATGTATTGGATAGCACAGAAGACGACATTGTGTGGGAAAATGGTGACGCCGGCACCAATTCCGAATTCAGCTGTGACAAAGGAAGTGAAAAATCATTTTCGAAACATGATACTGATGGTTTGAGCAATTATAGGTTCATGTGTGTATTCGAAAGTTTTTAAAACTGTTAAAATAAATTAATTATTAACTTCTTATTATTTCTCATTAATTTTTTAAAAAAAATTCTTAAGTATCGGATATTGATGAATCCTTTACAATTTTTTTTATTTTTTCTCTAAAACGTGTTGAGAATTGGAGTTGCGGCTTAGAATCGATGGTGGCTAAGATTCGATTAAGTACGGTATTTGAGAAATCTGTATATATATACATGGATGTTTGGATATATAAAATCGCATCACTCCAACACCGTTCAATCGATCACTATGAAAATTGGCATGTATATGTATTTTTTTGTGGAGAAGGGTTTTGTGCTATTCTCTTTGTTCCAGCCTCCCACCAGGTGGCGCATAAAAGCATATCAACTTATGCACCGATCAATCAATCGTCAAATTGCCACCATGGTAGCCAAAAATGATGTCTACTTGGCTCTATCGCCAACATTTCACTATGTTTCCATTGAATTGCCATTATAATGTAAGGAATGGTGTTGCTTGCAACTATTACAATTTTAACATAAAATAAATACAACAGAAAGTAATAACTTATTACACATCGAGATATAAATTATTTACACTATTTTAAGCGTTGATTACACAAAATTTGTAGCAATATGTTACTTATGCTGAGCAGAAAGTAGGTGTTTTCAAAAATTGACCCACAAGAAAATTATAGGGCGTTATAAATAAAAAAAAATCCTTTTTATCAGCTATCAGATCTACAGACTTAAAATTTAACAAATATGGTTTTTTGTTCAGCTGAGATATGCAAAAAGCTTTTTTTGTTTGTTTGTTTAATTTGCCATTCAAGTAAAAAAAATCAACTCATTAAAAACTTCTTTATCCTTCAATATGTATTGTTTAATTTTTCAATTCACTCATGCGTAGAACGGGTATACCAGCTAGTATCTTATATTGAGAGAATGTTTTATGATATATATGGTTTGTGTGTATTGTAAATAATTCAACAGTAGTTACATTTACTTCCTGCGGTGTAATTAAAATTCCTGTGTAATTAAAATTTACGAACTGATCTCCCTCTGCTTTGATTTCGTTTGATTATACCACAAACCCTATTTGTTATCTCCAATAGAAATTTGATTTCTGTCTCTCTGAAGCGGGGACCTAGTAACATAATTTGTATAAAAAGAAGTTCTTGCTGTTTGCTATTTAACTTTTTAGTTCTTACTATTTGTTATTGTCTGTTATTCTTTCTATGAATTCGCGAAGTGAACAGAAGAAATACCTCTGAACTCTAAACTTTAATTTAGTAATTTTAAAAAGTGCGACGCGGTGAAATTTAGCACGAAATTTATTTAGCTTTCTGACAGTACTTACAATCCAATTAAACCTTTTATAAATATTTCTTAACTGGAAGGGAAATGTTAAAACAAAGTGAAATATCAGATAAAGCATATATAGGTATTTTTTCTAACTTTCGGCTTTTTTTTTAAATATTAGAAGGCTAAGGAGACTAAATTATTATGAAATGATTCATAAATAGAGTCACAAAAATAATAATTTTAAATTTATTTTAAATTCTGCATAATTTTTTGTTTTTTGGAACTATATATGCAATTTAAATAATGCGTCTATCAATACTTTATAAAAAAAAAGACTCAATTTTTAAATGTTTTATTTCAGTCCACTAAAATCTTTTAAAGAAATTTATGTTAAAGTGTTCTAACTTAAAATGATAACACAAAACGCTGTCCTAAAAGATAATTGTAGATTTTTTTTTCTAGTTTATTTCTCCACACAAGAACAGTTCCGCATTACAAATTAATTCCATACTTTTGTGTATCTTTACCTTGGGTTAAAGTTTATTTTAATGCTCTATAACTTCCATCCCTCGTTATTTATCAAATAATTACTCATGGGAGCAAATAAGTGGGAAGTGCGTACGCGCCTCATTAAACCTTAGTCGCTACTGACGAGCCACTGGCTTTCATTTCCGTGGAAATAAATAAGAAGTATGCCATCGACGGCTCAACTCGGCTCTGTAAACATGGAAACACAATTAGACTCTCCAGAATCTGGCATTTCCGTCTGGAACGAAAATAAATGATGGTCTGAAATTCTTCGAATAACGTTAATATGAGCAACGGATTAAGGTTCAAATTCCTTGTTTGATGCCTCAATAAAGGGATGAATTTAGAGAATTATTGTAAAAGATATTACATTCAGGATTATTTCTTAATTATTTTCTAAATGAAAAGTAGTTTTAAAATTGTTTATAAAATTTTTTGGCTGAACTACTTTTGTATAAAGAAATATTTAGCTATTTATTTCTTTAAAAAAATTCTCTCCAGTAAATTTCATTATTCTCTTTTGCTTAGAATTGAAAAAATCCATTACCAGATTCGCTATTCTAACAAATATAAGATAAGAGATAATTGAGTGACTATATTTTAGTGGAACAAACATGTGTTATTGTATTTTCTTTAATTTTTATAAATATATAGAAACACTCAGAAAGTTGTATTTCTATCATTAATTCCTGTTCGTTAAAAAATATTGCCAATCCCAAAGAAATTTCTGGCTCAAAAAAATCTATAATATAATACTTCTCTTAAGTTCCCTACACCTAATATTAGATTTAAAATTATCTTTGTAAGGAAATTCTGAATCAAGAAATGCATCATACAATAAAAAGCTTATGAACTCAATATTTGATTCATTGAATCGATAACTAATAGCAAGTAATATAAAAAATAATTAAGTCAACAAAGAAAAATTTTATTTTAGTTATTTTTTAATAAATAATTATAATAATTTATTTAATAATTATATTTAATTAATATTTATTAAATAATTAAGGACATAATCACAATATTAAAAAACAAAATAGAAAGCGATTTTCCTTGCAATTTTTCATTTTCCTTTCTGAATATGATGTTGGACTTTTTTTCTTTTGTGTTGTGTTTGTTGCTATTTATTCATTAATTAAATTTAATTATTCGAATAAAATAGTAGAGTAAAAATAAATCAAATTCTCAGGAATAAGGGCATCCCAGGCGGGATTCGAACCCACCACTATTGGATAAGAAGCCCAACGCGCTATCCTTTGCACTACAGGGACAAAGAAGAATTTTCCTTTCTATATATGCTGTTGGACTATTACTTTTGTTTGTTAATATTTATTCATTTTTTTAAATTTAAGTAAAGAAAAATAATAGGTAAAAACTGTATTATCATCAAGTGTAATCCATGGTAAGTTTAAAAAAATGTATTTGAACTTGAATGGATGAATAGAAAGTATTTAAAAAACGATTAAAAATTTGAACAAGATATGGGAGAGATATGGGATATATAAGGAGAGAGTGAACTAATAGTAGGAATTGAATAATTACGTCTTCAAACCATATGAAGTACTTTAAAGTATTCAGAGATTATTTGAGGTTATAATTTATAAAAAAACTATTGTTTATATTTCATTGTGTTATGATAAATAACAAAGTTATAGAAAGTTTCTAAACAGAAAATTATGAAAATGTCATTTTATGTGTTGTATTGTAATTGTGTCGTGGCCACGGTAGCCGAATGTTCATGGTCCCGAATTCTTGGCCAGCGTTGTTGAGTCGAGAATTTGAGCTCTAATACCAGTGCAATGTATTGGGGCTAATGAACATTTAGTTGACATGCGACGAAATTTGGAGAGAGAGAAAGAGATGCCACCTCGGATATCATCCTCATAACTTAACTGAAGTTCTAAAAGGTCCATCGTTAGTAGTTCAAGTGTAGTTTCAAAATACGACGTTAATAAAGAAAGAAATAAATAAAATCAATTGCAACTATATTTACACTATTAATCTTGAAATTTATTTAAAGAGGATTTGTGGATAGGGAAAAATGAATTTCCCTCAGAGAATTTGGTGTCATGTATCAAATAATAATCTATAACACCACTTAAGCACCCGCAACGCCACTTGGGATTCAATGTTAACAAAACCCTTTTTGTAGAAAATCTCTATTTCACGAAAGGAATCTGCATACAAATTTCAAGATTGTACGTCCAATAGTTTAAAAATGGAAATAATTATTTATAACACCCCCTAATCCCCCGTAATGTCCCTTGGGGTTCTATTTTCACAAAATCCGTTCTTAACGGACCTCTACTCCATGAAAGGAACATGCCTACCAAATTTCAAGTCTGTAGGTTTAATAGTTCCTGAGATTTCATGATGAGTAAGTGTGAATAAGTCTCCTTTATATATAAAGATACACGCTTCCCAAACAATGGTATTGTTGTTGTTGTTGCTTCTCATCCCCGAGATCAGCAGAGCTATATCAGGTCCATGAGTCCTTTCACCCTGAAGAAGTCCAAAACCAGTAGGGGATCTTGAACCAAGTCCTGCCTGGTAAGCCACAAACAAAAAAAAAAACGTGGCCAAGGAAGGCCTGAGCAGAAGAACACTTAGTGCAAATTTCGAAGTGTTTAATGCCATCGACAAAAGTCAATGACAACAGATGATCGCTAAGGAAGCGAACAAGAGCAGTTTGATCTCGTCTACTGCTGCCCCGAACCAAGGAACCTCCAGGGCAATTATTCTGATACCATGGGTGCACTGGTGGCGCCATCCAAAAATGTTCTTAATCTTAGCTTTATACTTTGAAAATAGTTCCAAATAAGTAAGAAGAGCGGCAGGCGTTGTAGTTTCACCAGCACAAAAGAGGGTTCCACCGAAATTTGTGAACTCGGATCGCTGGATTCAGAGTGTGCTAACCATTACACCATGGAACCTTAACTTCCCATGCTGGGAGTTGAACCCGGACCCCCTGGGTGAAAGCCAGGAATCCTAACCACTAGACCACATGGGACAATGGTTTAGAGTAGGGGTCTTCAAACTTTCACTCTCGAGAGCCAAACTAATGAATTTACAATAATTCGCTGGCCACATAAATAAATTCACAATGATCCACAGGCCACACGACAGTCAAAAAATATTGTAGTAAGGAAATTTATATAAAAAAAGGGAGGTTTGTTTTATACAAGACTACAACTGATTTTGAGGGAAGAGATGGTGTTTACAGATATATATATAAATACATCAGTTTCAAAAAAGTTAAAGGGAAGTCGAATTAAAATAATTTGCAAACCTGTTAAAGAGCCCACTTTTAACCGAAAATTTCTTTTATGCATGGTAAGAATTTTTTACGTTTAAAATTAATTAAAATACAGAGAAAATATTGAAAAATTCTGCATTTTCAAAACATTTTATCTCAAATGTATACCAAACACATCAGTGAAATGTTTTAAACATCAAGAATAACAAAAGAATAACCTTTCTCATGACAAAAAACAGACAAAACTATTTTTAATTGCTTCAAATCTTAATGAGGGGCCACTAAAATGCCTTCAGTGGGCCATTCATGCTCCGTGGTCCACGGGTTGAAGATCCCTACATTAGATGATTCTAGCCAATTTAGAAAAAAATCGCCAAATGAGGCGATATTCCAGCACCAATGTATTCCAACAACGTATTTCTATTAGTGTAAGTTTGACTGAAATTACGCTAATTTCACGGTCGATAAGAGCTTACACATATGCTTCAGAGTTTATAATTTATAACTTCCAAGATTAGAAAATTTAAATTACAAAGGAATTTAAAATCTTTAATGTGAATAATTGATGAAAACCATGTTAAGATAGAATTTTGGCCGATTAATAATTTTTGGATTTAATAACTTATATGAATCGAAATATAAAAAAAAATTACTTGGATTTAATTAGACTAAAAACTCTTTCGCGGAAATAAGTTTCATTATCTATCAAAAATAGAATTCAAGATGTTTTTCATTTACAGTGGTAATTATACGGGATTTAATAAATATTTTATCACCAACACACACATATATAGTAGATTCTTAAGCAATTTTTTAAAATTCTTTTATAATTGTTCTTATGCTTTCTGAGGCCGCGGTAGCCGAGTGGTATAGGTATCGGACCGTGGCTTGCCTTGTCACGAGTTCGAGCCCAGTACCACTAAAGACCCGCCGTGTAGGGCAGCGATGCACGTTAAATCTGTCGAGAGCTGAAACGTCCTCCCGTTGGTGTGGTGTGGTAGTTAGGAGAGGGGGTGCCAGCTCAGGTGTCGTCCACGTCACTTGACCATGGTTCAAAATTACGTGGTCTGTCGCCAAAAGCCCTCGAGTAGCTGAACAGTGCGACGTTAATATTCAATCAATCAATCAATCTTATCCTTCTGAAGCGACAGTTATTTAGAACTTAATATTGTTGTGAATAGTAAATTCACATCTAAAATCTATATTTTTTTCTTTCCCTTTTTTCCCTCTTACGATGTTAACATTTTACTTTTCTCTATTTTTGTTAGTCTATCACACACACACACAAAATATATCAAATATTATCGTCGTGTGTATTTATTTTTTAGAAAAAATAATGAATTATGTTTTGAGTTTTTTCCTTTCATGATTTTCCTACAAAATGAATTTTATGCAATAGTTATCCAATATACAAAATATAAAGTTCCATAACATTTCTGTTATGTAATATAGGATATCTTGTTTTAAATTACTGTACCTAACATACATATTTTTAGTAATAATTGAAGATTTTTTTTGTTTGTTTAATTTGACCCAAAGCATTGGTGACAAATAAATAAATATTAATATATTTAAATTTCTTAAACAAAAGGACTTGAAATTTACCAAAAATAAAGATCATTATCATTTTAATAAATTGGTATAGTAATATAATTGAGTTATAATGATGTCATTTCATGAATAATCTGTAAAAAATTTTTTATGAACGATACATAATTTTTGCTGTATTTTTCAAAAACTAGCTTTTCAAAGCAGAATTGGAATTACAAACACTTTAGGATGTAGTTCACTCCAAATATGAAAATAAAACAATCTAAAATAAAAAAAAATGTAAATTTAATCAATAAAGCCTTAATTGGAAAAATGTTTCAAATTGCTTGAATAAATCCATATTAATAACAATATTGGATTTAAATAATCAATGTCAAACAATGCAACAACGAATCGATAAAATGCCATGTACAACTTCATAAAAAAGATAACGACTTATGAAATTGTTTTAAAATAACTTAAAAATAAATCTACTAAAAACATGCATAAATTAATACTGTATAACAGGAGCGCACACAGAAGTTTTCCAAGGGGGGGGCGGGCCAGGGGCTAAAATCCTCCATTCTTGTATCATGCTCCTTTTGATTTTGTCCATTTTGGGGAACAAAAAGCAGCAAAAAACTAATTATTGAATAAATAATTAGTATTAATTAATAAAATTAATCATTAAAAACAAATATTTAATTAAATTTTACGTATTATATACTTAAAATTATAATCAATTGGAAAAAAAATCAAGGGCTTTGGGGGATTCCGGACTCCTAGGACACCCCCTTGTGTGTGCCATTGCTGTATACCAGTCTTTTACATTAAAATTAAAATATCAATACCCCACATTATTATGAAAAATCTAAGTGTTTTTGTAGCAACTGTTTATTTCGAATACCTGTAAGAGGGAGAAAACACTGAATTGTAATTGCCTCTATTTCTGCGAATTATGATTTTAAGACATGTATTAAAAATAGCAAAAAAAGTTACTTAAAGGTTCCAAAAATTAGCAAATAATGCCTTAGAAATTTAACAAAATAACTGAAAATAGAAAACGTCACATAATAATTATAAAGGATTCAATATGCTTTTGTGTATTTGTATTTTTATGTAGGAGACCTTAGTTATATTTATGGGTAATTTCGTACAGTACGGTCGGCACTTTCGTCAATTCTAAAAGACGTCGCCAAATGCCACGATATACTACTAATAGTGGAAAACGGTTCTGTGTATGTTTGAAGGCAATAATAATAACAATGACGGCATTTGGCGACGTCTTTTAATTTGGTGAAATGGGTCGACGCGGTATAGTACTTAAATATCTCTTTAGGAATAGATTAGTAATGTTCGGTGAATTAAAAGATAATACTATTAGATCTGATTTTATTATTTGATCCATTCAATTTAGTTGAGAATTTCAAACACTTTCATGATACAGTCTAAGTATTCAATAGCTCATTTTTACTACTTACATGAATAATTTACAAAAATCTCAGTTTGATATGTATAACAAAAAAAAAAAAAGTTTTGAAGATAAATGGAACAAAATCAACTTAAAAATAAGGGAAAAAATGAAAGTTGCAAGGAAAAAATTTCCAAATAAAACAGGTTTTCTGATTAGATATATCCAGGGGTGTAGAGCTACTGCCGTATCAATGATGTGGGGACCCCATGCAACAAAGGCCCCGACAAGTGTAACTACAGTACCACTAACAAGCCTTTCATTTCTAAAAAAAGGCCCTGAAGCAATTTTGACCCGATACCCACTCAGAATTAGCTACGCCAGTGGATATATATCCCAATATAAATCTACATCAGCTGCTAATATAGGAAATATTATCCTGTGTGCAAGAAATAGATCTCGTTAAAATCCCATTTAAGCCCACACCTTGGCAATGAAAAATAATGCCAACAGCGGGGTTTTTTTTTTCGATATTGGACTCAAAAATTAGATCGCAATAGCTACTACAGAAAAATTTGCCAGTATCGGCGATAAATAAAAATAGGAACCAATTGCCTTATATCTTCGACTGCAATTAGACAAAAAATTATGAATAAAATCAGAATATTCTGTTTTTTTCCCCAGTTTTATTAGTACATTACCAAAAACAACTTAAGAAAATGAAAGTGGGATTTGATTAAAAAGAATAAAATCATTTTAATTAAAGTACCAAAAATAAGAGTAAATCTTACAATACGTCCTCAAAATGCATGTGCTCTAGTTAATAAATATCCTTTTATTGAAGTTTTTCTATTGCATACAAGTAATGATAACCTTTGTATTTAGATAATTCCAATTCAGCAAGTGGGGGGCTGTTTGAAAAATTGTTTCGATAGGTAATTTCGTCTAACCTTTTCCTGCTGAAAAGTAACAAAACCATTATAAGTACGTGCAAAAGTAATATCAGATGATCTCCTGTCGCGTATTCTTTGTGCACAAAAGGGGTTTCAAAGCAGTCATCCACTAGAGTCCCCAGGCTGTCTACTTGAATAATGGGGTGTCATTTAAGTCCACGCCTTGGTAATAAATTATTTAACAGTACAAGAGCTATGAACTCTCATGTCAGCATTCTCTTAAGTGATCAGATAATAACATTCATTGCATACGAAAGTTGAGTGGAGTAAATATACGAGAGAGCATCTCCCTTCTCAAAGTATTCATTAATATGGGCTAAGTAGCGTCCTGAATTAATTACAAGGATTATCTTGAACTTCTTCCTATTATCGGACAATGATTGATATTCTAAAATACGCTCTCATTTTCCAACTGCTGTAACGTTATTAACATAACAGTGATTTTTACGCAAAGCTTCCGTTGAGTTTTAATCTGCACTTATAGGCTCTTCGCCATTTTGAATAAAGTTATCAATGAGATTAAAGGCTCGGGTGATTATAAATTTCAAGTTCAATTAAAATTTTTAAATGTACTTGATTGGTCAAATGAAAGCTATTGAAACTTAAATCAGAACTGTTAATCTCAAGAATTTCATTTTTTCAGGTTTTCATTTTTCCTGAACTTACTGCACGACTTTTTGTAATGAACTGGTAGGATTCAAAAGTTCACAGACTGAGCCCATAACGTGCCAAATTTTTGCAGTAGAGCGACTACAATAACATTCTATGTTATTGCATTCTTCCCCTTTTCTAAAAAAAGTTTATTCCAAATCTCGTGGTCGGTGGGTTGCCACGGCGTCGTATTTTGTAGGCGAATGCATTTTGCCCTAGGCGAGATTTAAAGAAATTGCATTTGTTGAGCGGATAATGGATATTAATTTTTGTGCTCGTTTGGAAAAAAAGTGCTACAGAGTCTTACGAAATTTTGAAGCAAGTGTAAGGCTTTGATTCATTATCGCGAACGCAAGCTTTTAAGGGGCATTGGTGTTTAAGAGAAGACAGGGAAAGTGTCGAAGACGACAAACTTTCTGGACGTCAGCAGACTTCCCTCATCTTTGAAAACACCGAAAAGGTTTCTACAGTCTTCAAACAATAGAATAATCAGTTGGGATATCCTCGACCACATGTCAATGGATACTGACTAAGAATCTTAGCATGCGTAGGGTATGTCGACATATCGTTCCCCGCATGTTAAACGAAGATCAATTTGTAGAGGAAATTAAAAGTGCATCACCTACTGAATTAAGGAACATGGCTAAAAATGGATTCCAGAAATGTTTCGATGACCTTTATAAGCTATGGTAAAAGTGTGTTGTTACTCACAAGCGTCTTATTTCGAAGGAGGATGTGTTTCGGCAGTTTAATGGGTAATAATTTTTAAGTTATAGACTCAGTTAGGGAACGTTTGAATTGTACTAAGTATAGCTATTTAACTTTTTAATATCTCTCATTTTCTTTCGATTTTTCTGATAGTCATAGTTATTCTACCATTATATACTAAGAGCGATCTTTTGACCACTGCAAGATTTATAAAATTTTATAAATTTATCTGCATTGAAATCTCGAATCCGAGTTTTCTAAGAGAATGTCGCCCGATTGTGTTTATGTATAGAATGTTCTTTACGGGGTACAGAGCGCCGGCTGGTGGTGTAACCCACGAGACAAAATAACCCTCAGTACAAATATTTGCTACGTGCTTAGTTCTATTGGTAATAATAATAGGTTACAAACTTTGGGTAATAAATAAATAAAAGTTGGTATTTTAGTTGTAATTTCTTCATTTTATTTATAATGGATTATTCAAACACAAATTCCAAAATTTGCCTATAAAGTTTCAATACAAAGAAAAGGGTCAAGTGAAATAAATAAATTGAGCGAACTATGTTCTAAAACACACACACACATATGAAGATGAAAATTCTGAGAGTGTGTGGATGGTATATATGATCTATTGGACTCGGACCAATTCGAAACGAAAAAGGAGGAACAGAGCATTGCAAATATGTGTAGAGGAACGAAAAGTAAGAGATTGTTCCCTAGTTCCAAAAACGAATGCGAAGAGAAAAAGAACGATCCGAATATTGAAACTTCAATTGATGAAACTTTTTGGCAAAAAATTCAAGAAGTTTCTGACACTGGAAGAGATTCCCGCATGATATTATTTTCTGAAAAGTATCAGAGTCAAAGGAAATACACAGAGCCACAGAAATATCAGGTCAGGTAAATACTATGTTATGAAAAACAAAGTGAGGTGTGCATTTTGGATAAACTGTAAAAACTGGGATGACGAATAAATCACCTCACGTTTTGAATAACGATATATATGTAAATTAAAGTTAATTTTTCAATTTCTATTAAACTCTTTCTAAAAATGTATATGCCCGGATTAAAAGAAAGTTTTATAATCATTACATGACAATATTATTTCGTGTTTTAAAGTCCATGATAAATTCTGAATTATTTATAATCAACTGGAAAAAAATAAAACGTTTATTTACAAAAATGGTCATTTGACCGTCGTTGATAGGAACAGGAAAACATAAAACGTTGGCAAGTTTAGTGTTAATGACATTGTAATAACTTCACACAGCTCTGGGATAAACTATTTATTTCTCAGTAAGAAAATCATCAACAAATATTCTATCACAATTAATTAGCAAAAGGGTCCACAGATTTCGAGTCTCTTTCGCTGCAATGTCTCATATCTCTCGCATAAAATAATGATATGAATTGACACTCTAGAGAAAAGTCCTATACACAGGATATGTATAAAAGGTTCTCTCGGTAATTCCACACCGAGTCTGAGTGAGTTCGCTAGCTCTAAATCCGCCGTGCAGTTGATCCTTCGCAATTTCCAAAGTTCCACAAAATCCGCCTTATTTCGCGGACTCAGAGCTGTATCACAAGTCTTTAGCTAGAGGTGTATCCAATCCGGTTCCCTCTCGTTAAGTTTCTCCGGTTCAGAATCCACCTTAATTCGCGGATCCAGTATCGCTTTCTTTATCGTTGATGGGGTCTCAGACCGTCCCTGGATCTCCAAAGTTCGGAATCCGCCGTACTTCGCGGACTCACTATCGTTTTTTCTCTCGCTGAAGGGACTTCAAACCGCTCCCTGAAATCCAGTTCTCTTCGTACTCTCCTTATATACATCTCGTCTCTCGCCTCCTAATTCCTTCTCTGATCTCTTGTTCTTAGGCCGCCCCTGTCGGTCTCGGCCCATTGGACATCGATGGCTCGGTGCACATTGTAAGTTTTCAAACGCGCTGTCGTCACCGAATCGTGAGAAAACGAAAACACAATGTTACGGCGTCTCTTTTTGACGATCGGGACAGCCTGGGAAAGAGGGTCCAAATCTTTGACCACCCAGTTACGAAATTCTTTCCCAGCAATCAGGGAAATGTCTGGAATTTTCCCACGTCTGTCGGCCCCCTCTCTTAGCAATTAGGGGGAATAGATAGGCTTCGTCACAACATAGTGCCTATTTCTAGCTTTATTATCTTGAAGAAAAAACAAAAATAATGTAAAAAAATTTCAAAAATCTGATCAATTTTTAATTATATTGAGTGATCCTGAAATTCTCTCTTGTTGAAATTGTTTTTCATTGCGTTAACAAACATGATTTATATTGATATAGGTACAATGCTGCTTCTACAATAAACCTGGATACATATAAGCTAATGAATCCCATTATGATATTTGTCGTTATAATCAACTGAAAAATCAAACAATACTACAGCACAAGGATAATCATAAAGTAAACGTCAGAAACTGGAAAGCTCTATAATGTTTACTGTAGTACATTCAATCTACTGATTTTCTTATCATCATCTTCCTCAATCTAAATAGCCTACAATTAAAGATAATTGCAAAAAATATTATACTATAACTTCATCCAATAAACAATCTGAAGTAAAACAAGGCTTATAATAGAAGTTTTAATAACAGAGAAACATATAATTTCTCAGCGAAAGCATTATCAAGGAAATTAAAGAAAATATCGCAC